>KK122167.1:537222-558687 GCA_000611955.2 Stegodyphus mimosarum
CTAGGAAGGACTGGATTAGACTTAAAATCGTTCACTAAACTTGCTAAATCTTTGTGAATATGAAAAGCCTCAAGAAAATCCAATTCACCAACGGAAGAAGCTTTTTGGATAATTTTTGCAGATCCAAAGTCAAAATTATGATTAAATTTCCAACTATGATACGCTATTGAAGACTTGTTAATTTCGCCCTTTCGGACATAAGATTCATGTTCCTTGATACGAAACTTTAACGCTCTTTTTGTTTGGCCAATATATCTCAAGCCACACTGACACGATATACTATAAATTCCCCAAGAGTTAAAGTCAGAAACAGAATCTTTTAGAGTCGAACCGTGAATTTTATTGATAGGGGAGAAACTGACCTGAAAATTGAATTTGTGGAGAATCCGCGCAACCTTGTAACTAATAGAAGGATAAAATGGAAGCACGACAAAGTCATTAATATTATTTCTAACAGTGGAATGTCTTCTATGATGGGAATCTGAAAGCGTTTTAACAGCTTTGTCAATGATCACGGGAGAAAATCCTCGGTCAATAGCAACTGCTTTTAAATAATTAAGTTCATTGGTAAGCAAGGATGCTGTGGAACAAACTTTGAGCGCGCGAAATACATAATAGTAAAAAGAAGCCATTTTTTGCTTAACAGGGTGGCATGATTTAGCATGGGGTGGTAAACAAACTGCAGAGGGTTTACGGTACACAGTAGTGCTAAAATCAATTTCATTGCGGATTATAAGAATATCAAGGAAGGGGAGGGAATTGTTGGATTCAATTTCATTCCAATTCACTCTTGAAATTGAATCCAACAATTCCATCCCCTTCCTCGATATTCTTATAATCCACAATGAAATTGATTTTAGCACTAATGTGTACCGTAAACACTTTAGTGCAGTTTGTTTACCATCCCATGCTAAGTTTTTGTTTGTTTACCATTCTGTTAAGCAAAAAAGGGCATCTTTTTACTATTATGTATTTCGCGCCCTCAAAGTTTGTTCCCCAGAATCCTTGCTTACCAATGAACTTAATTATTTAAAAGCAGTTGCTATTGACGGAGGATTTTCTCCCGTGATCATTGATAAAGCTGTTAAAAAATTTTCAGATTCCCATCATAGAAGACATTCCACTGTTAGAATAATATTAATGATCTTGTCGTTCTTCCATTTTATCCTTCTGTTAGTTATAACGTTGCACGGATTCTCCAGAAATTCAATTTTCAGATTAGTTTCTCCCCTATCAATTAAATTAACGGTCCGACTCTAAAGGATTGCGTTTCTGACTTTAATTCTTGGGGAATTTATAGTATATTGTGTCAGTGTAGCTTGAGATATATTGGCCAAACAAAAAGAGAGATAAAGTTTCGTATCAAGCAACATGAATCTTATGTTCGAAAGCGCTAAATTAACAAGTCTTCAGTAGCGTATCATAGTTGGAAATTTAATCATAATTTTGACTTTGGATCTGCAAAAATTATCCAAAAAGCTTCTTCCGTTGGTGAATTGGATTTTCTTGAGGCTTTTCATATTCACAAAGATTTAGCAAGTTTAGTGAAAGATTTTAAGTCTAATCCAGTCCTTCCTAGCGCTTACAAAATTCTATTAACATAATTCTTGTGATTATTTTTGTCGATAGATGGCGTTGCCTCCTCGCGCGTGGTTCTACCCGAGAGTATAAAAAGCCGTTACTCAGCTTTCTTTCCCTTTCTAGATATTTTGTTCTCCTGATGAGGAGGGACCTGTAGCTGCCCTCGAAATCGATTGAGTGTTTTTAGTGAATGTACGCCAAATGCAACGTTGTTTTAGCGAATTTGATCCTAAGGAATGGTTAGAAACATCAGTGCGAATATTACAGACGAATAAAATCACTGATAAGGAGCTCCACTCCCAAGTGGAAAAATAACGAGGGTATTGGTATAAAGTTTTAGAATGTTTAGAATGTTTTAGAATGTTTTAGAATGTATAATACTTACTATTTGTGTGAATGTAATTTGGTTTTCAGAGGACTTCAGATACATTATTTACGACACATAGTGGGAATTTTGAAGTGTTTTTGATACTTGGAAAATTTCATTTGACAACTAAAAATTTACGTCGGGTTATATATAAAGAAACTTGTGCTTGCTACTGGAGTAAAAATGTTCAGAATGAAATAATAAATTTGTTGAGAAATTCTGTTCAGAAAAATATACTTGACCATGGTAGATTAGCAAAATATTTTAATTTTATTTTAGACTGTGCGCCAGATATACGTCATGCGGAGCACCTTTCTTTTACAATACAATTTTTAGATGTAGAAGCTATTGCAATAAAGGAACATTTTGTTAGTTATGAAACTATTACAGAAACTACAGGTCAAGGATTATATAAAAGTACACTTAAATTTTCCGAAAGCTAGCAACCTAAACTTGTAGGTCTGCAGAGGAGAAGGCTACGGCAATGGTTCAAATACGAAATGGAAAAATAAAGGGGTTTAGTTATAGATCATGAAAGAAAATCCACTGCGTTTTTATATGCCAGGTGGCTGTCAAAGCCTAAACTGAGTGGTTGGTGATAGTGCAACAAGTTACCTGGAATCCATTTTTTTTTTGGCTCTGTATAATGTTATCTGTGTTTTCTTTTCTACCTCTCCTCGGCGGTGGTATGCATTGAAAAAATATGTTACTTGCCTCACTGCAAAACCTCTATGAGAAATCAAATAAGAGTGCGGAAAAGAATGTGTCAAAACCATTAAAAATGAAATCATGGGAATTCGAGTAACTCTTTATGAAATTTTTAGAACTGCCTGTGACTAATGCTGTAGTGAGACATGAAGTAGAGACTCTTGTAACATAAATAGAAGATTACGGTTTTCTAATGATGATAAATTTCTGGAATGCTGTCTTAGGTAGGATAAATATTATTAGCAAACCTATACAGAACATCTCTGTAGAAATATCTGCTGCATGTCACTAATGAATAATGTCACTGACAACTTAATTAGTTATCCTGCAAATGGATATGAAAAAGCACTAGAGTTAGCAAAAGAATTAGCTACAGTATTATATGGATGGACAGCTCATTTTTAGAAGTAAAAGAATAAGAAAAAGAAGGAGGCTATTTGGATATGAGCGCACTGACGAGGTTCCAAATGCAGACAATCCCTCGAAATTTTTTTAATTTGTATGCTTAGTGTAATACTGGATAGGGTTATTAGTTCTTTATCAGAGAGATTTGAACAGTTACAAAGTTTCAGTAATACATAGGTATTTTTAAACGACTTGAAAAATCTTCCAGATAAACATAAACGCAAAGTAGCTTGTCCCGGTTTAGAAAGTAAATTAAGTTACCAAGAAAATAGTGATACTAATCGATCTGATCTCTTGGCTGAACTAGATATAGTATTCAAAGAATTATTTCACGAAAATGTAAAGCTTCCAACAGAAGTCGCTAGGTGCACAAACACGAATAAGTTACAAAATATCAGGCCAAATCGGTGGCGTTGCATTAAGAATAATGCTTACAATACCCGCTACTGAGTCCGCTGACGAGAGAAGTTTTAGTAAACTAAAGCTCATACAAACATACTTACGGTCGTCTATGTCTCAAGACAGATTGAATTCTTTGGCAATTTTGCGGAATGATATTGCAAAGAAAATAACTGTAAAAAGGGTCATGAAATGATTTTCTAATCTAAACCCCAAAAGAAAAATGTTTTAGGTAGTCTAATTTTTCATATTGTATAAATACTGGTTGAGAAAGCCAATATTGTTCAGCATATGTTAAAAAACAACCATTATAATAAATTAATTTCTATATTTTTAGTTTTTTCTTGGGAAAATGTTTATAATTAAAATGGATGCCAAATTTCAGCTTTCCCGCGGCACCAACAATTATAGGGCCGGTCCTGCCAGTATTTTACAATACGGCAATCGAATTTGCGGAAGAAATTGAGGAATTGTATCGCGTTATCTTACTCGCCCACCAACGAATCAGTTTCACGTGCGCATGCCTGAATAGGCCTAAAAAGCTGAATCGCAGAAAGACCGGAGACTTGGACAATATTCCTTAATTGCCTTTCTGTGCAACAATTTATGCTTGTCTGAGACTCTGGTAATACATGGAAAACATGCTTGTGTAATTGTATTTAAAAAGCCAGGGAAAGATGCCCCCACCTCTACAAACTATAAACCAATCTGTTTGTTATCCACATCGGTAAGTTGTTTGAGACAGTGATCCTCGAACAAGTTAAGAAATTTATTGAGGGTAGCAATAAAACTGCACCTCATCAGTTTGGCTTCAGATCCGGAAATTCGACCACTCTAAGCTCCCAGAGTAACTGAAATCACCTGCAAAGGTTTCAACAATGCAACAGCTGCTTGCTTCCAGGGCTTTGAAAAGGCTTTTGACAAGATTTCGCATGCTGACCTCATACCAAAATAAAAATATTTATTTATTTATTACGTTCTTCGCCATTAGACATTACACAGGAAAGGAGGGATATGCTGTGCAGTGCACAACTATTTAAGAAAATTAGCTTGTGTGCATGTTACACACAGGAAACACTCCGAAAACAGTCAGCCCGTTTGCTGGGACTCGAACCCCTGACCGAACTATCAGTATTATCGTCTTTTACCGCTCGGCCGCTGGTGGTCATCGCAAAATGATAGAACGGGATTTCTTAAACTTTTTGGTGGGGTTACCCCCATAACATTTAAGGAAATTTTGTGAAACTCCATAAGCATTGCACAAATCCGACATATGCGTGAATGAAACTATTAGTTTCTTCACGTTGTGAGGTTTAGCCTAAGTTTATTAACAGTTATTTTAAATTTTGTAGCTTTTCTATCTTATTCTAATTTCAGCTTACAATTTCCTGCCAGAAGGTAAATTCATAAACGCAGTAAATGCAAATGTGTAAAGGTACTATTTAAGTCGAGGTTTCACCGACTTCGAGAGAGAGAGAGAGTCTGATTTCCTGACTAGTGCGTGTTTGCCTTTGGCTGCGTTCTCTCTTAGTTACTACGCTCAGCCATACCTTAGGCGCTTGCTTGGCTTCGCCGATTTAATTAATACTTAGGGGCCAACTATTTAGATTTCTGATAGCTTCGGCTCTACCTTTCAGATAGCTTAGTTTAAAATTTAAATTCATTATTATTTAAGTTCAAGCCCGAGTGGAGGCTTTGTGTGAAGTTACAAGTAGGAACTGATTGTTAATATTCTGAAAAATAAAGGGTATTGAACCCTTCTTAAGTCTTACTTGTTTTGTTCACACACTTAAGCGATTATTCGCTTGTTAGTGTTCGTGGGATTCTAAGTTAGAACTTTCGAATTAAATAAGTAAAACCGCATAACGTGAACTGTAATATACTACTGCAGTTTTTTAGGTCAGTAACTTAAATTTTTAATTTTAAGATGTAGAAAAATATGAAAACTTTAAATAAGTAACAAACTTAAAAATAAATTCAATTACTGCTGAGGAAACCTTTTACTTCTAACAGCGCATATGCGAGAATTAAGTATCAATGGGAAAGGTATGCCTGTTTATTTTTTATTATACACTCACGTTTGTGAAAATTGCAACACCATGAAGGACTTACGCGAGTGAGCTGAAATTTTCAGGAAATGCAAAGTAGCGCATGATATGCAAATGATTAGAATTGCAAATCCGTAGCGCATGCGTATGCTGAGCAGCGCCCTCTGAACGGCTGATGGATCCAAATAAATAGACGGCTGTAGCGAGGCGTGTATGGTTATCGGTGGTTATCTGCTAGTGGTAAACGTTAACTCAATCTGTACTTATGCCTCGTCGACGAAAGAGAGCGAGATTTGAACAACTTACAGAGTTTGAACGAGGGAGAATCATCGGCCTTCGTGAAGCTGGATTGTCGTATCGTGCAGTAGCCTCTCGTGTGCAGCGTAACAGCAGCACAGTGATGCGCGTTTGGAAGCAGTGGACGGACGAGTGTCGGACAACTCGGAAATCCGGGAGTGGACCCCGAAATGTGACGTCAGCTCGCGATGATAGACACCTGGTCCGCATGGCGCGGACGGACCGTACAGCTTCCTCTAGACAATTGGCAGCACTGTGGTCAATAGCTACAGGTGTTTCATTGTGTGCTTCATCAATTCGTAGACGTCTGCTGCAGTGTGGACTGCGCGCACGGACTCCTTTATACAGGATCCCCCTAACGCACGACCATCGCCGCCTGCGGCTACAATGGGCCAATCAGCATAGAGACTGGCGTGCTGATTGGCAGCATGTCGTGTTTTCTGACGAATCCCGCTTTAATTTGTGGTACCATGATGGCCGCATTCGTGTCAGACGCTATGCCGGTGAACGCCACCTTCCGGAGTGCATTATCGAACGCCACAGTGGACGAACACCCGGAGTTATGGTCTGGGGCGCCATAGCATATCATAGACGATCTCAATTGCTACGAATTGTGGGCAATCTGAACAGCAACCGGTATATCCGTGAAGTTCTACAGCCCGAAGCTGTTCCCTTCCTTCAAAGCTTGCCAGGCGCTGTATTTCAACAGGACAATGCCCGCCCTCATACTGCTCGGATTGTTAAATCCTTCTTTGCAGCGCAGCAGGTACAGCTTCTTCCTTGGCCTGCGTGTTCCCCGGATATGTCGCCAATTGAACATGTGTGGGATGTCATTGGTCGGCGTTTTGCTCGTGATCCTCGTCCTGTTGCGTCTGCAGACGAACTTTGGGTACGCGTACAAACGATATGGAATGCTCTTCCTCAGTCAGACATTCAAACTTTGTTTGACTCCATGCCACGTCGTGTAGCAGCACTTATTGCGGCGCGTGGTGGCCACACAAAATACTGATTCTGATCTCTTGTTCTTGTTTGTTTGCTTTGAACATTTAATCATTTATTTGTACCACTACCACTCAACTGTGTATTAAATTGCATTCAATTATGACGATTCCTTCTTGGTGTTGCAATTTTCACAAACGTGAGTTATCAAATCTAGGCAAAATAGTCCACACCGCAGGAAAGAAGCACTTCTTCAGTATTCTTTACATTTGATCGACACTTTATTTGGTGGTTATTTGGTTTGGTTTGGACACTTTATTTGGTTGATTTTATGGTGGTTATAGACGAAACGTCGTTTCACACAAATATGTCGTAGAAAAGGGTAAAAGAAAACTTATGGCAGTTTCAGAAATCGTTCGAATTTCTTTTGCGACTCCTAGCTAAAAATCTTCTAAGGACTTCGTATTAAAATCAGTTTTCAAACGCGAATCATTTGATAACTCGACAACTTTTTGTTATTTTAAAATAATGAGAAATATTTTCCACATTAATTCCGAAAGGTTTCACACTCCATATTAGTTCTTCGGCACTAAAATTTGAAAGGGAATATTTTTCAAAGTTTTCTCAAGACACCGAAGATATTCATTCAAATAACATAGCTTTGTAGCCACAGCTTACTATGGAATAAATTCGTAAAATCATATTTTTGTGTCGTTAGAAAGAGAAGAACTTTTAATTTTAATAACCTTTTTTAAACAGTGGCTTCTTGAAAGCCACCTATAACCTCTGTATGTAATAATAAGCTTTTGTATTCAAAATCCCTGTCTTTACAAAGATTAAAAAAAAAGACTGTTCAGTGAGCGACTTTAAATAAAGTTGACCACTTTAGCACTATCTCAAAGCACAACATCTAATTCCCTTGATATTTTTTGGCCACGAGAGCCTCTCGATGTATCAATGGCTAAATGTTATATGTTCGTTTCCCCTGCAAACTTTCTTCAATAGAAAGTTCATTAACTTTTATAAAAATGTCCTCTCCTCTAGTGTATTCTTCTAAAGAGCGAAAAAACAAAAATTCCTCATGAATACATCCTTCAAAAATATATCTAACACACACTGATAATTGAGCCAAGTTCGTAATATCAGTGGATTCATCCAACTACACTCATGTCCATAAATTAAGGATAATTCGGAGTCACGCGGAAATCAAACTCTAAAATAAATATATCACCTGTAAAATCACTACACACATCTTCAAGAATCATATGCAAATTTCAGGAAGTAACCAGATGACACCGATGGTACGTCACAATGACGAGAGTGTAAGAGAGTGATATATAAGGAATACAGGCAAAGAGGTAAAATTGTTCGCAGGCGCTTTATAAGCATTTTAGTGAAATAACCGAATAGTTATGACACAAAGGACGCATTTGGATGATTTTTTACGTGGTAAAATTATAGGCCGTCTGGAATGTGGGCGTATCCAACTGGAAGTATCAGACGAACTTGGAATTGCCCAGAGGGTCATCTCCAGGCTTTGGCAACAATTGCAAGATGATGGTAATGTGAGTAGACGTTACAGCACAAGTCGCCCCAGAGTTACAACGCCGAATGAGGACCGGTATTTGGCAGTTACTGCCAAAAGAAACAGGCGGAGCACAGCCTCAGACCTATCTCGTCAGCTCTCTTCAGCCACTGGTACGACAATTTCAAGGCAGACCGTGTACAGAAGCTTAGGGCAGATTGGTCTATATGCTCGTAGACCTGTCAGATGCGTTCCACTTACTGCAACTCACTGTCGCCTGCGGTTAGCCTGAAATAGAGAGCATGCATTGTGGACACCGCAACAGTGGGTTGTATGATGTTTTCCGACGAGTCCAGGTTTAGCTTGCAGTCTGATTCTCGACGGACGTTCATATAGAGAGTTCCAGGTACCCGTTGACACCAAGAAAACATCACTGAATGACACCGTTACGGTGGTGCAGGAGTGCTCGTTTGGGGTGGAATTATTCTGGGTTCCAGAACTGACCTGCATGTTCAAATTGGAACCATGACAAGCCAAATCTATCGGGACGTCATTCTGGAACAACATGTACGTTTGTTTCGGGGCGCCATGGGCGCACAATTTGTGTTTATGGATGACAACGCCCGTCCTCACCGTGCAAACATCGTAAGCGAATGCCTTCAATCGGAGGATATCACCCGTATGGACTGGCCAGCATTCTCACCGGACTTGAATCCAGTAGAGCACATGTGGGACATGCTTGGCCGACGAGTTGCAGCCCGTCAACCTCCTCCTACATGTCTACCGGAACTTCGGAGAGCATTGCTTTTTGAGTGGTGTAATATCCCCCAAGATCAGATCAATCATATCAACCATGTAATATTGGTTTTTTGTAAATAGGTTTTTTTGTAATTTGCTCCAGGCAGAAAAAATCGCTAATGTTTTTAATAATATCAAACATATAGCATCTTTTTTCGCTCTTTACCTTTTGTTTAATAAATATGCTTTACAAATAAGTCAAATTTGTTTTGCTTCTAACTCTTCCTTTGCCTGATTTTGCATTATCCTTAATTCATGGACATGAGTATAGATTGCAAATTCAGAACTCATTTTGAGCCTAGTTATTAGCTGCTAATGTTGATCTTTAATAATTTCCAAAATTCGCCCTGAAACAGTATCTCTGGATCATGAAATTTTACAGATTTCATCCGCGTAAATTTTGCCATGAACTTTTTCAAACATCTTAGTAGCAGCCGGCAATAATAGATTTTCTCCAATAGAATAGGCCTTTTTATTTTTATTTTTTTTTGCAATTAAATAGAATGCTTCATAAGACGAGAGTAAATTCTTTTCTTTCACAGTAACAAAATTCTGAAATCTCTGAAGGTAGGGGAGTGTCACCAGCTGCAGCTCACCATGCACGTATTGTTGGGCCGTCATACTGCCCTGAATACGAACTGGGGGTGACCTGGAATTGCACGTAGTTGCGCCTAAAACCATGATGCCGCGTTGTCGTGCGGTGGAGGGGGTTCCACAATTTCTGCCGAATTGGACTTGTCTCCGCATCGATGCCAAACTCGTACGCGGCGACTACCACTGGAGAAACAAAAGCGTGACTCATCTGAGAACACGACCCTGTGTCATTCCGTCGTTCACATCCTTCGAGCCCGGCACCATTGCAGACGTTGACGTCTAAGACTTGGGGTCAATGGCAGTCTTCTTAACGGGCGCCACGAGTGCAGGCCTCTAGCCACCAATCGATAGAAATGGTTTTGGTCGATATGGGAACATCTAAGGTGTCTTGAACATGCTGCAATATGGAGATAGAAGTGGCTTGCGGGTTCGCCACAGCTTCTTGGCGGGTGGGTCGATCCATGCCTGCATGATCACACTAGCTGCATCGGCACTCTCGAACTTGCCATATTTCCTTGTTCCAACCATCATCCCCACAGCCGGTGTACAGTGGACGCGTCCAGGGGTGTGTAAGCTGAGATTTGCCACAGTAACCTTCTCATTTCCTTCCCTTCTCATTCCTGCCCTTCTCATTTCGGCCCAACCTGCCCTTCTCATTTCGATCACCATACCCCTCATAAAATCGTCTGTCTGCTGGAACTGCTTCCATTGAGGATGGCCTGGCATTCTCTGCTATTACACACGTCCTCTGAGACAATGATTTCTCTACGATGATTTCTCTAGCAGAAATACTGGCGTGAAATTGAACATTAAAGATTCCAGGTTCCGCGATTAACATGTTAAATGCATGTCGTTTTAATTGAACATTCTGCAAGTTCCTTCCCTTATATCTTCTTCGATGTGCGCTGGAGAGCTGCGCATTTCACATCATTCGCATAACTCGTTAACGTGCGACTGCCCTGAAATTTGCATAATTTTCGGGCCATTCCTTCTCGGTGTTGAACTTTCAGTGTCAGGTAGTGTAGTAAACAAAACTGGGCTCAATACAGTGCCCTGAGGCAGTCCAGTTTCGCTCTGCTTAAAGCTTGAGAAACGATCACTAAAACGGGTGGCACGAAACCGCTGTGCCAGGAAGTCTGAAGTCTTTAATCCATATTGTTTCGGATTTCGTATTTATTTAGCTATTTCTTTAGAATTGTAATTAAAATTGTTTTATTTTCCCGTGCAATGCAGACGACTTTGAAGAGAAAGCTAAGTCGGAAAAGTAAAAATACAAGAGCGCGTGCATTTAATATTTAATAAATAAATATCTCGTAATTGCTGTTGCCATCTAGAAAAATCGAGATATTTATAGATTTTACGAGAATGTTTTCGTGAATAATTAAAAAGCTTATAAAAGCCGAGTTTAAACACCTCAGCTCCAGTTGTAGCTGTTTTAAGCGGACTGTTTACTTAATGTTGTTATTGATTGTAGCGAATTCGCTGTGAGATAGAATTCGTTTCTCTGTTTTTTGAATTGAATTCTGTTTAACGTTTGAGATATTGTGATATTGTACGAATATCTCTGAGGAAATATTTCTGCCTTTTGTTTTATTTCTTTTGAAAAGAATAAATTTTGCGAACTTTTTAACGATTTGTGCATTCAATCCATAACGAACCCGTACGCAAGCAACAATTTTTGGTGTCAGAAGTGGGATATTTGAATGCCATTCACTAGAGCGATGAAAGAACAATTGAGACAGCCCGTGTCTGCCTTTGCTGCATTCCCAAGAAAAGATGGAAGCTGGTCAAGCATCTGTTAAAGATGAAATGAATGCTGTTCAGGAATCTGTTAAAGATGAAATTTAAAGATGAAATGAAGGCTGTTCAAAAAAGATTGAAGCACGGCAAGAGGAAATGAAAAGAGAAATTACCTACGTAATAGAAAACAAATTCAAAGCTATGGAAGGCAGAACTGACGCTGTTGAACATAACGTTGGACACATTGAAGAAAGAGTTTATTTGGTGAACGAACAAATCGAAGAACGAGTTTCTGCTATGGAGCAACGTTTGAGATATTGTGATACTGTACGAATATCTCTGAGGAAATATTTCTGCCTTTTGTTTTATTTCTTGTGAAAAGAATAAATTTTGCGAACTTTTTAACAACTTGTGAATTCAATCCATTACGAACCGGTACGTACGCAACAATTTTTGGTGTCAGGAGGGGGATCTGAATGCCATTCACTAGAGCAATGGAAGAACAATTAAGACAGCTTGTCTCGGATTTTGCTGCATTCCAAGAAAGTATAAAAACTGGCCAAGCATCATTTAAAGTATGAAAGATTCCGTTAAACAAGAGTTGAAATCCGTTGAAGAGGAGACGAAAGCAGGTCAAGAAAGGATTGAAGCTGGTCAAGCATCTGTTAAAGATGAAATGAATGCTGTTCAAGGAAAGATTGAAGCAGGTCAAGAGGAAATGAAAAGAGAAATTACCTACGTAATAGAAAACGAATTCGAAGCTATGGAAGGCAGAATTGATGCTGTTGAAAATAAAGTTGGACACATTGAAGAAAGAGTGCCATCTGTAAAAATAGAACAGGGAGTTTCTACCGTGGAACAACAAATTGACGACAGGTTTACTGCGGTCGTCAAAGAAGTTGATACCTTGAGGAAATTCGTAGCGACGGCAGAGAGCAATTCGGATGGTTTTAAATTTCTACCCATGCCTGCTCGCCCCTCTCTGCTATCGACATATGATGGGAACACTTCCTTGCAAGTGTATAAGACACAATTTTCTATAGTTGCGGATGAGAATGGATGGGATTCCCAAGCTAAGGCCTGTCCTCTCGCCGCTTCTCTGAGAGAAGGTGCAGCGGATATCCTGCAGACCCTTCCCGAAAACCAGAGACTAGACTTCGAAGCTCTATCCGGCGCATTGGAGCTGCACTTCGGGGAGAAATGTTTGAAGGACTACAGTAGGCTTCAATTAAAATCCCGTCAACAGAAGTCCACCGAAACACTCCAAGAACTCGCCACGGATGTTGAAAGGCTGTCTACCCTCGCCTTTACGAAGTGCCCAAGAGAAACAAGGGAAATACTGTCTCTGCAATACATCAGCGACGGCATCCGGGATCCTGAAATACAGATAGCTCTGCGAATGGCTGATGTGAAGGACATAAATGTGCTCTGGTGCACGGTATGAAATTCGAGGCAGCCCAGGAAGCAACTCGCACAGACCGACACCCAGTCAGAGCTGAGCAAGTTCAAGAGCCAATGGATCAAATGGCTGCTCGCCTAGATGATTTAACAAGACAACTGAATGCCTTGAGACGGTATATTAGTGACAAGAAACGAGCTCTAAAGTGCTGGAACTTCGGTGTTGAAGGCCGCATAGGAAGACATTGCGGAACACCCCAGAGCACGGAAAATAAAATAGACGATTTAAACAGACAAATAAATGCCATGAGATGGAAAAGGAGTAACAAGGAACCGAAGTGCTGGAACTGTGGAGCGGAAGGCCACGTACGAAGGAGCTGCAGAACACCCCGCGGTATGGAAAATAAGATTATTTTCCAGTAACGACGCAGGAAGCAAATTAATGACCCTATCGAGGAGCGGAGGTTGCCAGATAGTGAATGTTTTAATGCGCTCAACATTTCTGCAGTGAGTGGCAACGGTAATGGACTATCCATTAATGGGCATATCGGTAGAGTTCCTTGTAATATGATCATTGACACAGGAGCTAATCTTACCATCATTCGGAAAGATTTAGCTCAAAAATTCAAGGATAAACTGATTCGGACGCCATCCTGTGTTACCCTCCAGACTGCGTCCGGCGAGAAAATTGACATAGATCGGAGGTTAACATCACGTTTGGAAGTGCCGCCTACCACCACACGGCATACGTGGCAGAGACTACAAATCCTTGCATACTTGGATTAGAATTTTTAAGGAAATACAATTTTTCCTTATACTTCAAAAACAACAAACTGCTTTCAGCATCTATGACATGACTATCCATCATTAGAAGGGATCCTCAGCTGGAAACGGCGAAGTCTCGTCTGATAGGCCATGTTCAGAAAGCGGCCGAAATCATACTAGGGTCGAAGAGAATCACCAGACTACCGGTAGTTCTCCATCCCAAATGCTCTACGGTCAAGACCTTCGTCTACCTTGTGACCTCCTGTGTGGTCGCTCAACAGATGCGCCTTCTTTGCCTGAGGAATACATCCAAGATGTCTAGGCCGGGTTTGAAGTGATGCACCTTTTTGAGCGAGAGCGAGCCAGCATTGCGACGAGGAAGATGAGGAGCCGATAAGATACGAAAGCTACTGGATATCGTTTCAACGAAGGAGACAAGATGTGGTTGTGAAATCCGACTCGACGCAGAGGACTCTGTCCAAAACTACAGTCACCTTGGGATGGTTCGTACACAGTCCTAAAAAGGCTGAACGACGTCGTGGTTCGGATCCGTAAGTCATCGCGAACTCTAAGCCGAAAGTCGTTCATTACGACAGGTTAGTTGTGGCCATAGTACATAGTGTATATAATTGTAAATCGTGATGTAAATAGTATAAGACCATGATCCTTTTTGTATTTAGCATTTGATGGTATTTGATTTGTATTTAGAATTTGATAGTATTTGAGTTTCATTTAGTATTTAATAGTATTTGATTTGCAGTTGGTTTTCGATAGTATTTGATTTGCTGAACAATTATTGTTTATTTTGTTATTGTAATGCAATATCTATTATAGCATTGATACCTTAGTTGTAAGTTTGGCTTCCTGTCCAGGGATTGTATTGCCCGGGACGTGCAGTCCTTGGGAAGGAGGCAGTTTTACGGATTTCGTATTTATTTAGCTATTTGTTTAGAATTGTAATTAAAATTGTTTTATTTTCCAGCGCAATGCAGACGACTTCGAAGAGAAAGCCAAGTCGGAAAGCAAAAATCCAAGAGCGTGTGCATTTAATATTTAATAAATAAATATCTCGTAATTGCTGTTGCCATCCAGAAAAACCGAGATACACTGCTCGACACTGAAAATGCAACACCAGGAAGGAGTGGTCAGAAATTTATGCAAATTTTAGAGTAGACGCACGTCACTGAGTTATGCGAAAGATGTGAAATGCGGAGATCTCCGACGCACGTGAAGTAAGATATAAGGAAAGGAACGTACAGAATGGGCAATATTCGTGTCGTTATTTCTGCCAGACGAATTATCGAAGAAAGTTGGTTTTTGTCCCGGAGGATACGTGTAATAGAAGAGAATGCCAGGCCGCCGACAATGAAGGCGCTTCCAGCAGATAGACGATTTTACGAGGGGTGTGGTGATCGGATTGAGAAGGGCAGGTTGGTCCTTACGTCAAATCGCAGCTGATACCCACATGGATACGAGCACGGTGCAACGGCTATGGCGAAATTGGTTGGAACAAGGGCATGTGGGAAGAAGGAGAGGTGTAGGTGCAGCCAGAGTGACGTCAGCACACGTGGATCGACGCATCCATCGACAAGCTGTGGCGGTCCCGCAAGTCACTTGTAACGCGATTCTGCAGCATGTGCAAGATACCCTGGATGTTCCCGTGTCGGCGAGAACCATTTGCCGTCGATTGGTTGAACGTGGCTTGCACTCACGGCGTCCGTTAAGAAAACTGCCATTGACCCCACAACATAGACGCCAACGTTTAGAATGGTGCCGGACTGGAGCGATGTGGATGACAGAATGGAGAAACGTCGTGTTCTCAGGTGAGTCACGCTTCTGTTTATCCAGTGACAGTCGCCGCATACGTGTGTGGCGTCGACGTGGAGACAGATCTAATCCGGCAGTAACTGTGGAACGCTCCATCGCGCGACAACGTG
Source organism: Stegodyphus mimosarum (assembly GCA_000611955.2). Lineage (NCBI taxonomy): Eukaryota > Metazoa > Arthropoda > Arachnida > Araneae > Eresidae > Stegodyphus > Stegodyphus mimosarum. Next base: position 552,724 of record KK122167.1, read on the forward strand.
CCATAATGGTTTGGGGCGCTATTGCCTACGATTCCAGGTCACCTTTAGTTCGTATTCAGGGCACTATGACTGCCCAACGATACTTGGATAATGTACTGCGGCCGGTGGCAATCCCCTACCTTCAGAGGCTGCCTAATGCAACTTTTCAACGAGATAACGCCCGACCACACAGTGCTCGCATCTGCCAACATGTTCTGGAAGGTACACAGATGCTACCCTGGCCACCGTACTTTCCTGACCTGTCACCAATCGAACATGTGTGGGATGTGACTAGACGCCGTTTGCAGACTCTGCCCCTGCCTCGTTCAGAAGACGAACTGTGGCAAATGGTTGAAAGGGAATAGAAAGCCATCCCTCAGGACACCATCCGCCCTCTTATTGACTCTATGCCTAGATGTGTTTCTTCGTGCATCGCTGTCCGCGGTGGTCCTACATCCTACTGAGCCGACGCCGTTCTCGCTCAGTATTCTGACTATCATTTTGAAATAAAGCTCACTTATTGCCGCTTGCTGTCTCTGTCTTTTTTCCAAATTTCATCACTTTCTGACCACTGCTTCTTGGTGTTACATTTTCAATGTCGAGCAGTGTATTTATAGATTTTAAGAGAATATTTTCGAGAATAACTAAGAAGCTTATAAATCACCTCAGCTCAGTTGTAGCTGTTTTAAGCGAACTGTTGTTTACTTAATTCTGTTACTGATTGTAGCGAATTCGCTGTGAGATAGAATAAGTTTGTCTGTTTTGAATTGAATTCTGTTTAACGTTTGAGATATTGTGATATTGTACGAATATCTCTGAGGAAATATTTCAGCATTTTGTTTTATTTCTTGTGAAAATAATATATTTTATTAATTTTTTAACGATTTGCGCATTTAATCCATTACGAAACCGTACGCACACAACAATATTAACGTCTTACCACCAATCCCCATGTTCTAAAACTTCTGGACAATTTAGAGTCTCCAAACTTTATCGAAAGAGGCTTGGAAGTCCACAAAGACTGCAAAAGCAGAACTTCGGCAATCCAATTAGTCTTTAATAGATTGACTTAGAATGGCAACCTGTTGGTTAGTAGAGTGGATTTTTCTGAAGTCCGCCCGGGCAGGTGATGGCAGATTGTTTGATTCAATGTATCAGTTTAAACGAGCAACTATCATCCTCTCCATGACCTTCGATAGCATGCTTGTAAGAGAAATAAGTCTGTAACTATACTATTCAAGTCGCTTGCAGGTTTGTTTATTTACGAGTTGGTACCACGATGGCCTTTTCCCAAATTTCAGGAACAACCCCAAGGGTCCAGTTATGATTAAATAAAAACAGCAAGTGTATTATCTTCAAAATGATATAATAACTAAAGATAAAGTTATCGGTTTGAGGACTCTTTCCAATCTTAGTTTGTCCGACAACCTCTTTAAGTTCTAGCATGTGTTCTAGCCCATGAAAAATATATGTAATGTCGTTAAATTACGTAGAGCTCGAATAAAAATCTTATGATCTCTTTTTTCATAATCCTTTGTCTTTTCTTAAGATCAGTCCTCAATCTTTGTCTTTTGTAGTAAAAACCATTAAAAGCATTAGAGATATCTCTGTCGTCAGTTAAAAGTCTTCTCCCCACTCTCATAGGTTCTTTAAGATTCACAATATGATAAATTTTTAGATTATTTACGAATTTATAAATCTTGTTGCTACCTTTCCTGTAACCAATTTTTCCAATAAATTCATTAAAACACTTTCGCTTTGCAATCAGAATTTCCCTTCGAAGAATAGTAACAGATTTTCTCCAGTTCTGAATATACCAGTCCAGCCCTATTAATGCCACTATAATTCCAACGCTTACTACTAGCGCTGAAATAGCCAAATAGGATTGTTTTATTTTCACAAGCCAAGAAAGAGTTTGAAGTCAAGCCTGCCATTGCCAGGGAGACTATAGCAAGCAAAGGTCTTAAAATGCTTTTCCTTTATCCACACATCAAACTGGACAGTCTCCGTATCATTATACGAAGTTAAATCAGTGATCACTCTAACTGAATATAGAACTGATATGTCATACGACAGTGAAACAACATAAGACTTACTACTCAAATTGCATGCTGGTCGAACTTTTTTTTAAATACAGTTTTTTAATAACACTAACGTTTTTAGCTAAATTTTAAAATTATTAAATATTTATAAACGTATACATAATAAGTAATAATAATGATGTAAAGGAAAAAATTCCTACTTATGTTTATTTTTTGTCTGAAATCTAAATGTTGAGAAATTTTTGTGTCTTTGTATTTCGAATGTATTGACAGCTAAACATTAAAATTTTCAAACTCCCGATAATTCTTATCTGTTTAATTAACAACTAAATAATTTTTTTAAAACTTGAACTTGATTTGTCGTACATTTAACACATCTAAGGAGTTTAAGTACACTGTCCTCTATTTAACACAGTTTTATAAAAGAATTATTAAAGAAGTTAGAATAACTATGGTTCCGGTTTATTTAATGCGAGGTCTATCTTCCTAAGGGAAGGGATGCCTTCGTAGAGGACTTTCTAAGGGAAACTTGCTCGTATGCACGTTACACATGGTAAAAACCATGAAGACTCCCACGCAACCAGCCTGTTGGCTTGAATTCGAACCCAGGTCGAAACTACCAGCGTCCAGCGATCGGCCGCTGGTGGGCTAGAATAACTAATGAAGTTTTTAGTTAACAAGTTAGGTACTTGCTTAACTCAAGTAGAACACAAATCAAAATTAACAGTCTTCGCAAACATTTAATTTGAAGTGAGGAAAAAAGAAATTACAAGAGACTCATTTATAAGTTTTAAATATCTTCATGATTACCTATTAGGTAATATTATCAGGAGTATATTTCAAAAAAGAAGGTAACCTGGCTGAAAAAAGGAATGAAGCTGAAATACAACGCAAGTAGAAATCTTTTTAAAACTTCTTGCATCAAAACAAAGGCAGAATTCTCTCTCGCCAATACATCGTTTGGCTGCTATTTGTTTTTGACACTGCCGAGTTTTTTTACGCAAAAGTGACTCTAATTTATCCTAACAAAACTGAACCACAATTTTTAAACTTAAACCGAAAATAAATAAGAATTATAAAAATTTTTCAAATCAGCCAAAACTTGAGAATAAGTAATGGCAACCTATTCTCATTCTTTTATTTTCTAATTACTTTTAAAGAAAAAAGCAAATAATTGCATGTAAATAATTATATGCTTCTTTATTTCTCAGTACAATTTTCAGCTACAACACTTCATGGCGTTTCAATTTTAATCAAGTTTGTTATAATCTTAAAGAAAATTACTAGAAACTATTTTCATCACGAACGATGCTCATAATTTAATTTGATTTTAATTTCTTATTCATTTTTAACTACAAAAAAAAAAAAGAGACTAGTCACATGTAAATGTACTCCCAAACAAAGCAATTATTCTTATTGCAAAAATTCGTAACTGAGGATATTTATCTTTTGACAAATACGAATTAAAGTTAATCAAATCTGTATCTTCAAACCTTTGAATAAGAGTTATATCAAATTTGAAATTAATTAGCTCCGTTTGTAGTTTTCTTGGAGTGTTACTCAAGTTGGTTTTTAATGGTGATAAAATAACGTAAAACTGGAGTCTAAATCATTAAACATTTTCTTTAAATTCTCTAATGCTAGTTAATTTATGAGAGATGCCTTTATGAGCCGTAGAAAATGGTTTTGGGGGCCGTCAGTTTGAGACTATTATCATGCGATATTCAGAATCTGAAAATGCTCCCTTTCGTTTTAAACCCGGGAAAACACATCAAGACACATACCTTCAGCAGCTTCTAGTTATCAGGTAGATACAATAAATTTTATTGCCGCATATTATGATATATATATATATTCTTTTTCTTTCCAAAAAAGAAAGCACATTCTCCACATATGTAGAGATGCATGCAAAAAACGTTTTGCTTATTAAATTTTGTTATTATCGTTAGCTAAGTGATAAAACTGAAAAAAAAACTGATTGATAAAATAATAATAAATAATAATAAAATATATTAATTTAGTCACATTGCTTTCTCAAATTTCTGTTCATAAAGCATTTTGCGCGAAACAGAATTTTCAGTAAGCAGCAACGCTGAGCGTTAAAAGTGTTATAATAATTTAAATTACAAAAAGTTAAAGTAATAATATATGTACGTGTATGTATGTATGCATAAATAATAATAAGTTAAAAGTGTTAGAAGTGTAGGTCGAGATTTATTTCAAGTATTTCTGCAAAATAATGAACATAAAGATGTCAGAAGTTTGCTATTTTTCTTGAATCCTGGCTGCAGACGTGGAAAATAAAAATCAACATCGACAAGTCTGACGCTATACTATTTTCTGAAAAAAGAAACATCAACGCAAGCACTCATGTGCATATGTATGATACCCCTATCGCAGGAAACTAAGCAGGCCTGATATCTTGGTGTTACTTCAGGTCGCTGGCTCACATGGTCCCCCGCATTAAACTTCCGAGTGCGTAATACACGTAAACACAACTCTTATTTAATTACTCGGAACAGCGGTCTTTCTACTGATAATAAAATACCTGTTTACAAAAGCGTCCCATACTTACCTACGCCTGTCCTGTCTGGGGGTATGCATGTAAAACCTCCTTGCAAAAACTGCAGATTCTACAAAATATTTTACTTAGACAAGAGATGAAGTGTTGCTGGTTCATAAGAAACTCGATAATTCACCTTGAGTTTAAAATTCCTGAATATACAGTTATATGGCTATGTTACGCGAAAAGCTCTGTAGCAAAATTACTGTTGTACGGAATAGCATTATCCATATTTTAAATTACGACTTTCACAGTCACGAAAACAAAAGATAGCCGCTTACGGTTCTTCGTCATTTAAGTACTAAATTTTTAACGGCCATCTTGTTTCTATGTTCCTTTTATATTTAGATATATATATTATATTTATATTTCTGTATTATGTGTATTTATATATCAGCACCCATGTATAAACATATCTCCCTATGTTTTAAACTGTTTTGCTTTTGCTGATCTACTCCTTTCTTTTTGTGATATGTTTGCTTTTATGTACACGTCTTGTAAATGTTACGATTTTGCATTCTGGCATAACCGTTTGTGCCTGCGGTTTCTACTCCTACCATCTTGGGTGGTTACCAGTTGGGAAAAGCATTTTTCACTGTTTCCGTCAGTTTCGCCTAGCATTACTACTCTGTTGATGTAACTACGACCTTACACATCACTACACCACTGACAAGTAATTGCCTATCTTACTTCAGCTGTTATTTAGCAGAACTTTTCGATTAGAAACACACGCACACACAAAAAGAAAAGGGGGGAGGGAAATCGAAAATCCGTCTAACTCTGAATAACACCGGATGGCGATAAAACGTGGGATCCCTTACAGCGAAGTTTACTGTTTTCCGTTGGATGAAACCTTTATCTTCAAAAACTCATTGAATGCAAGCAAACACGATTAGAAATTAATAAAGTGTAAATTTTATGTTTTTTTTGCGTTAATTACCAGTTATAACCCAGCGATTCTTTGATGAATTACTTCTATAAAATATATTTAGAAAAATTCCACTGAATTGCGAGTTCAGTATTATAAGTCACAATCGTACCTAATGCTGCCATCTGCTGGTGAAAATGCAGAACATGAGAAATATAAATACGAAAGTTTCATTCATCAAATTTGCTGCCCTATTAATGCTTTTAAAAAGAATTACAACGAAATTCCGATATTCTGGTATGTTATGGTTTTAAAGACCTCGGATTATGAGCTAAAATTGTATAATGCCACAAAATAATTTTTTTCGCATTTTTGAACGCATCGAAGAATTAAAAAGAATTGTATGTAGTAACTCTGCAAACATATTTAATATCCAAAACTTATTTGTCAATAAATATATCGATAGCATAATTCTTTTTAATTAGATTTTGCTTTAAAATAATTATTAATAT
>KK122167.1:558784-624090 GCA_000611955.2 Stegodyphus mimosarum
CTTTCCAAATGTTCGAATTCTTCATTCATTCTGCTATTTTTTTATTATTTAACATGTAGTTATTCCGTCGGATATAAGTATTTATTATTTTTCCTATAGAATAATTTTTAATCCGCCAACTTCTGGAGAATTTTACTAATGCATTTAATTTTTCAAGAGCCTCATGTCAAGAGATCTTGGCTGAATTTTTTTTTCTTTTTTTACGATTTCTTTCGCTACCTGCGAATTTAACACCGTTTGCATTATGACGTCGTTCTTTCAGCACAGTAAAAAACGAATTTATAGTCGCGAAAGAGCGCCCAAATCACTTCTGGAATTTAAAAAAAAAATTAAAGTGGGAAAAGTCCTAAATATAAATTCTAATGTCAGAATGACGCATCAAGTTACAATTTACGTCGAAACTTTTGCTCGCACTTTCTTGTAACTTTTTGCATACACCTGTGTACATATTTAACTTCCTGTAAAACATGATAAGCTTTCCAGAAGGTGACTTTAGTCATAAACTAATATGAAAACAGGACACGAGACGGAAAACTAGCATAAAAAATAAGCAGAAAACAAAGTCATAACAAGCACAGAAATTCTACCTTTGAACATTACAAGAGATGGCGCCGTTGTGCAGTGAATCCAATTTATTTAGCTACAGCTCGGCAGTAAAGGTGATAATGGTCATAAGGAAGAGAAACATGTCGAAATTAACGATGCATGAAGGGTAATGAAAAATGCGTTGAATAATTGTAAAACTATTAGAATAAAAATACTTCAAAAGTATTGTTTCGCAACTACATGGGAAATGAAAATATTAACTCAATGTTTCGTGAGAATAATAACTCAAAATTAATGCCAATAATAATGATAATAAAAAGAGTAATACTACTAGTAGTAAGCTTAATAATAATAATAATAGTACTAATAATAAAAAAGCCTTCAATTTGCTCTTTCAGATTCTAATCCCAAATCCTAATATTGAATAATTAATTACCTTTAGAATGGATTTGAGTTTTTATTTTCTTCGGCTATTTTTTACGTTTTGCCTAATTTGATACGTGTAATAATGTAGCTTCTTATACACTGTTTTCACAGACGTTGCACCGAGAGTCGTATTTCACTGCAACAGGTGTCCCTGAGTTTGTCGGCCTTCTCAATATACAGCCAAAAAGCTACTCAATTCCAAAACGACATATAGAAAAATAAATTACAATCCTACGTTTATTTCTGAACTTTAACTTCAACATTCTAAGACCATATTATATTTATTTTCAGTCAGCAAAATCGTCGATGACATTATAAGGTATTTCTCCCGCCTTCTTCTCATGCCTTCGCGGTGTAGTGGTCAGCACGCTCGACGCGTAACCGAGAGGTCCGTGGTTTTGATTCCCGGCAAAGGCGTTGCTCATTTTTCTTTTCTCATGCTTCGAAATAACCTCATGTCTCTACAACACGATAAAAGTCTCTTTCATTACTAAGTTGCTATTCTGTTGACAAGCAGCTTAAACGGCGAAGTACTCACTTTTATGCCTTAGGTACATCTCAAAGTATTTTTTATTCAGAAAACCTCCTTTCATAATTAGCAACACTTACCGCAACTGTGAGAAAATTTTCTATTTCTGAAGATTATTTAGAGTAAATCACAGGAATGATGACGAATTTTTTTTCATTAATATCATTGTCATTATATTCGTAATTCAGCTGGCAATCGTGTTTTTTATATAAAAGTTTCGATATACTAGTGAAAGCATGGCAAGAACAGGAAATTGTTGAAATCTCATTATCTTTGGATAAATACTCTGTCGGTATAAAAATAATTTCTCATCTCAGTTCAGTTCCAAATAACAGTTCAGCATCACACGATTCTTGATCGGTATCAGTTTCCTCTTTCTGTAGCTACAATTCACATCATTAGCCCCTATAAAATCATGTTTCACATGAAAAATGCTTCTCCTTTAAACAATTAGAGGTAAAAAGCTTGAATTAGTTCGTAATTACTTATCAGAAATACTGGTCGTTTTGATTGTTAATGGTTAGTCCACCAGCTTTCCAGTATTTACGCTTAGCATTATTATTGCAAAAAGTTAGTGCAGATTAGTAGCATTAAGATGGCAGGCCATCCTTTGTTGTTAGTTATTGCATAACATTCAGGCAGAAATCTCATTCAGTTCATATATAAAGAGATTAGTTTATAATTTCTACCATAACCAGACACAAAATACACTGTGTAAGTGCCTGGAATATACATTCATCCCGTGAAATCTATTAAGAACCGCAGAATCTTCGAAATATTTATTCTAATGTTAGGTTTGATCATACGAATAAGGTAAAGCACACGACAACTATCCACCTAAGGAGAATGAGTCCTTCGTGGAGGAGTTTCGATGGGAAACTAGCTTATATTCACGTTAAATACTCTAAGTAAGCTATTAACTATTAAATTCAAAAATTAAATACTCTGGCATCCTGTTTAAATTTTTTCTCTGTCACTCGTAAATTTATGCAGTCTGAGCTTTTTTCAAGGTCAATAGCCGCTTACAGACTTTAGCAAAATAATCAGTTTTTATTTTCACAAATATTCTTTTAGCCGTACACATAACAAAATTTGTCATAAATGATGTTTTTAGAAAGGAGTAATAGAAATGGACATTGTATGTAATAGGAAATTAAAATAAGTTCCTATAAAAAGATAATAGTTATCTCATAAATTCTTTTAGAGTTGATTGATTTATTAGCATGTCTACACTGTATATCGCCACCATTTCCAGGCTCATATTGCCCTATTTTCAATTAGAATAATTTTTTACGTCGATTTGCTGTCTCTAACAGCAGGTATATTGTCTTTTTGTTGCTTTGTATTCCTTACTTTTCTCAGCGATTTGAGAATATCGTCGTTTGTTTTTGAAGAATTCGTAATGTATTGTGCATTTAAATATTTGTGAAAAAATAATAAAATAAAACTAAATTTAAAAAATGAAGAAATGGCTAGGATTGACTACACGGAAAAGTGATGATTCATAGGCGATGGATCCAGGACAAACTACTAGCACTAAGTATACTGAAGAGAAAAATTGTTTATAGAAAAGAGAATGAAAGTTATTTATCATTTGGGTTTACTTGGAGTGGACATGAAATGCACCCTCAGCCTCAGTGTGTTGTTTGCGATGAACTACTATTCAATGAAAGTATGAAACTATCACTTCTTAAAAGACATCTTGAATCCAAGTAGGCCAGTTTAAAGGATAAAACTGAAGAATATTTTAAGAGGAAATTATCCAAGTTCGAAAATAGTCAAGTAGTGAGAGGTTTTGTTACTTCAAGTGAAAAAGCTTTAGAAGCTAGTTACCTAGTAAGCCTAAGAATTGCCAAGACTTGCGCAGGCTGACACTATTGGAGAAAACCTTATATTGCCAGAGCTAAAGATATTATTTTAACATTATTCAGCGAAAAAGCGGCTATGAACTTACCAATATTCCTTTGTTAAATGATACAGTAAGTCGACGTATTCATGAAATGGCTAATTCCGTAAAAGAGACACTTATTCAAAAAATAAAACACAATGAGTATTTCGCGTTGCAGTTGGATGAAAATACTGATATTACGAACTCTATTCAATTATTAGGTTACATACGTTTCGAAGAAGATAAACGAATTGCCGAAGAGGATTTATTTTGTAAATCTCTTCATGATAGAGCAACTGCAAATGAAATTTTCAAAGCAATTGACACTTCTATGTCTGAGAATGATATTCCTTGGTATAAGTGCATTGTGGTCTGACGGAGTTCGGGTTTTAACAGGAAAACATTCCAATGTTACGTCTTAAATAAAGTAAGTCGCAGCTGAAACTAAATTTACTCACTGCTCCATTCATCGTGAAGCTTTAATTCCCAAAACAGTTCCCGAAAAGCTGAAAATCTTTTTGAATCAAGCTGCGAAAATCGCTAATTTTATTAAAACCCAAGCTTTAAATTCAAGAATATTTACGATTGTATGGCAAGAGATGGGTAGTGAGTATGAAACGGCTTTGTTACATTCCGAAGTAAGGGGATTATCCATAGGCAAAGTTTTTAATTGTCTTTTGGAACTTTGATCAGAAACTCACATTTTCCTCTTTGATACAAAATTTAAATTGCAAAAATGTTTATTTAGAGAATTATGGTTGGCGCGTTTAGCACAATTAGTTGATATTTTTGGAAAGTCAAATAAATTAAATTTAGGATTACAAGGACAAAGAGTTAATTTGTTTACCATTACAGATAAAATAAATGCAATGATAAAAAAAAAACCTCGAATTGGGTAGAATTTATATTTGAAGCTTTTTACCACCTTTAGAAAGTTTTCTAACTGAAAATAATTTGAAAATAAAAGAATTGGCATCCAAAAGTAAAAATCATTGTTTTTCATTGATAAATAAGTTCTTCATGTATTTTACGAGGATTACTAAACAGAAAATTGGATTAGAAATCCATTTTGTTCAAATGTACCTGCAATTTTATCTCGTAGAGAAAACGAACAATTGACACAAATTTCCGGTGATCGAATTCTAACTGAAGATTTCAAAAAGAACACACTTGTTAACTTTTGCCTGAACAGAAAAAAAAAAGAATTTAAAGGCATTTCAAATAAAGCTATTAAATTTTTACTGCCTTTTTTCACAACCTATTTGTGTGAACAAGGATTTTCTTCCATATTATATTTGAAAAATAAATACAGAAGAAAATTAAAAGTGGATCCTAATTTACGTGTAAAAGTAAGTGAAATAAGACTAGACATAAAGAAATTGGTCTTTCTTTTAAACAGGTCCAAATTTCACACTAAATTTTATTTAGTGTGAATAGTAAGTAGCACTAATATACACTAAATTTTATTTAGTGTGCACACTAAATTTTATTTAGTGTGAATAGTAGTACTTTTTAAGTATTATAACTTAAATTTTGATGATTAAAATGGTAACCAATTTTTAATCTAATATTTTTTATGCGTGCATATTTAATATAAATAACCAATAGGTTGTGTAAATGGCGAAATAGATATATTTTTTAATACTTCCTTTGAGAAATTGAAAAATAATCATCGTAAAATATAGTGGTGGTACTAAAGTTTTTCAATTTTTGTTCATATGGTACGCTTTAGTCAAAAGGTTGAGAAACGCTGCTCTAAGTTAAAAGGTCTATCTGATGATCAACGATTTCCAGAATGTTTTTAAAATTGTTCTTAAAACAAATTCTGAAAGGTTTGTTTGTTTGATTGCGGGAAAGCGCACGAGGCAAGGGATGCCTAAGTGGAAGATTTTTACAAGGGAAAAACGTGAAAACGTCCATGCAGTCAGCCCGTTCGCCGGGATTGGGAACTCGGGCCGAACAACCAGTGTTCAGCGACTTTAACGCTCACCCGCTGTTAAGCCAGACTTTTCAAGGTTTAGAACTACGGCTGAACATACGCAAGCCACAAAAGCATTTAAAAAATTAGTGCTCAAGCGTTAAGCCATCCGAAATGCTGGATGCATACAAATCTTACAGTGCTACTTCCCACTCATCATGGTGATAAATTCAACTCAGAAAAGTATTTTAATTTCAAAAGCTCCAGTGTTTGTTCTAGTATTTCGTTTCTGGACGTAAAAAGATATAAACCGGAAAGTATCGTAATGGCACTTCAAAGTGCATATTGTTTTAGATGATTCACTTTGTTATAGCGATAAGCAATGCATTATTATAATTTAAAAAATAAATGAAAGTATGGGAATTTGCCGCAGCTTCTTTTTCTGGCATGAATGATAAAAATTTCAAGTATTTGAAAACATTATAGTTTCGACGATTTTAGGCACTAGAGGGCTTTCGTTTGTAGTTACATCAGAATATGCTTTAGCATATGAGATAGGATCTTAGTCTTTTTTTACTGAACTTTGCAACTAAGTGAACTACCTATAAAATTCTCAGCCTGAAGGAGGGTATTAAATTTCCATTTAACACTACAGCTTTTTAACTTCAAGCCGAAGTAACATACATGTTTTAGTCATTCATTACTATTTCTGTAATCACTTTGTGGTATCAAATTCTAACTCAAAGGCGAGACGAGAATTTCTCTGGCAATCTAGGAAGGTTACTTGTTTACACCGAATGTAATTAGGATGTAACCTTATAAAGAAATATAAGGTCTGAAACGCTGACATGCATTCGCAACGAAAAACGAAAACTGTATAATTTTAGTTACTGGAGTTAAAAATGCGTGGTGATAAGAATATGGAAATCACTATTTTAAACTACCGCTGTCAACACCCTATTCTCCTTATGTAATTATCTATTAAGTAGAATAAGCGAGTATATGATCAGTTGAAAGTGGCACGGAAAGTCACGAGTTTAAATTGAGAACACTATGAACAGATTATGATCAACGGTAACTCATATACTCTTTTGTTGTAAAATTCATACACATCACGCAAGAAGGGAATGTAAGGTTTGCGTGAAGTAGTTCTATCTGTGAAAGTCCACTCTGCAGTATAATTCAGAAACTGTCTGTACACGTGTAGGAATAAAGAAAATTATTTTTAATGGTCATGGTAGTGGCTTTAGAAAGATCTGTGGCTTGAATGTTCTGCCCGACCAACATTTTCATTTGCAACCTAAATGCTGTTAATAGCAATGTTTAAATTCCAATTATTAAAAAGGGGCCTGTTAATTATTTTATATACATTCTTGCTATGTAGTTTTAAGATAGAAAGCTCGGTACTGTGTTTGTTTAGGCTTCTATTTCGTAGGTTTTGTTTTTGCAGTTTTTTTCGGGGGGGGGGAGCAAAATTCTTTTATGCGAACCCTTTCCATTAAAAAATCGTATTTTAATAAAGGTGAAGAAGTAATTCAAAATTAGGTAAAAATCAACTTTAAGCTGACACTTTTTTTTAACAGAAAATTTTTAGGCATTTCGAGGAAGGCTGATTCAAAGTCTTTCTTCTTCAAGAAGCAAAATCTATCAAGAGCAAGAATTAACTCTCAGCGCAGTAAGCTGAAAATATGTAATTTAAAGGGATGAAATAAGACAAATAAATTACAAAAAGTGAGGAAGCAAAAACTATAGAGCTATATTACAGCAAAATGGAGATTAAAGAACTGCAAAATTACGAGATATGGCTTTTTAAAATCTTAGGATAAACTAGACTGAAATTAGAACTACTGACAGATTTTTAATTGACAAATTAGAATGCAAAAAAATTTAATTAATTCCATTTTACCATCCGAAAAAGTCTTTTCAATTATTTTAGCTGATAAAAATTAAAAGAATGTTTAAGGGACCAACAAAAATTAACTACTATAGCTTTATTTATCTCCTTACTTCTGACATAAGATTCAGGCCCTTTAATGCAAAATTTTAGCGCTAACGTTAAGCCGCTGCATATTAGACCACACTGACAAGGTATAAGGTCCATAAGGACCTAACAGCAAACTTTATAAGCAGTAACGTGAAAATACGTGAGGTTATTGTAGTGAATCCAAGCAATTTTGTAGGAAAAAAAAGATGAGATTGTTGTGATTAATTTTTATAGGTAAGAAACTAAAAAAATGTTTTACAGTTTAAGAAAACCCTCACCTTCAATGCTCACTCCCATAAAAGTATGTCTGTTCATTAAGTAATCCTGTAATTTTCTTGGAGATGAGATACATAATTATAACCGGTGATTCAATAGTGGCAAGAAATTTATTGTCCAAGAAGGATGGCCAAGTTGATGCACAAATGAAACGTAAAGCACGTTCTTCACCATGGGGTCTGGAGAACTTGATTAGAAACCATAATCTTTATTAGTTGTTCTAACGTTTGGGACTCGTCACGTGTTAACTTCTGTCCGACGCATATAACATTCGATTTAGCTAAAAGCCGCGGCTATGGGAATGGTGTGGTTACGTAAGCTCCAGAGGAATCTGCGGCCCAACCGGGGTAGTGATTAGTAACTCTGACTGCCGTACTGAAGGACCCGGGCTCGAATCCCGGAGATGGCATGGATGTTTGTAAATGTATAGTGTTTATGCGGCATGGAGGCCCTCAAAATATGCGGCAAGTCCTATTGAGTCATAGGGGAAGAGAAATGGGAGACCCTCTCACACGTCCTCCCTCTCGGGGTTCTCGGCTTCAAAATTGGGGACGGAACTGAGCAAAGTCGTATTGTCACTAGTATGGTGTCCAAAGCTCTTGTGAGCATCAGATGCACTCTTGCCTCGATAAATTTCGTGGGCTTGTTCTGATTTCAGGCAGGCGAGATTAGTCACAACAACAGCAAAACAGAGGGATCTAGAATTTACAACATCAAGAACCTGTTGTTGTTGTAGTTGTGGCTAATCTCACTAGTTTATCCTAATTAGAGCAAATCCACGAATTTTATCATGGCAAGAAGTAAAATATTATCGTTGGCCTGAGCCTTGAGCACAATACAGTTACATATAGGTACATATAGTATATATAGGTGACACCGTACAGTATATATAATATGTATTGGTTGTAGGGTTTTCCTTAGTTCACTAACTAGTTATTTTAATTTTGATATCTTTTCTGAATTCTCTTATTTCCCCTTGCATTTCCTTGAAAGGATGTAAATCTAAATAGGTGAAAGAGAACATTCAAACGAGTGAAACGAAACAGGTAGACAAAGCGTGGTTTCGCTAATGTAGCACACGTTTGCTACTTTGTACTCCAGCTGTTAATCTTAGTAGCGGCTACGCGTTCTGGCTGTTTAGTTAGTTTATCGGTGTGAGTTGCTAGGTCAATCTGTTAGGTTAAATCAAATTGTGAAGTCTAGCACTACTTCTTATCTTTTGAATTTATTGTTAGATTCACATTTAAGTTCTCATCGCAAATAGTTGGTGCTTTTGTGAACACAAAGTCCGTGCCTTTCTGTTAAAGAGTTGCGATAAATAAACTCTTCAAGTCTGTGCGAGAAGTCGCCAGGCTAAACTTTGAGATCTAGACACTTTGTATGATAGTAAAAAAGACCAGATCTTATAAGGCGACAGTATGACTTTGCTCAGTTCTGCCCACCAAACTACTTGAGTGAACTTTTCGCTCATTGTAAATTCTGAGCGTCCCCATGGCGCACAGACGCTATACATTTAATAAAATCCATGCCTTCTCCGGGATTCGAGCTTGGGCCCTTCAATACGGCAGCCAGCGTCATTAACACTATCCCGTCTGGAATGGAAAGGAATTTTCACAAGAAAACGATCACCTCCAAGAACATACTCAACAGCAACAGCTACCGAGGAGTCTGACAAAACATTTTCTTCATCCGCCATTTTTTAAGTAGCTATCATTGTTTAATATCATTTTTCAGCACCGGGGAATTTGTATACAGATTTTCAAATTTTCTTACAGAAAAATGTGCTTTATATTAGAAAGAAAATTATTTCAGAAAATTATTTCAATAACAGAAGAAATTTCTGCTTTAAATTAAATACCTTTCAAATGACTGAGTTCTTAAGCAACAGAAAAACTATACAGAACAAATATTAACAGCACAAAAGAAACCTTGTTAGCTTAGAAAAATGCCAGCACCGGGAAGAGGCAAGAATGGTATGATTTTTGATAAGTCGTAGGGTTGAAATTAAATTTAGAACCGTTTCAGTTAGATGGTATAAAAATGAGAACATTTCCAGTGAAAGGGCTTTTTTGTTATTTACCGAAGTTTGATTTTTAATATATGTGAAATATTTATTTAGAATTATAAAAGACATATTTTTATACTGAAATATTTTTATGGCATTTAAATGTTTTCATTAATTTTTATGTTTAGTACTAAGTATTTTCGCAGGTATCGCAATACCTGTTTTTGCTCTACTATGGACAAATTATATTCTAAATATGGATGCCTTATTTTATGTAAAGCTATATTTGCCCTTACATTGTAAAGCAGCATTTTATTTAAAACTGCTTCAAAATGGACCATTTAAATATTTAAGCCTTAAAAAAATGGAAAAATTATCAATTTTTTTAATTAATAGAAAATATAAAAATTTACTGTAAATACCTTTTAAATCAATGCTTTTATAAAATTTCATTCTATTAAGAGACACGTGAAAAATTTCTGGATAGTTATCTATTTCTAAATATCAAAACAAACATGGAAAAAAATTGCGGAAAATAAATATATTTATGATTGTTATAGAAATATTAGTAAACAATATTGCACAATTATCAAGTAAAAAAAGAATAAAAAATTCTCCAGGGATTCCCGAGTTTGAAATATTCAACCAGTTTAATTTATCGGATTTGGCTCATTGCTATGACCCAGCATGTCTTCCTCTCCATAAAAATAATATATCAACATGTTCTAGCTTTTCCATGACTTTTCACGCCTTTTCATAGACCTAATTGTTGTACCCGCGTGATCCACTTTTACTGTTTTCTCGGGGCAAAACACTCTCCTTTGCAATAATAAATAAATAAATAAATAAATAAATTAAAAACGAAATGAGCTCTTTTTCCTCCTTCGCTTCAGTAACCTAACATTGATCATTTTCTGAGCTAATTTGATTCTGAAAAATGTTTTCTTGACAGACTGTCTTCACGATCACTGAAAGTTGCCTCTGTTGAACTCCTAACAATCTCTGTAAGATAAATTTTCCACACCATCATCATAAGCTCGGAGTCAAATATGCTTTTCTCTTCTTCATCTTTTTTCATTTTATTCCCGAACTTATACCTGGAGTAAAGTTATGTGAATTGCATCTTTTCTTAAATCTTCAGCGGTGACACTCTTCTCAGGTTGTGCAAAGTTTCGTCTGATAAATCTCAAAATGACTATAGATACAAAATTTCAATCAGATAAAAACTTGTAAACTTGAATTTATTGTATTAATTCCTCGAAATAGTTACATAGTAGCACAAAATAATACAGTGTTATCTAATTTCAGGTCTAATTTTTACAAATTGTACCACAAATTGCTTGAAGAGTTTAAATTCTCAAAGTTCAGTAGCTAACAGAAAAAAAGGAAGGAAAAGAAGACAAGAACATATATTATAATTAACTAATTAAAATTAAGCAAAAAAGATTGACGGCAGTCTAATGTTACTGTTTTGGCTAATTTAAATTATACACTGGCATATTTCTCTTCCAGTTATGTGCATTAAAACACGAAAAAAAATGCTTTTGATACGCCAATTAGACTATCTAGTGGCTTCTTTACTAATTAGTAAGTTCATGTTACTATGAAGGCTTTTAGACTGAAGTACGACTTATACTAAGATAAAAGTATACATTCCAAAGCGCTTTTCAAGACGCGCTAACGAATGCCACAATTCTCATCCATTAAGGAAAATCATGAAACGTCAGTCAAAGCATTTCCCCCGAATAAGATCTAAATAATTTTTAGAGTTATTAGGTTATTTCGAAGCATTGGAGATGAAAAATGAGTCCCTCGACGGCACTCGAATCACGAATCTCTCGAATATACGCGCCGAGCGTGCTGACAACTACACCACGAAGGCATGCTAAGAAGACAGGAGAAATACGTTCTAAATTTAAGTTTCGCAACTTATGCTAAGATTTCATTATTA
The DNA here is from genome assembly GCA_000611955.2 of Stegodyphus mimosarum. Taxonomy (NCBI): domain Eukaryota; kingdom Metazoa; phylum Arthropoda; class Arachnida; order Araneae; family Eresidae; genus Stegodyphus; species Stegodyphus mimosarum. Next base: position 570,308 of record KK122167.1, read on the forward strand.
TACATTATAATTCAACCTTTTGCTATACACACTATTCACCACAAAAGTCTAGCCATGCGTAATATTCATTATTAAATTTAGATATTTCCCATCCCTGTCACTTATTAAATTACTAACGGTTGAAATGCTAGAAATTACAGTTTGGGAAGAAGTAGAAGTCTTGTCAGCATTTAGAATAACACTTTATATTCTGTTCTATATTTGGCTCACTTCAACATTTAATTGCTTTTTCGTGATAATCTTGACTACAAATAAAACTCTGCTCTAATGCGATTTTCAGCTTCAGAACTGAAAACTTTTAATGAGTTTACTTCTCCTTTTAACTCAGTTCAAAAACAGAAAAACAGAAGCTATGTTGAATGAACCTTTGACATAACATAGTTTCTACTTTTGAAATTAGTTTTGTTGTTAAATGCCCCTCCCCAATCACCCGTTTTAATTTAATTTTCCAATATCAAGGAATTTTCTCACGAATCTTCCATTCTGTTCAACTAACAACTTCTGAACAACTAACAACAAACAACAATACACAACTAAAGAGTTTTTTTTTTCAAGGTCCGAAATTTCTATCAGCAATTCAAATCTACTATGTGCAGTTGAAATAAAAGGATGCTTATCACCTCAAATATCCAGTCTTTTCGAGAACCATCGGCAGAACAATTTTAATCATTTCAGATACCGGATTACTTTGAAAGACATACCAGAACCGGATCTAGACTTTAGAGGCTCTTAAGCAATTAAAAGATTTTGGTGCTTCCACATACATTTAACGCTAATTTTCCCCCATTCTTTTCTCTCACGTTCTTGGTTTAGGTTCACCATACATTCCATGGCAGAACGATAATGGGAAATTTTTGCGGTGTCTCTTTTCTTCAAGTCCTATGTATCTTTCCGCTGCGCCTCCATTCCTTGATGCCCTACGCACTTTGCTCATTTTGTTTAACTGTTATGCCGGCACTGAGAAGTACATTCATTTTTGCAAGCTCTAGCAATGTAGTGATAATCCACATTAATGTTATTTGATTGCAAGAAACATGTAACCCAAGGGAACAATTTTATTAAAAAAAACAATAAAAATGTGTTATATGTAAAAAATTACAATGAACTAAACAATATCTTTAATACAAATATTAATTATCCTAATAAATAAATTAACCAACTTCCCGTTGCAAAATCTTAAGAATTCAAATGGTATAATGAATGATAAGTTAAGCACCTTGTTTCTTAAAATAAATCATGAAAACTTTTCAGTATCTTAAAAACAGTGAAATAAACAATAAATAACACGAGAGAAATACAAAAAAAAATTTGAAAAGGAAAGTATAATTAATAATATTTAACTTAAAAAAAAAAAAAGCTAAAATCAGAGCTAATTTTTGACCTCATTTTTCCGAGTGATATATCAGCAACAGTGGCATATTTTATTGTATGTTTTTTTCATCAAAAAACATACAATGAAATAAATAAAATAAAATTAAAAAAATTCATTCGAATTTTGAAAAAATCGCTTTGAGGTGTACTGGCTCTTGTCTAGATGCACCCCTATGTACCAAATTTCGTAGCCCTGGATATATTAGCTTACGCGCAGCAAGAACGAAAGACACAAACACACAGACTCTTCCTTTTACTGTATCTAGAGATTCCGCTACGGCATCCTCGAAATATTGAAACAAAATTTACAATCTGTGGATCTAGAGTTAATCCAGAGCTTCCGAAACTGTTGTCAAAAGTGAGATACGAGTTAAAATTTTAATTTGGGGATCCTTGTTTGTATAAATATGCTCTCTGATTTTAGCGTAGTGAAAGCCATTTTCAGTGAAATTTTCCCATCGACGATTCGTAACTGATTAATGCGATTCGTAATTACGCAGGATTTATCAAAAAATTCTTAGGAATTTTCAGACATTTATAAGCAGTAACAAGGCGTCCGTTCACTCACCGATAAAGACGAAATACTTTAAGAAAATAGCAATACCTGAAATTCGCCTTTAAGTATTATGGTGAATTTCAAGTATTTTGAAATTTTCAAATTCTAATGTTATAAAATATTCAGCTTGTAGAAGATTTATCTGAGATTCGTTAAATTCTCAGTTTAGATTTAGACGATTTAAATAAGTCGATTAAATTGCAAATTGGCTGTTTAGAAAATTTATGCAGTATAAAACTAGGTAAAAAGGCAACCTTAGATTGTCTTAGATTTTAAATAAAACTCTTTTTGAAACTACTAATTGGTCCTCCTCCTGAAGAACGTAAAATAGCCTTCGAAGCAAATAATTCTTTTTAAATTTACGCCGCCCTCCTCCCAACATTTAACTTTGTCATGTTTCTCTTCGTTATCCTGTCGCTGACAAAAGAATAATAATTGAGTAATTTAATAATAGAACAGTAACAAATGTAGTTGGAGCTCTTCAAATTTTCTTCCATAGAGAACAAAGTACAAACCAGTATTTTATATGCTAATTGAAACTCTAGAAAATAATAATTAAAAAACAGTATTAATGGCATTACCTTAAATAACTTCACACTTTTATTTATTTATTTTCTTATTTTATCAGAACTGGTCACCTTTTACATATATAAATAACAAACAATTGTTTTATTCATTCTCAGATTTTTATTGGTTAAGAAGAAATTTTCTGAGCATTTCATAGTAAATATAATTCGTAATTACTAGATAATTTTTCACAAATAGTTGAAATTCAAAGCATATAACTTACTGCGATAACTTAATTCTTTGAGTAATTAAAATTTTAAGCGGTCAATAGATTGATAAATTATTTTGAGCAGATTTTCAAGATATATTTAATACAATGATGAACTGACAACAACTTCCTTTTCGTTGATCTGTAAAGGATTTCTCTAATGCAGGTCTGTCATATGTATGCTGATTTCCTGACATTTATTTCTGCAAGTACATTGTATAGAAATATAATTTGATTTTGACTCATTTTGTAGAGATATTAAGCATTTTTCTAAACAAGAAAAAGGAAAATTTAGCTATGCCTTTACCAGGATTCGAACCACTGATCTTCCGATTGCTAGGTGGACGAGCTACGAGTTATATTACGAGAGCACGGATGGGGTAATATGATAATTTAGAAAAAATGACATCATATTCAGTTAAAATGCACTGTAACGTAAGAGCATCCGAGATGGATGAATAATCAGAACAGCGATCTTTTAAATATTTATTTTAAAACTTAATAAAGATTTGTTGAGTAATAAACGAAAAACAACAATTCATTACAATCATACATACAAAAACTACCACTTGAAGCGGCTCTGAACAGTCGCGTGACTCGACTTCTTTACAGCCACAGCTCAAAACAAAAGCGTCTAAGCGAAGTCTCTGTCTAAAAAACTCTTTCTTCCCTTTACGTTAAATTCGAAAGGAAACCGCACGGGGGGGGGCTCCTTCCGGGTTCCTTCTGTGGAAAATTACTGGGTGACAGTTCGCACGGAAACCACCCAAGGAATGTCCATAACACACTTCCGTAGTTAATTTACCTGAAGATTATTTCTGTTGAAAACAGGAAGTCTTCTAATGTAAAACGGATCCTTACAGCACAATTATTTTTCTTCCATTTTCATCATTGCTTGAGGATTTTTAAATCTCGTACGTAGAACAAGAGAAACAAAAAAAGTAGGCTGTCTATAGCTATAGACAATTTATAACTAAACAGTCTTTTGAATCTTCACACTGCGCTTACAAGAAGTTTCTTGCTGGGATTCAATGTGAACATTCGAGAAACTTCGTACTCCATCAGACTCTCCTTCCACATAGGAACCCAGGCAATAACGATGATACGTTATATCTTGTAAAAAGATCGAGTTAACAGCCGCACATAATTTTTAATACCGAAGAAATTTATTAGTGTTGGTTGACCGGAACAGGAAACAAACACATTGCGAAGGATCCGAAAAAGGAATCCAAGGCACTAACATGGTTTATTTGATTATGGCAAAGCGCTCGAGGGCTATCTGTCTAAAAGACGAGTGCATTTGTAGAGTATTTTCTAAGGGAAACTGGCTTTTACCCCATTACACGGGAAAAACCACAAAAAGGTCCATGCAGTCAGCACTTTCTCATGGAATCGAGTCCAGGTCGAACTACCACTATTCAGCAATTTTGCCGCTCAGCCGCTGGTGAGCCTTCCAAGGCATCAAGAACCGGAAGCATATGAACACTTTGTTTACGTTTGCTCCCGCTTAAATAGTAAAGCTTCATGGCGTCATTTTTCAATGTATCGAAAAGTAGGAAATATAAATTTCCTACAGTTATGAATAATGTATATAGTTCGATTAAATAATGTAGCAGTTCTGTTTCTAGAAGCAGAGAAAATTGTTATTGCGTAGCCTGATGTATAATCCAGGTTTATTACAAATAATATATATATATATAGTTTTAGCAATTTACAAAAAAAAAAAAAATTTTTTTTCTCCCTCCTTCCAGCATGCCTTTGTGGTGTAACGGTTAGCACATTCGGTGCGTATTCGAGAGGTCGACGCTCGACTCCCGGCGAGGGCATTGCTCATTTTTTATGCTTCCTACTTCAAAAATCCTAATGACTCTACAGTGGCACCTGAACTAAAAGGTGGTGAATGATGATTCTTCACCACCGGGATTTGGCGATTGGGTCCCCTAATCCCTAGCCGCCCTTTAAAAAGGGGAGTATATGAACTTCAGAGGACCCTTTAATACAAATATGAAGTTTTGTCCTTGCATGCCATACGGCGTAGCTTTTTCTTTTGCGTATACTTTGATAAGATTTTGTAATTATAGAGTAGTATCTGTAAACCTTACCCTTTCGAACATAAAATACCCTTACCTCCAGTATTCTCACCATATATTTTACTACTGTATTATTTTAATAGCATAAAATTAATAGATGGCAATATAATAAACTTAGAAAAATATAATGAAACAAAGACTGATTATTACGCTATTTATATAAAATAAAAGTGAGTGATAATACAATTTTGTAAAGAAAATATAATATTTTTAATGTAATGTGATTATTTTGATTATCAGTATTTGTAAGAAGGAAAGGTGCAAACGAATGAATTGTTGAATTCATTTACTACCGAAAAGGTCTAATATTATACTTAAAAACCTTTGTGCTCTTGAAACAGTGTTATACCACATTAAGCTGCTTAGTAAATTACTACGTAACTTCGTTCATACTAAACTAAAGACAAAAATTAAAACTCGAGTTGTATGAAAAAGCTATTACAGCTGGAAAGGGGTGGCTACATGTCATGCGTAAGGAATGGAGCAACATAATTTGTGTAGGCTGGGCCAGTTATAAGTAATTGTATTGCTTTCGTACACATTTCGGTCAATAATGATTACCCCAGAAATGCTTACTGTTACTCCCCCTTTCATTCAATGTCTTTTATTTTAACTTTCTGAATATATTATTTTTTTGGCAGCATTTATTGTAACATTTTTATTTCCCGCCAATACTAATTTCTTCGCGTATCCCTTACTAAGCAATCGCGTTCTCGTAAAAGATATATGTACTACAGATTGGGAACGGCTGATATAAAGATCAACCTGCGTAATGTGACTTAGTTAGCAAAATGACTGCAGTGGAGATTTGTTTAATTTTATCAAGTTCATTTAGCCCCTCCAACAACTGCAATTTATATGGAATGAAGTTCATCTTCTTTCGCAAAATTTCCTGAGTTGTAGGTTGTGGCATTCAAAGTTCAAAATTCCCTCTTCTTGTCGATTTTCTTGGAATTTTTTGGAAGGTACCGTGAATACATTCATCTTGTTCTTTAGGCATGCAAGGTTACCCAAGATCTTTGCACAAACAATAGTACCAGGATATAGATTCAAAATGTCCTCTTCGCTGTAGATGTGGTCATTTAATGTCCGGAATCATGTGGCATACAGTAATTGTCTAACTCACGGCACAAAATGCTGGAAAAAACGTCATATCTGCACGGACATAACTTTTCATGTTTCATCATGATATCTGTCACTGTTCTTCCTTTATAAATTATTGAAACTGCATACTTCTTTTACAATAACTTTGTATATGATGGCAGCAAACATATCTTTGGAATAATGGTGACGTTCTCAAAAGTTAACCGTTAGATACATTATAATTACACCATATAGATATACTATCGAAAAATTATCAAGATGTTTGTACATGTTTTTAAATACAGTTTGTTACACTGATGCGAAGCTTTTATAATTTTAAAGGTAAATAAATATCTTCTGCCGCAAGAGTGGCATGTTTTCTCAAATTTTGAAATTTGCCAGACGTATAGGTAGGTGTCTAACGTAACAAAACTCGAAAATGCAGATTCTAAATTGCACTCTTTCTAACACCAAAAACTGAAATAAATGTGATAACGATTCAACAGGAATCAGGTAAACTGAAAAATAAAAATTTTTAATTGAGAAAGAGGAAAGGGAGAATTTGAAATATACTTAAATTTATGAGTTATCTAGCATTTACGATCAAGAATATTTCTTAAAGACGGTTAAATTGACCGGCAGTATCTTGAAATTTTTTGAAATTTGCTGATATGCAGTTTTTTCTTTTGTTTCTTTGACGTAACGATAATGGTCTTATAATTTGTCATACTGAGTTCATGCAAAACCACATTAATCAAAATATAAATTTAGGTTCATTGCACTTTCACATACAAGTATTAATGTGGCTCAATAAATAAATAAAAATAAAAAGCGCTATCATGTTTATATCTCCGAATGTTTAAATTTGATTTAAAGAAAAATAATTTTTTAAAACCTCAGATTCTAAAGTTAATTATTATTTAACATTTATTATGTTAAATATAATTTGATATTTTAATTATATGAGGCCTTTATTAAGAGATTAGAAGTCTTGAATAAGATGTGTATTCTTATTCAATGATTTAAGACGCATTTTAATTTCTCAATTAGAAATCAATTTCCTTTCTTTCATTATCTTCAGTTTCCCTAATAGAGGAAAGGGAATCTTCTAGTCTGGTTTCCACAAATAAATTGCTTCAAAAATTAAATATCCCATGTGTAAAATGCCCATGTGTTAATCCCATATTTCAAAAAACAGTTACAAGAGGCTTTTAAGCTCTGGGACTCTCCTCATGTTAACAGAAGATGCGAACAGAAGTATTTTCTAGTTGACATGACAAACTAGCCTGTCACAATAGAAAGGAAGAAAAATAAAACCATAAGTGCATCATCCAAATTCTTCAACGGTAACAATACACAGGATTACTTTTTCTCAAAGCTCCCACTCCGAAAAGTCTGTCCAAAAGACAATAAACAGAATCCGAAAGAACAATTTTTGGTGACCTAGATCTACAAAAAATGGTAGGAAATGGTTGCTAGTTCACACGACTATAGAAAGTTCCACTTTCTCGTGCAATTGACGATTTAACCTCAAGTATTCTCCATACATCATTTACCGACCACACAATTGGACTTTACATACTTCCTGATCGATAATGTTTGAGTTTTTTCTCTCTCCTCTCTTACGCGAAAATAGATCTTTAGTAAGGTAAATGTAGGTGAAAGTTATAAGTGAGTGATGCATCTGATTGTCTGACCTCATGTGATAGGTCAAAGATTAGTTTGAAGATAACATAATGGTAATAAGGCTATCTCATATTAGCTTAGAATGTTATGTGTAGAATTACATACTTTAGCATTAGATTTGGTTCAAGCATCAAAATAATATATAATTTAGAATGTAATATGGAGATGTGTGTATGATTTAAAGGTTTCATTAAATGTTACTATTCAGAATACAGGGAAATAGTGCTAGTGGTAATGCTAAATTTAATGATGCACAACCTGGAACAAGACCATACTGCAGAAAACGTTATACACAGAACATGTACATATAACTTATATTTTGAACTGTTTTCAAATCCAGGGAATGACATAGAATCGCTTGGAGACTAAAATATCTTCCTAGACCATCCAATTTAGAAAATAAACTGAATTAATTTAATCATGTTTGGATCTTATATTCTTTCCATATATCTGTAGATAAATAGATATATCTATCTATAAATAGATATCTGTCTTTTACAAACTCCATTTCCAAAACATTTTATCCAGGTATATACTTTGGAAACAGAAATTATGTTCTTATTCTCTACGGCAAGAGTACAATATAAATACAATTTTCACATATCTTCCTGAACAGGTAATCTGCGTTAACAATTCTGCAGGCATGAATTATATAGTTTTAATGTATAAACTTACGACATTCAAAAAGTGATTATTCTAACATAAGGGTTACGCTGAATTTCTTTTCCATTAACTTCCTGAATTTTCAAAATGGATGTTAAGTAAAGGCTGATGTTATAAGGTTTTCTCCTTCCTTCCAGCATGTCTTCCAGGTGTAAGAGTACCACACTCGGTGCGTATTCGAGAGATCCAGGTTCGAGTCCCGTCGAGGGCACTGCATATTTTCCACGTCTCCAGCTAATAACATAATGACTCCGCAATGTTACAGTGTATGTTAATAATTACTTCACAATTTGTTTCAACATGTATTTTAAAATTAATGCCTTTCTGAAGCTTTTTATTACGTCCTACAATTCAAACAGCATAAAAATGCGTTCTTTTCAGTGACAATAGTTAATATGTTGTTTATTATTAAAACTCTTTTGTCAACCGTCTTAAAATACATATTTTTAAAATTTTGAATCAACGAAATTTATAACTACTAATTATAGATGATATTAGTCAAATTAAAGTTTTGTTATATAGCATGGTTATCAAAATGGGATCCAAATCTCTCTTCGTTTATTTGACATCGATAAAACTGTTTAAACTTCGAGTATCTAAATTAATATGATTCCAAGTGAGAATATACTGCCTTAAAAATCACAAGCAAGTATTTTTAAAGCAAAATTTTGAACACATTTAGGCATAAATACTAAATTATTGTATTTTGCTCCATTTTTATAATGGAATATCTGATGAGTCGCTGGTATGTTTCTAAAAATCACATCCTTGTGAGGGGAAGAGAAGAATACTTTTGTGAAAATAGAAATGAGATTTATTATTGGGTAAATTATTCATTAACCATCATATATAGCGGATGTCTCCTTTTTGTACTGAAGGTTAAATTTTCAGCCATTCCATAGATCTCCAGCTCGTTTACAAATCTTGGTGGAAGATAGAAGACATCCAGCTCTACTCGCATGATGTGCCTCAAATGCTCAAGAGAACTGAGGTATGAAATCCATCTTTTAGTCTATTCTTTAAATACTTTGATTTTCAAGAAATAAAGTGATTAAAATTCGCAGTGTTTCACCGAAAAAAAAAAGAAGTGAATCACTAATAGCACTAGCATAGTTTTGTCTCAATAAAAGATTTTATTTAGTTTCATCTGAAAATTTGAAGCTTCACGGACAATCAGCTTGCTCCCCCAGAGAGAAGCTATCCCAAATAATCACGCTGTCCCTGCCTCTTTAAGAATTTTTGACTGGCTGTATCTTGTTCATTGTTTACTCCATATAGAAATGCGATGGAAATTAGTACTATTTCCAGATAAATCCAAATGTATCTCTATTTATCGGAGAACAACAGTCAACAATCTAAATCAAACAACATACTGTCTACCCAAATGAATCAACCTACTTACTGGATTGTGATCACCTAAAACAGGTGTTCCCAGTCCGGTCGGTATTAACCCCGGAGGAGGGTCGACCCCATTGTGATTAGAAAACAATTACAGTAGAAGTCCAGAAATCCGCAATACTCGGGACCAGAGGTTGTGCGGATTTTAGAATTTTGCGGATTTCAGGACAGAAAGGCCAAATTATAATATTCAGACTAAAAGTGCAAAATAAATAAGGCATATTAGATACATTTACGTAAATTATTATGTACAATAATATACATTATTACAGTATTTTATTACATGCATTAAATTATTATATATATATATATATATATATATTATTCATTTATGTTAGTGATTACAGGAATATTTTAAAGCATTAAGGACATATACAACAGAGATGTGTAAAAATAAGGGATACTAATAAAGCATAAAATATTTCTTTTTTTTTTACTTGTTTCAAACATTTTTCTGATAAAGGTTTGTTTTAAAACTTTAGGTGCTCCAGAGTAAGTTTTTTTTTTTTTAAAATTCTACAGGGTCATAATCTCTTGCTCTGTGACATAGCGCTGTTGTTCTAAATATATTAGGTATTTTTCACCATGTTCCAAACCCTCATTAAAAGATATTTTCTCACTCCTATCAAATTCATTATCTGTGTCGGTGTCGGAATCGTTTTCTTGCTGTGGCGAGTTCAAAACAGAGCCAATGATTTCATCATCAGTTATCTGATATGCCAGTGTTGGCTCATCTGAACACATCATCCATACTGAAAACCTCTTCTGGGCTGAGATCTTTTTTTGCCGTTAACACAGAATCATTATTATTCCGTAATTCTGACATAATTATTGGATAAATATTTTTTCTTCGGTATTTCATTCTCCATTCTGCGGTTTCTGGAAACTATAAATTCAATGTTTATATTTTGAGAGGCAGTGCGGATTTCAGGAGTTGGCGGATTTCAGGTCAGCGGATTTTTGGTATTTGACTGTATTAATAAAATTGTTAAATAATTGTATTTTTGATATAAAGTTGTATCGTATAGTAAAGAAGAAATAATATAAAACAAATATAAGAGAAAAAATACATTAAAATTGTCTAACAGTAATCATTAAAATCAATAACATATACATTTTTAAATATGTAAATTTTTATGCAATAAGTGCAATATAAAAATAAAAACGCAAGAACACACATACACACAAAAAAGGGGGGGAGAGCGAAAAACTAGAATGGAAAACATGAAACAGGTTGAATATTTTTGATCGAGGTAATTTAAAAATTAAATTAAGCAATTTTACGCCAAATATATAAAAAACTGCATCCATACATCAAACGCAGCCACTGCATTCATTAAAATCAAACATCTGAGCAATTAGAATCTGTGATTTTTTTCTGAAAACTGTTTATATTTGCAAAATTAAAAACAATAATATTACAAAAAATTATTTGACATGAATCTAATAAAAAACCATTTTTCGAAACATTTATTTATATCTTACTCTAATTTTTTATCTTTAAATTAGTTATGCGCATTTATTTGTTTTACGATCGTGTTGTATACTGCATGTTATATAGAAAAATGTAAGGGAACCGATGAAGAAAACCACTCCTTTTGAAAGGTGTCGGTGCAAGAAAAAGATTGGGAAGTCTTAACCTAAAGGAAACGTAAACAATAGATCTTAACGTGGACCAGTTACATGTGAAATTCTTCCGTTCAAACATAATAGCTGTGTGTATAGTTGAGATCACATATTTGTTGATTCAATATCAGCGGTTTCAGTTATATTAAGTTCTTCGTTCAAAAAAAAAAGTTGTGAGGGAAGAGGGCGGAAAGAGATAGATTATAAGCTGTAGATCATGCGAAGAAGTAGTTTATGCGATGGAAGAAGTTCTTTCTCTCGATCAAAAGCAAACGAGCTACTGTGTTATGAAATGCATCAGCTTAAAAGCGACCTTTACTGTTTTCTCACGGCTATCAGAACCGTGAACACAAATCGTATGCATAGTTCGAACAGATGTTTCATTGCCGATGAAAGACAAGATTTATTTTGTGTGTCTTCTTTTCATATCATACTCGATAATTTGCAGTACACAAAGGGTGTATTTTCATTACTCTATGGCAGTTGTTTTCCACGAGTAAAATTAAAAATTAAAAACGAATTATAACGCACTCCCATTAGCTGAGTAGTATTTATTAACTAAAAAAAAACATTTTGTTATAGTGTTGCGTGAGTACGGGTTCGTTATGGATTGAATGCACAAGTTGTAAAAAAGTTAACAAAAATTTATTCCTTCCACAAGAAATAAATCACAATACTGAAATATTTCTTCACAGATCTTCGTACAATATCACAATATCTCAAACGTTTAGCAAAAACTCAGTTCAAAACAGATAAAATAGTTCTATCTCACAGCGAAATCGCTACAATCAATACAGCATTAAGTAAACAAACAGCAGTTCGCTTTTTACAGCTACAAGTATAACAGCAACAACAACAACTGAGATGAGGTGTTTCACCTCGGCTTTTATAAGCTTTTTAATTATCAGTAGAACAATCACGATATTTCCACAATATCACAATATCTCAAACGTTTAGCAAAACTGAATTCAAAACAGATAAACTAATTCTATCTCACAGCGAAATCGCTAAAGCATTAAGTAAACAAACAGCAGCTCGCTTAAACAGCTATAACTGCAACTGAGATGAGGTGTTTCAATTCGGCTTTTATAAGCTTTTTAATTATCACTAGAACAATCTCGATTTTTCTAGATTTTTTCTGGATGGCAACAGTAATTACGAGATATTTATTTATTAAATATTAAATGCACACGTTCTTTTATTTTTATTTTTCCGACGTAGCTTTCTCTTCAAAAATCTTCTGCGTTGCACGGGAAAATAAACAATTTTAATTACAATTCTAAATAAATAGCCAAATAAATATGAAATCCGTAACAATAGATTAATTTTAAAACTTAACATGTGGTCATCATATGTGAAAGAGAATAGCGTGCAATGTTTTGCAAAACTAAACAGTTTTCTATTGGACAATTAATTGAATTTAGACTACAGTGTTAAAAATTATGCAATAGAGCCCCCTTTTCAACTGAAGAAATCTATAACAGAATATTTCTCAGAAGAAAGATCTAAGTATGACTGGTAAATAAACCATTAGAGTCCTACGATAAGTCAGATAGCTTTTAAATGAAGGCAAAGAAACAAGTTACCGACGTACCAACAAACTCGACGTTAATACCTAAATTTAAGCAAGAGCAGCTCCTAAATAATTGGTTGTGGATTTATGCAGAAAATTTAAACATTTCTCACACGCCTTTAAACATTTTAATGCCATTTGGAACAATACATATGCGTGCTAAATCTTTCATGAGCAAATTACATTAATTTTATGTTAAAATGTTTTTATGAAAAAAATAATACTTTTCTTTAATCGTTTTTAGGTAAAGTACCTATAAGATGTTGATCTACTTTAAAAATAATATACTAAGATACATTTTTCTAAAAGTAGAATGATGTTCCCCGAAAAAAAAAACTGATATAGATTTAAAGGTTCCGACAAAGTCTGCAGTCCACTGCAGTATGGACTTTTGAAGAATGGGTTAAAACATGATTTCTCTTAATTTCTGTACATTTGTGACTGACAGAGTTTGTTTGTTTAGTCGAGTTTTGCAAAGCTTGCGAGAAATATTTATCTGTGAGTTTTTTCTTCTTAACCGCGGTGTAAATGAAGAGTGTATCCGGCTAAATTATCGAAAGGTCCGGAGTTGGAATCCTGACGGAGGAATCGTTGATTGTTCATGCTTCCTGGCTTCGAAACTTCTGAATACACTCTATATATCTTCCAAGGGAGAGAAACGATGTAACTTGTATACGTGCTATGCAGCATACACTTTAGATTCTTTTTGATTTAATTATATGTAATTCATCAATTAAACCTTGCTGTATTTATGTATTGCACTAAAATCGTGTTATACAGCAGTAAATATTCTCTGTTTCTTGTAACTGAACGTCTTGGAAGGTGTTACCCTTTTGGCCATTACTGTAGTCTTTCAGTTGCTAAGAGATAATCGACTTCACAGCCTGGGAACTTCACCATCATTTAACCCTTTGACTGCTATGGGCGCATATATGCATCCAGCAAAAACCATCGGTGGGGCCTATGGGCGCAAATATGGAGCTGGAGTAAGCCATCGGTGTAGACTATGGACGCAAATGCGAGCTCGACGAAGGCTTACTTAGTTTACTGCTGTTTCAAGTCTATGTTCGGAAATTATTTATACACTCTCAGAAACCTCTCTAACACGCGCAAAAACCTCATACTTCGCTCGTTGCTTAGCAATGGGAAAAAATAAAATCTCGTTTATTTGGTCAGTCATTCTGCGGCCTCACGCCGCTCACGCAAAGCGCTTCAACTTAGAGCAGTTAGCAGTCAAAGGGTTAATCGCCTCTTGTCTCAATCTGTAATTCATCCATCTTAATGAATCACGTGAAAGAATATACTATGATATAATGAAAAGTATCTCTGATACAAAGTTTGAAGACTAGCTATTATTTGTTAGGAAATAAAAGTAGGTGGAACTCATCCAGCTACATTTGGCTTTTGAGGAAATATCTAGTCCCCCCCCCCCGAAGAAAAAACTTTAACTTACGTATTTCTTTTTAAAAGTCTTTCCCCTTTCCAGCGCTACAAGGAAATTAAAGCTTCCTTTGAAAAACAATTTATTAGACCAAAGAGTTATCATATGTGCACTTTTCCCTGACACTGCACATCAGTAATCTAATTGTTAAACATTTTCTTTACTATCCTTTAATTTTACTGCTATAATGAAGCTTTCTGTTAAAAGAAACGCTACTCATCCAATCTGATAATTATTTTCCGTGAATATACTCATGCTAATTATAAGTGTAACGGGCGCAATTCTGTGCGTTTTCTATCCATTATAAAAATTTGATTATAATTATTCATTTAGAATAGCGTTCATGGATGACTGCATTACAGCTAAAATGTAAAATTATTTTACATTTCAGTAACCAAACTTTTACCGGCCTTCAGTATCTTAATAATTGTTTGTGGCACTAATGTTAAATGACTTACATTTATGATCTCGTAAATTTAACTATTTGTGTTCATTTGAATGTTTTTTGGTTTTTATATATTTCTATAAAATTACGCATTTTATTGAAATTTGTTTAATCTTAAGCTGGATTCGTTTTGCTTAATAATTTTGTTATGCATTTTGACCTATTAGTCCACAGGAGCTTTGTCCCTGAAGGACTATTGTTTTTGTTTTGCGATTTTGCGTCGAATCACTCTGAATGTCCGTTTCCCTTTTCAAATTGTTGCCACCAAATATTATCGCCCTGTATTATAATATGAAGAAATTAAATAATGAAGAATGTGTATGTATGTTTCTCGCATTGTGATAAAACAACGGTACCTAGAGCCATCCAATTTTGAATGACGTAATTGTACTGCGAATGTGGGTATCTGGAAGCCCAAATTTGAAATTTGGAATTTGTTTTGCTATCGATTTCCTATTTTGTAAAACTTTAACGAATTTTTGATTAACAAACTGAAGTATTTCAAAGCGAGCAATGACAACGTTGTACAGAAGAAACTTCTTTGTCTGAAGCGCGTGACACTGTGTATCGGAAATTCTATAGATATGTTCAATTTAAAATTATTTTGCGATATTGCTCTTGAACTGAATTTTACGGTTTAAGTGCGAAGAACATAATATTTAATAAATAAAGCTAACACACAAAATGTTAGAAAAACGCCTCTTTGGACGTAATTTAAAATCTGAAACCTTTCAGATTTTCGTTACTTATTTTGTTTGCGTTTATTTCGTACACCGCGTTGAAGATCCTGTAATTCTGAAAAAATCGACATTTGAATTTGGCAGATAGCTCATTTGGAACTTGGTTGGTTTAGTTTGGTTTATGTGATTACTGCAAAGCCTCGAGTGATATCTGCTTAAGGAAAGGGATGCCTTCGTGGAGAGTTTTCCTAATCATTTAGAACTTGAGATATAGAGGAAAACTCTTCTAGCGAACCTTGGCGACAATTTGTAATACCAGAATGGTAAGGGGAGAAATCTATAACTTAGCGATATTCTGGAAATATCTATTATTGCTAGGTAATAGTGATTAACTAATGAGAAAAACAGAGCGATTTATCAGAATTAATGTTATATATTTGATAATACATGCAATAAAATGAAACAAAACACTTCATCAAATTCATTACAAAATAGGAAAATTCCTTCCAGCAAGCTATTCATGAAACAACTGTCTCATATTTGCACAACAGCAATAAAAAATTACCCATATTGCATTGCGTAACACAGATTATTCTACTATTCCTAGATACTCTAATATTCAGTAATTTATCCTGTCTATGGGGTTAGTTAATCGAATATGACAAAGTATGTACGTTTAAATTAAAAGACGTCTTCATATAGGATTTATTAAAAGACATATCTCATGTTAACCTTACATTTGGAAAAAAATATCATGAAATTTCAGTATAGCAAGTTATTTCTTCTGAAACTGTATTCCGAACAAATTACCATTATTCAGTGGTCTTATTCACTCGGCCGCTGTTTGTTCTTTCTCTCTGCTACAGATGAATGATAACTAAAAAAAGTGAAACTAAATAAGTGCATTAATAAGTTTATTAAATTAATGATGAATTAAGCTAACTAATATGAATTAAGCTAAGATAATTTAAAAAGTACTTTAAGATTAATTAAAGAAACGCAAAAAGTATTTAAGTAGATTTACTCACTTAAAAAAATACAATTGAAAGTCCTTAAATACAATTGAAAAAATTTATCACGGAATGGAATTCGCGATATGAATTGATATCGCTTTCTTAAATGAGGCACGAAACCAATCACGTGTAACAAAGTCGTTTGAGTCAATCAGTAATAAAATGTAAAATCGCATTGTTTGAGAAAGAGATTAAATTAATAAAGAAACCAGTTTCAGTCACTTAATAAATTCCAATCATTTTTGCTGAGCATAACTAGAGTGTGAATATTTCCTAGACTAGTACATGATTAATAAAAGCAAAAGTTTCACGAATGCGTGTTTAATTTAACTCATTTATCTTATATATAACTCTACAATTATTTTTAAAAGCTTTTATTGTCTCAATATACTTATAATTATTGTCATTCGCAAATTAACATATAGTTTGAACCTTCAACTATTCAATATATCTATTTTTAATGCTTAAGAAAATTTAATTCAACCTTTTGTCTTAGCTTTACACACTACTTTTATATATCATTATCAACGGTTATCAATTCTTTCTTTCTCTTGATGACTGAGCATGAAAAATTTCAGTGCCCAGATGACAAGAATACACAAATTGATGCCTTGAGCCGTATTCCATTATTATTGATTGTATATACATGTATATATGCACTTATTTATGCTACCATAAATTTATTATTCAAATCAATGAATTAAGTGAATTGTCATTTGGAATGCATAATGCCAGCATGTTTTTGGGTATAGTTTGTTAACAAATGCAGAACATAAAATTCCTTCCCTAAAGAAATTTAATGAACTTGTTTTGTTCTGCACTTGAGCCTTTTAATCAAAGGTAAAGCCAGAAAGAGATTTATTAATTAGTAAAGTCTTTTTTGAGAGTGTGGCAGCACAGGCTGGCCGTTACTATATAGATTTTCTCTTGTCGCAATTTAGTTCAGCAGAACGTTCCTACTAGCCGTGATTTCTTCGCAAGTATTCAGGGGTGAATCGAGGTTTAAGCTAGGCTTGCTAACCTTGTACATGCATTTGCTTACCCATGAGTTAGTGCTGTTTTTGTTCCTGTTAAATTTTTGGTTTGTGTAATCATTCGGTTGGCGTGTTAATAAATACTCTTATTTTAATTTTTTACTTTGGTTTCTAAGTAAGAAGTTACAAGGGACGAAAAGTAACATGACGTTTTTTTAACGGTTACCTTAGTGCTTTGGCAGTTAAAGTTAGTAGCATACTCGTATAAATTGCGTGAGGGTTTTTTTTTGTTGGCCTTTAGCTGAATGTTTAATGTAATATTCTTAAAATTTTCTAACGGTAACTTAACTAGAGAACGCCTAGTAAAGAAAAATTAATCTAATTCGAAGACAAACACTCCATCGTAGAATTTTAAAATGGGGCTAAGAAGAAGCTTCAGATTGACGCCACAGGTTCAAATCCCGAAGAACGGGCTGGCTGCAAAGGAAATTTTGCAGACTTCGCCATGTGTAACGTGTAACGCGTATACCCAATTTCCCTTAGAAAGTACTTCACGAAGTTACAATTCCCGTTAAGGAGATACCCTCGAATGCTTTGCAACAATCTAATTAATAATAAATAAAAATCTATGGCGAGTTAAGAATGCTTTTTTGCTTAATTTTAAAAAAGAAATTAATTTTAGTCGCGAAATCGAGCGTTGATATTGTTTATCAATTTTCCACGGTAAAAGGTGATCAAAATACTCAAATGATTTGAGCTGTATTTTAGCTTTGATCATTTTTTAATCTTTCTGATATTTGACAACTTCTCAAAAAGCATAACTCACATCTTAACATTTAATTCTCAAAAAGCATAACTTAGAGCTAAATAGGAACTTTAAATGACTGTAGTCATTTACAATTTTTGGTCATATAATAAGAAACCACAAATGAAAATTAAAACCCCGACATGATAATGGAAGTATATGGTTTTGATGAAATGTATAATTAAATGATAAAATATGGTTGGACATGAAATTTTATCCAAAAGGTACCGTGAAGCAGTTCAGTTTAAGAGAAACTTTCATGCTAGTTGCAATGCCAATGTACTCTTGCTCTTTTTTAAAGAAAAATATCTCTGTTAATTATCTTTAAGCTGTAACAGTTTGAAAATGGATTCCAGTATATGTTTCCTTCAGTGGCACATAATGATTAATTACTCCAGTTTCGCACAAGGAAGTAGTTAATTAGTTCGAAACCTATTCCAATCAAGTAATGAATAATTAGAACTGAGTTTCACTTCGAAGAAAACTTGTTATAAGAAGTTAGGCGAAATTTTCGGCTCCAAAATACAAACATAAAGATACATTTGGAGCCGAAAATAAATTTATCAAACCTTATTCTTTCTTTTAAACAGTTTTTTTCTTTCATGAATGCCTTTAATGAGCTTTAGTTCTAATGTGAACTTTTATATACGAATGAATAGTTTACTGTATTTATTGTTGGTTTAGAAACTCAGATAATATGGTGATGTCCAGGAGTTAAATAACGAACGGAAAAAGCTGCACATTCATTACGATTCCCAGAAAGAAAAATCGAAATTTTTAGTTTTGAAGAATTTAGTGACAACATCTTAATGACGCCAGGCGATAGGAGCTAACAGGGTTTTTCAAAGAGTTCCAGAGATAATTGAAGTACTCCGAACCCTAAATTTCAAATGTTTCAGTATAAAATCGGCAACACAGAGAAGGATTAGTGTTGCAGAGACCAGATTCAGAAAGGTGAATTTCAAGGATCACAGTTGCTCAGGATGACTGTTTTGACTGTTTTCTGTGTCTGGAAGCTCGACGCCACAGGTCAACTACTGCATATCAACTTGCTTCTGAACTTCAACGTCAACAGGTAGAGTCTTAACCTGACAAACTCCTTACGCTGACTATGTACAAGTCCATTGCGAGAAAAACGACCAACGGTTTTCGTCCCATTGACATCTTCGCATACAGGTGTAGGGTTCAATTCTTTAAATCTTAAGTTCTTACTTAGAACCCCACGAACACTTTACAAGCGAATAATCGCTTAAATGTCAACAGAACAGGTGAGACTTGAGAAGGGTTTAAAACCCTTTATTATCCAGTATATTTACAATCAGTTCCGGCTTGGAACTTTACAATAAAGCCACCACTCGGACTTGAACTTAAATACTAATAATTTGAACTAAAACTATCTTAACTAAAGCTCTTAAATAATATAGCCGAAGCTATCAGAATCTAGCTAGTTGGCCCCTAAGTATTAATTGAATCGGCGAAGCCTAGCAAGGGCCTAGATATGGCCGAGCGTAGTAACAGCTAAGAGAGATGTGGCCAGAAGGCAAACGGACGCTAGTCAGGAAATCAGACTCTCTCTCTCTCTGTTGAAGTCGGTTAAGTCATGACTTAAATAGTGCTCATTCTCATTTGCATTCTCTGCGTTTCTGAATTCACATTCTGGCAGGAAATTGTAAGCTGAAATTAGAATAAGATAGGAAAGATACAAAACTTAAAATAACTGTTAGAAAACGCATTATAAACCTTACACAGGAGCCTGCTTAAATTGAGCTGAAGATCACATGCACCTGGTCTCTAGAACAGTGGGAATATTTACTTTTTATGGATGAGTCCCAATTTGGTCTGTAGACTAATCTATTTCCCAACAATTATTGGTTTGGTAGAATACCTAGAACTTGCTATTGTTTTTTAAAATTTCCATACTTTAATAGCACATGTTAGAGATCTTATGGATTCTGTTCTTTAAAAGTCTAACATTTTAGTACTTTCAGAAACTGAGCTGAATGATATAGATATTACAGATGTTCTAAATTTAAAGGTACAGAAATCGGAACCGCTGAAGAAGCTATTTATTAAATTTTAAGCGATATTACAAATGTGATCATTAATCTAATTCACCTCTAACATTGAAACAAGTAGAGTAGGTATCCATACCAATCTGTGAAATATACTCTTTGGAGGGTATCACTGAAAGAAATTTACGAATAATATTGTTAATAATTTAAATGTCTCCTAATAATACTGTCCAGGAGATCATACGTTTTCTCCACAGAACATTGTTAGGATACGTAGATGCTGGTGTTATGCTAGTCAATGTTTTGGTAATGTCAAATTAAAAAAAAATCATTTTCGGCAAACAACGAAATCTTACTCTTTTATGCGATCTCCAGGCTCCTAAACTTATATTTGGAAAAGTTTTAAACTCGTTATGAAAAAAAATAAAATTATAAGAAGTTTGAGTCCCGTGACAAAAATTAACCGGGATATTTAATTCCAAAATTTGCAATTTTTTTTTGTCATTTTCATTTGCCTTGAGAGATCGGTGAATTAAATTAGAATAATTCCAGGAAATAAGTTTCAATCAAGTGCAGCAAAAAATGTGCATAATTTAATAGGCCGTACAAGGAAGTCATGTAGAGTCCACATCAGATTGTTTTAATATTTAGCTTTATTCGGCAGCTGAATGTGCTGCTGGTCCTCTTACTACATCGCCTTACTCATTATTATACTGTTCCGAACTCATATTAATATAACGGAAGCTTGGAGCATTATGAAAATTTGCATTACATTAGTATAAATATTTTAATTATAATGATGTATGTTTTAAATGGAGCAGAAAAGCTTAAGAGATATTAACCAAAATTTTGCTTACACCTAATACCTGTATCTGTGGCTGTTTTAAAAGCAGAAAAAAATTGCCTAAAGCTCTGTCTCAACCGTACATTATTGAAATAGTTATTGCATGCATGATTAATTTGAAAGCTGCGTCATTTAAGGATTGTTTAATGCTGAACTACATCGTCTAGAAATACAGATGGGAAATCATTTTATCAATAGTTAAGAGCAGAACATATCCTCATATATCCTCGGGGATAAACACATAATTTATGACTTTTCAGTTACTGAACTCGAATAAGTAAAATGCAAATATACAAACATTTACCAGTTGATCTGTATACTTGAGGTTTTTGATAATTCGTTTGATGCTTGTTAAGCATTGAACATTGTTTGACTTTAGTAAATAATTAAGCCTGTATGAATATTTCAGATATAATCTCTTAGCATCAGAGATCGATATTAAATAATGCGTCGCAAGAAAACTGCATTAGAAAGGAATCATAATATGCTTCAGTTGAATGAACCACCTTTTAACAGCATACAAACATCTAGGTTAACCTTTATCCTTTGGATAACAGTTTTTAAATGATTCGTATCAAAAGAACACATCTGCAATTTAAGTAGATTTACTAAAATTAACTTCATTGAAAAAGGTTTCAACGATATCTTCTACATATTGTTATTTCATTTCGGAGTACAGCGCTAACTACTCATTAACTAAGTTTATTATGCTCACTTATTAACTTATATCCAGTATTTAAGTTTCATCTACAATTTTGGACTCATTTTGAATTATTTCCTAATATTATCTACCAAAATTGTTCTCTGTGTAAAAAATTCTAAATCTATTTACAATAACACTATCCAAAATCTCATTAACAATATTTGAGATTATTTAAATGTGATAATTTTTTGAAAATTCTTCAGAAATTATTCTTTGCTTAGAATGTTAATAATTTTGCCATCTTATTGGAGGATGAAAAATAGCTATCAACTTTAATGCGGCTTTTTTTTACCCAAATATGTTCGTGAAATGCTGGAAATGGAATTCGTAGCACTGGAAGGCTGAAAGATGAATCAGGAAAGCTGTGTCCAGTATACCCCGCCTTTCAAAAATCTGCTCTTTCATCCCTTATTCTTTATGTCCAGAGCCAAGAGAATGAATTATTCGATGAATAATCCATTCTTGTGACCTATTGCATCATATTATAGTATTCAATACTAGCGTTCAACGGCTTTCACCGTTCGTCTGCGTCGGACCAGTCAGTCATGATTTGACTGTCGATCAGGTCCACAAGATCTGGGCCTAAGCAAATTTTGAAACCGGAGCTAAGTAGTCCGTATAGTTTAGTTCCTCATGAACAACCTGTTTTTTTCAATTAAAAATAAATAAAGTGAGTGATGCTGGCCACTGAAAAAATGCTACACTTAAAGCCACAAATCATATTGATCAGGCTTTGTGTATTTTCGCTGTAATCCAGTGATCTTCAAACTATGTTCCACGAAATAGAGGGGTTTCGAGGGTCAAAATAAAAATTTGACATAGGACATACGTCAAAGAGAATGACGTGCCATGCGTTGCAAAATTAAACAGTTTTAGAATGGAAAATGAATTACGTTTAGATGACAGTGTTAAAAATTATATAATAGAGCACCTTTTTTAGTTGAAGAAAACTGATTTCCCAGAATAGAAAACAAAGTGTTACTGGGTAAAAAATCAGTTCAATTACTATGATAAATCAGAAGCCTTGCCAATGATGGGTAGGGAACTACTTATCAGCATATGAACAGATTCGACATTAAAATCTAAATTTAAGAAAAGGCAGTTCCTAAATTTTTGGTTGCAAATGCATACAGAATACCTAGAAATTTTTCACTTAGCCATAAACATTTGAATGCCATTCGAAGCAACATATTTAAAAAAAATCCTTTTCAACGTATGTGGCAACAAAAAACATAGAAACAAATAAAATACAGGATATGAAATGCGGCTACAGACAAGGTCAACAGAGCAAGACTTCGACAGTTTATGTAAAAAAAGTGCAAGCACAGCCCAGTCACTAACTATAATGCAAGGGTTGGTGACACCTGGAGCAGGAGTTAATGCTACTAATATGTAACTTTCATTAATTTTATATTAAAATTTTTTAATAAAATTTACAATGCTTTTCTTTAATTCTCTTTACGTAAAGTACCTATAACATATAGATATACCTTAAATATTATTTTAAGATATGTATTTTTCTAAGGATAGGAGAGTTTTTGGAAAAAATCTTATAGGTCTAAGGGTTCTCTGAGTCGACAAAGCTTGACAAATCACTGTAATCGAACATGT
This sequence comes from Stegodyphus mimosarum, assembly GCA_000611955.2. Classification (NCBI taxonomy): domain Eukaryota; kingdom Metazoa; phylum Arthropoda; class Arachnida; order Araneae; family Eresidae; genus Stegodyphus; species Stegodyphus mimosarum. Next base: position 593,657 of record KK122167.1, read on the forward strand.
GATCTCCGAATAATCGGTTCAATGTTCTCACCGTTGCTCTACAAAAGCACATGGCAAGCATGTCTTAAATACCTTAAAATATTAAGAAGTGTATAGGTTGCCTTTTCAGTGATTGAAATGTATTTACAAGCTAAAAGGGATTAGGCTAAATTTTGGGAGATTTTCAACAGTGCTTCACCACCCTGTCGAATAAACTTAAGGGATTATAATTATGGACACTATATGAGATTTCGGACGGGAAACATGAAAACTCAAGTATGAGCTCACCGGGATTCGAATTACAAATCTTCCAGTGCTAGCTGGAGATGATAACCACTTACGCCAAGAGAACACGCACAAAGATAATTTTTTTTTATATTTTTCCCCAATTAAAGAAAGGGGAGATATTCAGTCAACTAAAATCAGGTGGTAAGATATTATCGTCTATCACATTTTTACTCGGGTGCCACTTAGAAGATCTTCAGAGACTTCGAACCAGGAAGAAAATAAACTGTCCTTTCGCCGGATTTTCCAACTGCCAATTTGATGTGCCGAACTTTACACCAGAGCACTTGCGGAGGGAATGCGATAATTCCTTACTTAATTAAAAAGCTAAGATTTAAAAGATTTTTTAAATAAAAAAGGAAAAAATTCTTTTAATATTATATACACACACATGTATATATATAGTTTTAGTTGAGAATTTGATTTTCAAAACAATTATTGTAAAACTCTCAGTTCAATTTCTGGAGAGAATTAAGAAATTGCAAAGCCTAGTTTACAAAGGCTAGTTTTATTCGTTTTAAAAAAAAGGCAACTCCTAAATTTTTGGTCGCAGATTCTTGCAGAATATCTAGAAATTTTTCACACAGCTATAAACATTTTAATGCTATTCGGAGAAACATATTCAAGGAAAAAAAATCCTTCGCAACATATATGGAAACAAAACAAAACACAGAAACAAATAAAATGCAGAATATGAAATGCGACTACAGACAAGATCAACAGAACAAGACTTCGACAGTTTATGTAAAAAAACTGCAAGCACACCCCAGTCACTAAATATAATGCTACATTAAAAAAATAGTTTAAAAGCTTAATTTTACAAAGCCTACAATGAAGTTTAATTAAAAACTTGCTATTCACAAAAAAACTTAAGCTATTTGGCTCATCAAATTTTCTGCTGTTTGTTTTAGTGATTGTTATTAAATAATGGAGAATTGTGATGATGCTCATTTTAAAAAATAATATTGAAACTTATTGCTCTTAAATTTAAATTCTACATAATTGATTCATGATTAAAGAATAGCTACTTATAATCCAGACTTTGGATAGGAGTGGTGGGCATCATTTGGTGTGTCTTAAATAATCATTTAATGATGAGACAGAAGATGAACTAGGAAAAGGTGATGGTAGTCAACAAGTTGATGAAAATAACAAATGACCGGAAATTCTGGTTAAGTAAACCAACCATCTCAGGATATCAAGTTGTTGCTCAAATACTTGTCCTAAATTTTTCCCCTTCTCACCCCCTTCGGTAAAGTGCAAGTGTTCCACATTTGGCTTGGGAGATATTAAGGTTAGAAGTGTTTCGAAATCCTTAATGGTTGAATGAAGCATTACGAAAAAATGCGAACATAAGAATTATTGTTTTTATTTTCATACCTTAGCAGATTGCAATTATTTAGCGGATATTTTTTTTACAATTCCAAGAAGTTAAAGAGCGTTAACTGTCATCAAAATGAATGTCAAAAATGTGATCAAGAAATGTTCAAGACTAAATAATCTGTCGCAAAAGACATGGTTCCACCTCGTTGCACTTCGTCAAACTTCACTTCATTTATGACTTTATTGGACTTCCGCGAAATGAATAAGAAAGTTATTAGATTTTCTGTCATTAACAAACAGTCAGAATTCATTGTAAACATAGAACAATAGTTAAAGAACAATCAACTAAAAAAAGATAACATATGCGTTCTGCACAGTTTATTTATTGAAAGTGACATGTAATAAATCACGTGCCTTAAATAGATCGGGATACTTGTTACATCTGAACGAGTAGTTCATGGATTAATGTTATCATTAACAGTTATTAGTGTTACTATAAATTATAATTTCAATTTATCTTGAAATTATAATTTCCATGTCTGTACGTTTTTGGAGAATACCCAAGAGAATTTTGCCACCCATCGGCTGTGTTTGATCATATAGGAAATTCATAGAGAAATTATCCATATTGCTATGAAAACAGCCTCACCAAACGAGGATCATTTGTCTTAGAGCATAGCTTCATTAGCAGTAGAAGTTTAGAACTCATTTACTTGAATTAATTGAAGTAGAATAATTTCAGGTAATACATTTTTCGGATAAGTCATATGAAGTATTTTGGGTAATCAAGCGCAGAAATAAAGATCTATGATACAGTTAAGCGAAAGCGTGCATTAAGCATTTACATATCCACATCACAATATATTTTAATATCTACATTGGATAATTGCACAATGAACAGTCAGTTCATTGTGCAATTATCCAATGTAGTTATGAAAATGAAATGAAGTGAAGTTATGATTCAAAAGATCAATCGTTGTTTTGAAACAACGAGTGATCTTTTGAATATTTTTTAACCCTGTTTTACTTTGTTCACTGCAGCATGATGAACGGCCCACCAACGGCCGAAAGTCACTGAACAATGGTATTTCGGTCGGGGGTTTGAATCCCGGCGAACGACCTGGCTGCACGGGCGTTTCGTAGTTTTCCCCATGTGTAACATGGATACGAGGCAGCTTCCTTTAGAAAGCCCTTCACGATCACATCCCTTCTCTCGGCCGCCGATAACCATTGAGTATTTTGCCATAATCAAATAAACCAAACCAAGCCAAGCAGAGTGATTACCACTTAATCTTGATTGCACCAGGATACTTTCCTTGCTAAACAGAAATTTTTTTTTATTTACAAACGTTGTTTTTGATAATAATGCTATTTTACAATTAAATTAAATTTTAATGTTTTTCTCATTTTGTTTCCAATATTTCCCATTTAAACTTATTTTCACTAAACTCACAAAAAGAAAATAACGCAGACATTTAATTACAGCGGGAGAAATACTGTATTTTTTATTTAGTAAAATTAATACTTTGAATTTAACTGAATATAGCAAATCTCATGAACGAAGACGAAATATCAAGAAAAAAGTGCATCAAAAATAACAATAAGTTTCCGATTTCAAATTTACTTTTTTAGAAATTCACTTGAAGGTACTGCAAAATAAAAAAACCTATCAAGATAATAACAAATAAATAAAATGATAAATAATTAATAATTCAATAAATAAATTATAGATCACTTTACTTTATTTTACTCCACAGAGCAGCTGGTCTATTTGGGAATGGTGCTTATCAGCTTCTTAAAGCTCTGCCAGTGATTCTAATTTTGTTCACAAGTTCGGAGACATGTCTTTTCTGAGCTGTCTTTATAGGAAACGGCAATTAAAGTTCAGTACAAACAGTGAACTCAGCCCATGCGGCTAAAAGCATTCTCTTTTAAATGCTCAATTGTTGAGCTGCGCAGGGAGCAGTTCATATGCTATTCTTTTGGTTTAAAAATAAAGCTGTTTTTTTGGGGGCTCTCGAAATACAGTGCTGTTACATACATACTGATATACTCATCTGAAAGTAGATACACGGCAATAAACTTTTACATATATACAAACAAAATAATACTGTACAATATATGATACAATTCATTAGATAAGCACTTAAATATTGTGCATTTATGCAGTACCAAAACAGTGGTGCACCAGTATAAATACGCGCATATAACGGTACGATACAATTATAATATTAGTTTAATACCTGTGTTATGCTATTATAATCAAATATTAATGTACAGGACCGTCGCCAAGCCAGTGCAATTGGTGCTGTCGCACTCGGCGGCATAGGGGAGGCAAAATATTTAGAATTTACACAAGCAACGAGAAGAAAATTTTATAGATGGTAAAATTTCTACAATTCAAAGGGAAGCACTAAGCAGCAGAATTTAGAGGCGACAAAATGTTTAGAATTTATGGAAGTGCAGGGTAGCAAAATTAAGGAGCTGCAGATGGGCGGCAAAAATACCTAGCGCCGGTTCTGAGTAATGCACTTTACTGTTGTATATCTATTAGTACTGTTACGCAGAATTTACAATGGAGATATAAGTTCGAACAGAAAGGTGTCTAACGTGATGGTATATCATTGCCTTGAAAAATATGCACGTTATATATTTTTCAAGTTACGGTTCAAGTTTCAATGCTTCCGGTTCTGAATTTTATTAGATTATTTGATTAATGGGCTATCAGCCTAAAGGACGTCGTGTATGCATACCAAGTGTTTTATTTTCAACACTCCTTCAAATTTTCTTAAAGAATGTTGACTGTATTTTTGGAAGAAGTTGGTTTATTAATTGACTAATTTCCTATAAGGAAATTTGAGGATTATTCTGCGTAAGACAAATGGCTTCTAAAACATTTGATTTAAGAGAATGAACTAGCTTATATTCACTTTATTATGAGAAGGAAAGGAGAACTTCTGAAATCCATAACCTACTAAAATCTATCGAGTCGAATCCGAGGGTTGAATTCGGAACAAGCTAAGAGTATTTATTGGTTTAACTATTTAAATGTCTGTTAGGTCATTCCAGAGAAGTACAGGTTGAAACAAAGCCGGCACCTGTGCATTCAAGGAGTCATATCAGATATCATGGCGCCGTGATAACTGCTAAGTTTCCTTCTCGGATGGAAGTCCAAGGGAGAATACCGCGGGCTGTGGTCCGAAAGGTCTCACAACCCTCTTCCTATACTACCAATCTTTCGAAAGGATTTCGGCTTGTCGTGTATTTTGAGTGTCACCTTACCACATAGGTACTTCACGCTTACAAACATCTATGCCTTTTCCGAGATCTGAGCCCGCGTCCTTCGGTAAGACAGTCGTCAGTAACCACTATTCCGTCTGGGCGGCGGTCATCAAAGAGAAAAAGGGCGTGTTGCTCTACTTTTCATATCTGAGCAGTATGATCCACCTGAATATATCATCCACCTGAATATATATATCATCCACCTGAATATATCCTCCACCTGAATAACTTTTAAAGCGCGGAAGAAGACTTGCCAATTACATATTCTTTCCAAATAAAAAAAAAGTTATTAGCCTCATAATTTCGCTCGCGTTTAATCTACATACGATGTTGACTAAGCACTAATCTAATATCGATTGAAAGATTCTCAACATATGTTGTTATGATCTTGGAAAATTGTATATCATATTCAACGCAATATGATTATGAGAATGAGTCACGCTTACGTTTTTAAGCTTTTTTAAAACCCTTTTTTCAAGCATCTGCAGTTAACACCTCTTGCTATGTTAACTATGCTTGAAATGTTATTTTAGGATTGCTCTTTGATTTTCCGAGGTAGAACAACTGTATGAAATACTCTTTCATGTAGTTTTTTTAAAAATGGAATTCGCGTTTTGTTAACCCTAATAGTTAATTCAATTGGAAGTTTTTTTTTGTTATTAGATTCAGATTATTTTTTGCATGAAGTGCTTTTATCACATTTATTAACTACTCTTTCATTTATATACGTTGGAGATAGAGAAGATGGTTACAATATTTTTTGCTATGAAAAAGCGAATAAATTAATACTTGACCTTAGGTAAAACATTGATTAATATAATTATTATTTTAAGAACCGCTCCCTAATTAATCATGATAGAAGAAATCTTCAATGTGCTTAAATTTTTATAAAATGTTCGTTTATCACTCATCAGTTCTTCCAATTATACAACTATATATATACTACATATAACAAATTCAATATTTGTGCATTCCCATAGCAGCTCAGACGGGAAACTGGTCAGTGACTCTAACTGCCGTACCGAAGAGCCCTGGTTCAAATCCCGGAGAAAGCATGGATGTAAACTCTCTGTCCCTTCATAGGAGGCAACTGTAGCCCACCTATTAAGTGCCTCCATAATGAAGTGCTGTTTGGGGCCTTAGTAGTGGCCAAAGCCTATAATGGTTAGTACCCGCCACTAGAATATGTATATCTATATCTATATCTATATCTATCTAGCTATATATATATATATATATATATACGCAAAAGGTTAATTAAAATATCTTTAAAGAGCCTAAAATGGGAAAATAATATATTGTTGCGTGCGTACGGGTTCGTTATGGATTGAATGCACAAGTCGTCAAAAAATTCGCAAAATTTATTCTTTTCACAAGAAATAAAATAAAATGCTGAAATATTTCTTCAGAGATAATCGTACAATATAACAAACACTATCTCAAACGTTAAACAGAACTCAATTAAAAAAACAGAGAAACTAATTCAGTCTCACAGAGAATTCGCTACAATCAATAACAACATTAAGTAAACAGTCCGCTTAAAACAGCTACAACTACTGAGCTGAGGTGTTTTAATTCGGCTTTTATCAGCTTTTTAATTATTCACTAGAACATTCTGGTAAAACTTATTTTTTCGATTTTCTCAATTTTTATTGATGGCATCAGCCATTACGAGATATTTATTTATTAAATATTAAATGCACGCGCTGTTTTATTTTTACTTTTCCGACGTAGCTTTCTCTTCGAAAATCGTCTGCGTTGTACGGGAAAATAAAACAATTTTAATTACAATTCTAAACAAATATCTAAATAAATACAAAATCCGTAACAATATGTAAAGCCTCTTTTATGTCTGCTATCTATAACTAAGCAATGTGGTAAGATTAGATTTCCGACGAAAATTTAAAAAATATACAAGTCGAGATGACTTTCCGACCATAATTTGGACTGAAAAGCGCCGTCATATTTTTCAATTCTCATGGATTTCTCTCTTTACGAAGGTCACGGCTAGAGCTAAAACTTGTAAACGTAATTTGTCGCTTGAATATTCGAATTTTAAAATACTTAAATTTTATTTTAACGTTCGTGTTTTGTTAAACGTGTAAGCAGAGGAACCTTCTGTTACTATACGAGCTGGGTAGGTTTGTAGATTAAAGATGTAATAAGTAATTTTTTAAAATTTCTCCTGACTTGATATTGACGTGAAGGATTCGAACAATGCGATAAGCCACCTGGCTGTCTTTACGGACAACTTAGATAGACAAGTTCCTTACAGCTTTTAAATCTTATTAGAGCAAGCCTATATGCTATAAACTGGACTAATTAATTCATTTTTTTCTGTGAAATTGCTTTAGTCATCATCCTAAGAGAAAGCGGAAATTGCCTTAACCAGTACTTTTATGTACAATAAAAGCTTTATGGCATTTCCTTTCGTATGGCATAAATTAGCACATTTTGCTGTTTATCAGGATGTTAGCTCTTTTCAGGTTTTCGGATTGCGTGGTGTCACTGCGCTTATAAGGAATAAGTTTTGAAGGTGAGTGAATTATGTATCTCTGAAGCATTTGTTTTAATTGTTCTTGCCTAAAAATATTGAAAATATTACTGTTGTCGGACTTCAATGTTAAGTCCAATCTTAGATTTTGCATGTTTTAAGCAGTGGCTAAAATGTAATCAAAATACGTAAAGCGCGAAGAAGTAAATTCCTACTCTTTTAATAGCATTATTCGAATCGATCGCATCGTTAAATCCGAAAGATGACTTTTTAAATCTTAGAATATTTTATAAATACTTTAGAAATCATCTTGAGCATTTCTATTTTGAAATTTTATATTTCAGTTTAAAAAACCATAGAATATAATTTGTGAAATTTCGTAGAATTGTATAAAACTGACTTTAGCTGATATTACTTACTTCATATGCTTAGTTATCAACTTTCTCCTATGAGAGGTATTTTCTATTTTCTAAGCAAAACTATTACAGCGAGCTGAATGATGTTATAATTTATTCCTAGTTCAATCATTCTGTTAACGCACAGTCAGTTAGAAGCTTCAAATATTAGAAAATAGAAAAATTCGGTTAATGGCGCAGCATAACTTGCGTACCTATAGGCGAGCCAAATTCTTTAAAAGCCTACATCAACTATTCGACTAATACTACTAATACTACTATATTTAATTAAGAGTAATTAATGAATGTTACTAAATTAATTTACCCATTTGAATTATTTATATAATATTCAAAGCTTTACAATATAACTTACATTTCCTTTTTAGTTTCTCATCAAAAAGAATTTTATTCGGAAAGGAAAATTAAAGTAACAAAGATGCACATTATACGAAGATGAAGACAGGAATTTAAAATTAATTTAAATCGTATGTATAAATGTAATTTTTGAATTTTGTACTGTCGAAGTCCATCTTTGGTAAAAGTATATTTACAGTGCTACAGTTCAAGATGAGAGAATCTTGAAGTTAAATCAATGAAATGAGGCGTTTTCTTCTAAATTCAAGTTGAAGAAACTGCAGCAGTCTTGTTTTAAAACCTAAAACTCAATTTGAACTTTTAGAGACAATTAAGGCTTTTCGTTGTTGGAAACGTCGAAAATCAACTATGCCCTCTCTGGGATTCGAAGCATGGATTATCCGATAATATTTGTTAGCTGCACTGAAACCAATAATTGCATGCATCGAAGAATGTGGGAATTCCTTGCAAACCGAATTTGGAAAAAACGAAAGAATATGGGTGGTAATTTAAAGCAGGAGAGAATATAAATTCATTTAAAAATAAGACATATCTGTGAATTAAAAAGCTATCTTATTTGGTTAAAGAATAATTTCATTTCAAGGCCGGATAAAATGAAAAATTAAGAATTATTAAAAGAATAAGGTATTAATTTTAAAATATGTATACTTGCCCAGTTTCCAGGAATTTGTATAGTGATTGAAAAAAGTGGTTTGAAGGAATTTAAGCAGCGATTGAGTTTCAAAATTCAAATTCTTTAAACTTTAATCCAAAAAAAAATTGAGTCAAGATTTGGTATGTTCAACTTATGTACAAAAGCATTTATTAATATAAACATTCTACCGTTAGTGTTATTACTGCCAAGTGAGATTTTCTTTCAGAAACAAGGCTTCCTTCAGCTCGTTTCTTCTTGCCATTTTCAATTAGTCTTTGGAATTAAGTGGATAAGAGTTCCTCCTAGCTATGAGAAACATCCCTTTATAGCTTTTTATAACTGAAACTTCTGCCATGTCCTTATTTAACGGAGATGTTGCTTAGCAATTACAAAGAAATATATAAATAAGCAACAGCCTAGGGTTATTAATCCGCGGCTTGGGGGATTACTAATATATGAACAATCATGGAATTAATTATTTAACTGTAACTACAATTGCGGAAACTAAACAGCTGCTACTTACAGGTTGTCAGTAGCTGAATATAAAAGCTGATAACTCTCTAAGTGATCTACAGAGACACCTAGAACTTAAGTAATATTCATTTCTAATAACCACTAGAATTTCACTTGTCAAATCTACCAATTAAACAAATCTATTCAGCAGTAAAGATGAACATGGACAATGCCAAGTTTATTTAAAAAGAGCGATTTCCGAAGCAAGCAAACATTAGTTGCGCTTAAATATGCGCTTAATTATACATCTTTCTTAACCTTTTTTTTTTTTTTTTTTTTTATCGACTAATTTACAGTTTCTTCTTGAATGAGCTTAAAGTCTTGGGTGTCCAATCAGAAGGAAGAGAAAGGAATGGAAACAAATATAAAGGGAAAGAAGCTGAAATTAAAAGTTGAGTTCTTAGGGTATGAAAAGGCGTTTTAATACTTCTAGACTCATTAAAGCCTCTGAAGAAGCAACTTGCGGGAACACTGCAAAACTCGGCAGCATTGCAGATATGTTACTGATAAGATTAAATTTTAAATTTGTTTCTAACTAATAAATTGATATCTAAATTTGTATTTATTATTAGCATTGTTACATAGCCATAGTCACCACTTCTTTATCTGTCTAAGGAATGCAATCAAAGTATCAGCAGGTAAAGAATATATTATGTCTCAAATTTACCATAATCGAATAGTTTAGCAATTAAAATCGAAAAGTTTTAGAGACTGAAACGAAACTGAAATTAAAAAGGTTGCAGTAACAGAATCTGTAAAAAAGCTAGAATCGATGCTTTTTTCGGTTCCTAATCTCAGGTTGCTGTGGAAAGATCTTAATATTATCATAATTCTGTATTTCTAAACTGTATTCTAGGGATGATCCTGGAAATATATATACACACTTAAATAAATGAAATTTAACAAAGCCCATATACTGAAAGTCATGATCTAGCTTTTATGAAATCTTTATTCATCATACATAAGCTGTGAAAAACATTTTACATTGTTCTCCTTTTGTCCTTGCATCATTACAATTTGTCTTTGTACTTTTTTTTGCCGATGTCCTTGTTCAAAATAATTCTCAAGGAACTGGATTTCAGATATAGCAGCAGGCGTCAAGTAACTACATATCTTTTTCAACAATCATTTTATTTCCAGCTGCGTGACACAACATTTTATAAGCCATATTTTGGTACGCATTATATTCAAATCTTATTACCAAGTTATTCCAACTCTATTAAAGTTCTTATTAAGAAAACGAATGTAGCATCTAGATTTAGGAGTGAAATAACTTGAGAAACAATTGTATAACTTAAACCGCTTACTCTAGAACAAAAGATGAGGTGCGGGGTTTGATTTTAAGGGTTTTGCAAAAACTGAATTTCTTTGTATGAAATATTTCGAATTTATCATTTCTATAAATAGAAGTTTAAAGCTTGTGTTTCTATAATACTATTTATATGATGCAAAACTATCTTTTAGAACTTTTCATTTCAAAATTTAACATGCTTGACTCTCTTTAGTGGTATTTTAATAAAATCTTCCAAAATTTTAAGTCGTTTTTATACTATGGTCGTGTAAAACGGCTTTTTATTGGAGGTTTTTACTAAGCTACTAAAATTACACTAGAAAAAACATTTTTCTGATATATATATAGGATGTTTCCAAAGCTGTAGGAATTATGGTGTAATTTTTTCGCCAATTCTCATGAATATTACAATGCAGTTTATCACCATAATCCCCATTTAATTGAATACACTTATTCTAAAAAATCCTTTTTCAAGCTGTCCACAAAGAACTTTTCTGGTGTCTTGTCTTTCTCCTTCTCGTTATGGCATAGTTAAACTCTAAAATCGAACAAACCGCGAAGTGTTTTCAGATATGGGAATACAGACATTAAACAATTTATGAACCCCGTAAAGAAAATAATTACTTTTCTTATCTTTCACGATTGCAAAAACAGTGCTACAAATTTGCGCTTGTATCAGTCAAACAACTGAATCGGACTAAACCACATTCCGTGAGATAACTGCATAAACATGTCAAGACTTGTCTCTGTCCGATAGCACTGCCTATCCCTTCTAGAAATTGCACTAGAACTCAATTCTTAAAACTATGGAATCGCACTCACGTACTTTGTTTTCTATAGCGATCGTATGAAGATTTCAGATTCCCATATATTTTACTGAGGGTGTTACGCGGAGAAGATAATCCCATTCTGGAAAATTTGCGTTATTTAATTCATTTCGTGAATTGCGAAAATTAGTCTATAACTAACTAGTCGTTCGAGAAATATTTGGTTACGCAATATGTTTGAAACAACCTGTATATAAACAAGAACTCATTAATTGTTGTTCAATTACTTTGATCTCTCCAATGCTACTGTAAAACACTTGACACGGATATCGAATAAAAGCAATCAATTATTCTGAGAATCATCCTGCAAGGAAGGAAATGTAAGCAATCATGACAGCTACATAGCCAGTTTGCTTCAAATGTCAAAACATGCATCTAAGTATCAAATTGGATGGTAAAATATAAATTAGGCCAGAAATAAGGAACTTTGGATTTGCGTAGATTCTGAATAAAAGTCTATATTGATTTCAAGGATGATCAGACACAGGTCTTTCTTCTTCAGAAGCAGAAAATTGTTTTTTTTTTGCCTCATTTTCAAAATCACAGTGTTTAAGATATTTATATTATACCATAAATGTTTCAGATCTTGCGCATCTATCAGCAGGGCGTATATTAAATGGAAAACTGGAATTTTGTAAGACAGTAAGTAAATGAAATACTTTTCGTATTTAGGACATTGTTAGATAAGAGAAGTTTCAAATAAAAATACATGTAAACCAAGTGAACATAGAGATATTTTAATTATAAAACGTCGTTCATCGAGAAAAGAAGTTCAAAATAAAAATGAATTTTGATGATTACGTAAGACGTTATTTGAATTAACCAGTTATCATTCTGTTGATCTATTTTCATCAACTTCCACCAAAATGCGAATTAATTTAAAGCGTAAATAAACGCCAAGTTTCAGAGTTTATCAGAGAACATTTGGCAGCTTGAATATCTAGCTATTACTATACTTTGAATTTCTGCTGTTTGAAATTAGCTCGCCGGCAAAGATTTGTTTGTTGTGATTCTTCGTAAGTGATTAATTAGGAGGAGCCAAAGTTTAGCTTATGCTATATTCTACACGCGATGTAACTTGAATTTGTGTTGGAAAGCTGTATTCTACCCGCAAGTTAGCTGAGTTCTGCTACTGTTAATTTTGCATTTGTGTAACCATCAGGCCGAAGTGTTAAATAAACATTGTAATTTATAACATTTACTTTGTGATACTTCTAGGCAGCCAGACAGACGGGACGAAAAGTCATTCAACTGTGTTTTACAGTTGCTGAGTAATTAGTTGGTACTTTAATAGAATAACCATTTAACAGAGAAAGAAAAATGAATAGAAACTAAAATTGTTACAGAAAACCTTTTGTTATATTTTTCGTAACCTAATCTAACAACGGTTCATGAAATCCCTTTTTGGCGAATTTTATTTCCTTGTTGATGGACTCAAGAGAGCAGTAATTTTCGATTATGTTTGTGATAAAAGTACTTAGCTTACAAAGATAAAATATTTTTGTTAACAAAGAAGGCATTACAAACAATTGTTTATTGTTACAGAATAAAAGTTTAACTATCACGTTGTTATTATATTACAGCAAAAGTTATAGCCATTCCCAGGAAATGCAAGTTATGCCTTCGCAAAGGATGAAATAATGCGTTTTAGTTCCAAACCATAAGTTCCTTATTCATGACTTTAAAAAAATGCATTTTTACTCAGCTGTGCTAGTGGGAAAAGGATTAAGTGAGAATTTTATGAACAATTCATTTCTAGTTAGTATAATCAGTTGTGAGGACACTATACAAAAACAGAATGTTGGAAGGCAATTATAAATGTTGGTTTCATCAATAAAACGGACAAAAACAGATCAAAACAGGCTTTAATGCCCTTGCATAAAAATTTGGTTCCTTCCTATTACTTTACTACAAAATTTTTAACTTCTGCTTGAATTAAAGTATGTAAGTAGTGACTTATTTTATTTCTCCAACAGTACATCAAATTAGCCCATAAATTTTATTCAGGCCTAGAGACAAGGGTTGCGTCTATCATTGACTTAATCTTTGGGCACTTTTTAGGTGACATTGCGAATTTCCCGAGCTTCGTCGCAGTTTTGAAAGAGAATCAACTAGCGGATGAATCCGATTCGCCTATTACAAACTCTCGAAAGGACTTTCCGCTTGGCAATGCTTAAAGTGCCCTCATTCCTCAAAGGCACTTTACACTTACAACGTCCATGCCTTCTCCAAGATTGAAGCAAGGGTCCAATGTAAGGCAGCCGGCTCCCTTACTACCAAGTCGGCGGATGAAAAGAAGCCATTTCAGCCAATAGAGGAGATAGCAAGTGATTATAAATTGCATGTCTTTTTAATCACTACAACACACAAAAACAAACTCTGTATTTGTTACTGGCACTTATAAACGTCTTTGACCTTAACTAATATGGACCTCAATAACATGGACCGTGCGAATCTCTGAAAATTCTGCTATTGTTTCATCAGTAACTGCTGAGCAACAAATTTTGAATATAAGAATAACAGCGCTGAGTAACGCGAATTTTATTTTAGCAAGAGGGCTTTCAGAGATTTAACACTATTGCACATCTATATATAATAATGAATAAATATTCATTTGCAGCTGAAGCTAAATATTACCTATAAAAGAGAACTCTGTTTCAGCTTGACACTTCTTTCAAACGATATGTGTTGTTGAAGTATAATGTCACTGTTGTAGAATCCTCATTTTTCAGTGCTGTTTATAAGTTCTTAATAAGAATTGATAAATTTGACAGAATATAAGCTCTGACGTTGGTTCCGAAGAAACTACTAATTAAGAACGAGGCCATCCAGCTGGTTTATGACGTTAACTACCTCCTTACGATGGACCCAGGATCTAATCTCGGAAAAAGCATGGTTGTTTGTATGCATATAGTATCTCTGCAGCAAGGGGGCACACGAGAGCAAGGGGGCACACAAGTTCGTGTGCCCCCTTGCTGCAGAGGCGAGCCGAAAGTCCTCTAGAGAAACTGGTGGTAGGGGAAGAGAGGGTGGAAGACCCTCAGATATTTAACCTGGGGACGTCGCCTTCCCCCAAATGTTCTTCCTCAAAATTGCGGAGAGACTATACCTGTACGATCATTGATGAAATTCTGGCATCTATCCCACTTCTACCTGCACTAGTTATGAACTAGCATTTTTAATTTGTTGCAGAACATCTCAGTGTTTCCACGACTTCTTTACAATTCGCGCTGTACGTAGATTTGTAGAATCATTAGGTTTATAGAAGCAGCAGACGTGAAAAATATGCAGTGTTCGAGACTCGAACATCAGACCTTCCGATTGTTAGGCGTACACGCATTCCAGTTACATCGCAAAGGCAAGCAGTAAGAAGAGAGAAAAACCTTGCAGATTAAATTGGTGTTTTTAACCGTTTTTGTCCCCACTTCCATCCTATGTCAAAGTGCCCTTTCGTCCTCAGATTCTTTTGATTCAAATAGTGCTTGCCAAATAATATGTAAAACGGAAAATATTTTATTTTGACAATTTGCGATAGATATAAATTTAAAATTTATTATATGTAATGAGTATATGTTATAAATACACTGCTGGTCACCCAAATTGCAACACCAAGAAAGACAGATATCACAACAAAATTTATTTAGTAGATAACATGCTGACCAAGTATCAAATGATTAAATTTATAGACTTCTGTGATGAAGTGTGGTTCCTTCCAGAATCAGTAGCCAGAGTAACCGCCACTGTTGGAGATCACCGCTGCCACACGCCTCGGCATTGATTCAAAGAGACTTTGGATGTGTTCTTGGGATACAGCAGACCAAGCAGCTTCCACACGTTGCCAAATTAGCCCGTCGTGTTGCAGACAGAAGCGTGACTCGCCAATAAAGACAATTTCATTCCATTCTGCCGTCCACATCCTTCTTTCATCGCACCATTGGCGGCGGAGACGTCTGTGGTTCTGCCTCAAGGGTAGACGAAGCAATGGACGTCTTGCGGACAGATCACTCTGCTGTAAACGGCGTCGAATGGTACGCGCAGACACTGGATGATGCGTTACAAACTGAACGCTCTGTGCTATGGTTCGTGATGTGACTGAGTGATCTGTCACTACCATGCGCACAATGCTCCTGTCATCACGTGAAGTGGTGCACTGAGGTGAATGCGATCGAACACGTCTGCAGTTTCATTATCAAATCCGATGTTTCAAGTGCAACAGTCAGACATTTATACATTTGTTACTATATAAATTACCGTTATGTTTTTAAAAATATGAATAAGAAACACTTCGATTGATATTTTTAAGCTTATGTTATGGCTAAGTTAAACTTTTTCAGGTTTTTTGAATCACGTGATTTTTAGCCGCATCATAGCTGGTTTCTGCCGATATCTGTCAGAAAAATTTCATAAAAATTTATTATTATTATTATTTAACTGGCTTTTCAGTAGCGGTCTTTCATATTCTTCTTTTTCTGCTATCCGTCATAAGTAATAATGATGAATTTCAGTTTTTGACATTTCGATATAATTAAGTTCATACTTCGCATAGTTAAGTTACAATTGAAAAGACCTCGCCAAAGGGGGTATAATGGATAATACAGACTACTTGGGGAGAGGCTTGAATCTGGACGTTAGTGACTATATTATATTCGTGGAATGGGAACATTTAAAATCTGTCAATCTATATGTCTTCTTGAGAAATTGGTGCTAAAGGAAGATGGGTACGAGGAAGGTGGATTCCTTGTACTTTCGGCCAAATAAAGAATATTCTCCATAGGCAGATAGTTCTTTCGTGCTTTCGTGCTTTGCCTAATAAATAAGCTAAAACCAATACTGAAAAAAAATATTATGCTTCTGATGAAAAGTAGTTTGAATATTATAAGAAGCAAATACCTTTCCTTGAAGGTTTTCAATAACAAAGAATAATTTCACAAATCTTTTGAAACAGAGCATTTTCTATCTTTAATGATGTGTGAAAGGTGATAGTCTACCATTTACATTTCAGAATTTTTTAATGTTTCTCTTTGATATTTAAAGTAATGCATATTTCAAAGTTTTAGAAATAAGAACAAAAATCCGCATTTAAAATATCACATTTCAAAAAAGTTATTACTAGAGCTGAGCAAAACATTTGCAGCTTTTAAAGACAGTTCTATTAACTTATATTTATTTTTTTATTTCGAATTGCTTTCTTTTCAGGTTGCATTAATTTAGCGTTGATGTCCTTAAAAATAAAAATTTTTTTGTTGTCAAGGTTTGCTGAATATTGTTTCCCAAAAGTCTCTGCAGACTCCTCGTTTCTTTCTTTCTTTCTTTCTTTTTTTTTAAATAATTTTTACATTGGGAATCTTATTATTTTTAAGTGCGACTGCTATCTGAAAATTCTTTTTATTTATTTTATTCAACTATGCGATTGGTTTTATTTCGATTTTATATCTGTTAACGTTATTTTCGTTGTTTACGATTTTAATAATGAAATATAAACATCTCATAGAAAGGAAAGGGTACTTTTTTTCGAGAAACGAATTTTGCTGTTTCGTGGCAAGGAGTGCAAGATTGCGCATGTCATTGCAAAAAAACCTTGGGTACTATACAGGTGAAGTACGACTTTGTTCAGTTCCTCCCCCAGTTTAGATGACGAGCACCCCGAGGAGACCGGTTCGAGGTTCTCCCAAGACCTCTTCTCTTACCAACAATCTCTCCAGATGACTTTTGGCTCGCCGCATATTTAGAATGCCTCCATGCCGCATGGACACTATGCATTTACAAACATCCATGCCTTCTCCGAGATTCAATACAGGGCCCTACTAAAGCTTTAATATGCCTAAACATTTCAGATTCTCAAATTATCCACGTTTTTGCATAGTAAATCTGCAAAAGAAGTATGGCAGAAGTTAAAATGTGTTCATTAACGTGTAAATTTAACAAACAAGTTATTTCTTAGAAAATTATATTCTATTAGATATAATGAAAGTTTTACAATGCAGGAACATATGAAAGGAGTACTAGAAGTGGCTGAAAAGCTGCGTAGTATAGGTGAAGTTAAGGAAAATAATTTAATAGCACTATGCTCTTTACCAAATTCATACAACTCGTTAATAACCGCAATAGAAAGTAAATCGGAAGCTGAATTGTTGATAGAATATTAGAAAAATAAATTAATAGATGAGTATTATAGACGTGTGGAAATTAAGCAAGTTCAAAAATATGATTCAATTGCTTTAAAAAGTAAAAGAGAAAATAAATCCAAACATTATGTTACAGGATATTGTACACATTGTAACAGAAATAATCATATGGCGAATGCTTTTTTCATTTAAAACGCAATGCTAGAACTTCCCCGGAAACCTGCTTTTAAGCTAATAAAAGCAACTGGTAGACAGACAGTTGTAGTAATCATTTTCTATTGTTGAATTCTAAGTTATAAAATTTCATCTGGCAGACTAAGATAATTACCCAGTGTTTGGATTAACTGTAATCAGGATTTAACCAAACAGTTTGGAAAAATTAAGTTATTTAAATCCAGTAGGAATAATAAAAGATGTAACTGCTAGTTTTATAATTTTTGGACGTATGAGCTGTAACATACAAAGTAAACCTACCTAATTTATGATATATCTTATTTCGTGATGCGTGACATATACACAGTCCAGTCACATTAATGTGACCACCACGTACTTTCCATGTCAGAGTTAAATAACCAATCACAGAAGGCAGGTGGCAGCACAGTGCAGTTGAGCGTATATAAAGGGTGTGTGAGGGCTTCGGAAAACATTTCAATCGTTGGCGTAATGCAGAAACGAAGCGATTTATCCGACTTCCAAAAGGGCATGATCATTGGCTTTCGGGCCAAGGGTGGAAGCATTTCCGAAAAGGCTGAGTTTGTGAACTGTTCGCGTGCCGCCGTGGTAAAAGTGTACCGTGCATGGCAAAATGGGACTGTCCAAAATCAGCGACGTGGCAAATGTGGTGCACCACGGGCCATAGATGACAGAGGCGAACGACGGTTGCGGAGATGCGTTCGGGCAGATAGACGGGCTACCGTTGAGCAACTGACCACCAAAATGAACCAAGGGGCTACCAAAAGTGTCTCCCAAAGTACTATTCAGCGAACATTGCTGCGTCTGGGCCTCCGAAGCAGACGCCTGGTTCGTGCACCTATGCTGACTGCTGTTCATCGACGGCGAAGGCTAGAATTTGCACGCCAGTACAGCAGCTGGACGTCCACTGAGTGGCGACAGGTTGCGTTTTCGGATGAATCGCGTTTTATGCTCCATCGGACAGATGGACGTTGGCGTATAAGGCGTGAAACCTCTGAAAGGAACCACCCTGCAACCATTGCCGGAACGGTCCAAGCTGGAGGCGGGAGCATTATGGTCTGGGGAATGTTTTCCTGGCATTCTCTAGGTTCACTGATCATTGTGGAAGGCACAATGGATCAATACAAGTACGCATCTGTCCTTGCGGACCATGTTCACCCCTACATGCGCATTGTTTTTCCTCAGGATGATGGCATCTTCCAGCAGGACAATGCGAGGTGCCATACAGCTGCCAGTGTACGTGCGTGGTTCGAAGAGCACCAGGATGAGTTTACCGTCCTCCCCTGGCCAGCAAACTCACCTGACTTAAACCCAATCGAGCATCTGTGGGACCATCTCGATCGAGTTGTTCGCGCCATGGATCCTCAACCGCGTAATCTAGCGCAGCTGGCCACGGCATTAGAGTCGGCATGGCTCAACATCCCAGAGAACACCTTCAGGAACCTATGTGACTCTCTTCCTGCACGTCTCGCAGCAGTCCGCTCTGCGAAAGGTGGTTATTCTGGCTTTTGACAGATGGTCACATTAATGTGACTGGACTGTGTAATTCATTACAGAGTAAAGCATGTTTTGACGTTGTAGCTGCATCATTAATCAAGATCGTGATAGAGTTAAAAATAGTTGCAGCAATAATGATTACGGTGCCTACAAATCTCAAAAAGTCAGTCGGTGCAACGAGGTGGAGCAAGCTTTGCAGTCAAGTGACCATCAAAGAGTAAACATCTGTATTATTGATTTAATTTTGTGAACGTTATTACGTAATTTTGCTGTAAAAATATTGTACTTTTATTATTTTAGTTATAATCAAGCAGTTCAACTGTAGCACAATACAACTTACAATTTTACATCCAATTCTTACCAATTTCTGTTCTAAGATGGCTCCGGCTCAAGCAAGATTTTGTGAAAAAGGACAGCAGAAACATTTTATTTGCAGTGGCGGTTACCAGGCATTATAGGCGTTGGTCACTACTAAGGCTGGAAGCTGTGGTAAAGTATTTTCTTCCTCCTTTCTGTATGCCTTCGTGGTGTAACGGTAGCACACTCGGTGCGTATGTGAGAGGTCTAGGTTCGAGCGAGGGCACTGTTCATTTTTCATGTTTCCTGCTTCAAAAACCCTAATGACTCTACAGTGGCGCCCAAACTAAAAAAGGTGGTGGATGATGATTCTTCATCACCAGGATTTGGTGACTGGTTCTCCTAATCCCCAGTCGCCCTTTAAAAGGGGAGTATATAAGGTGTTTTCTCCCTTCTTTCTGCATGCCTTCGTGCTGTAATGGTAGTACATTCGGTGCGTATTCTAGAGGTCCAGGTTCGAATCGCTGTGACGACATTGCACATTTTTATGTTCCTGCTTCAAAATAACCTAATGACTCTGCAACTTTATTGTAGAAGCACTTAATAGGTGAGCTACCGTCGCCTCCCTATGAAGGGACAAACAATTTATATCCATGCTTTCTCCGGGATTCGAACTCAGGCAGTACGATACGGCAGTCAAAGTCCCTAACCACTTTCCCGTCTGGGTGGAGGTCAGCAGAACCAAAAAAGACGGATTTTAACGATAAAAGGCAGATTCATAAGGCGGATAGCTTTCCGCGTGTTGTGCATAAATGTGTCTGCTAGGTTACCAAACACTTCTTTCTATGGATGAATGGATGGTAAGATTCATGGCTAATAGCCTGAATAGACCACAATGCGTAAAATGCTCTTCTCTTCCGGTGCATTAAAAGACTATGGGAGTCATAGTAAAGTCAGCAAAACCAAGTGAACATTAGAAAATACGGAGCGGTCATTTGCCCTTTCATCAGCATGCGAAACAAAATTAGTGAACGTTTTCAGTATCCAATTGTAAGAAATCGTATATAATTTGATTGCCAACCGAATTCGATAGCTGGAGTACAAAATTACGTAAGATCATACTTCACAGGCGTACAAAATTACAAAAAAAGCAATATGGGGACAATGACACCGAAGGCGTAACTATACTGCTATTTGTTTCCTAAGAAACACGTAGAGAAGATATATAAAGAACAAATGTCAGGATTCGTGTCCTACCCACACAAATTTCACTAATCCTACATGCCTGTAAACGTCTGTTTCTTTAAGTCACAAAAACATTAGTTAGATGAAATTAGGTAAATATACCTTGTATACAGATCATTAGACATTATGGACCAGAAAACATGTAACTGTACTCTGGCCGGGGTTTAAACCCAAATTTTAGAATTGTTAACTGGACACGCTTACAATCCGACAGCATGTATGGGGAAATGCAGTATTTCCTTGCAACGCTTAAGATCATACACATTTGTTTCATTATTTTAAAGGAGAGGATCATTTTCGAGCTCCAAAGGATCAACCTCAAAGGCAAAATGAACCTTTTGCATTACACTTAATTACGTAAAAATGATTTTCAAAGCGCTGAATGAAATTTTCCAAAAAATATGTCTTAGTACTTTCATAATGACTAATCATACAAACACATTTGTCAAGGTCTGCATCAAGCAGCGTAAGATTCTCAGGCCAGTTTGCCTAAAAGAGATTATTTTAGTAATGTCTTCCTTGCTATTACAACAATTGTCTGAAAGTTGATAAGAACTAAATTAATTTATTCAGAGCATTTTTACAAAAAAGTGTGCTGTTAAGTATGGAATAACTTTTCAGAGCTAATAGTAATTAAATAATTTATTAAGTATGGCTTTTTAATAGTTTCAGGCAACTTCTTAAAACATATTTAAAAAGTTGTAACTGAAACATTTTTGATAAGCAAAACACAGAAAGAGAAATATGTTTAATACGAGAATGATGATGTAGTACTTCGTAATTTTCCTGTAAAATATACTTCTTAAGGGGGTCTGATACGTTAAAAATGGTCAAATCATCGTAAAAGGTTTTATTATTGATTTTGAACATTTAAACTATTCTGAATAATTCACAAAAAATCGCATTGAAAAATATGGATTACTTTTCGAGATATGATGCCAAATGTAGCACTCACTCGTAATTCCTATAACCATTTAAAGGGACTTCTTTGATTGTTTACATCTGCGCGTTGCTATTCACTTTCTCTCTTGCAGCTGTCACTCCTTACTGTAACTACAGTTTTGTGTTTATTTCATCCATGTTTTGTGTATATCAGCGACTAGTATATCATCCAGTATATCAGCGACTAGCAAGTAATTCTCTACTAAAGCGTTGTGGGCAGTGTTTAACACAAAATCGAAATGAATCTTTGCATAACAAAATCTGGCTAAAGATTCCAAAAACTGTGAATGCTTCGAAATGTCATGTGGAGTTGGCAGCTTGTGAAGCCATTGCTGAGTATAATATGGGTACTGGAGCAGCTTTATCTAAGTTTCAAGATATTTCTATGTTATCTTTTGGTGAACCAAGCGACAAAATATCTCATAGACGTCATATCATAAGAATGAGATCATCAAAGAAACGTGCCAATTCTAAATACCAAAATATGCGCCGTAGTATAAAATTAGCGCAGCTAATTAAATAAGAATTTATTAAGAGATCAAGTTGCAGAAAAAAAAGATGGTCCATCATATGGAAGTGGATTTTTTATATGAATTTAGGAAGTACGCAGACTCTGAGAAAAAATATATTTTTCTTTTATTGTCATTTTAACAATATTTTATTTTCGTAATAATACTTTAATGCGATTATCTCAGAACTTTTTTTTCAGATTTTGAAAACATTTTAAATCCTAAGGCTTTTTAACTATAATAGTTAAAAGCTAAAATTATTTTTTTCTAGCAATATAAAGATGTATTAAATAAAAGTATACATTTATTTTTTAAATTTTCTTTATGAAAATTTTATAAAAATTTCTTAAAATTAAAAATTACGTTTTTTTAAAAAATGTTTGATGTAAATTTCATATTTATTTTTTTAAAGAAAATAAAATCTTTATCTAAAATAGTAATGCATACTTTTATTTAAATATTATTTAAGATTTTGTATATTAAAATGAAAAAGAAGTAGGAATTTTAAAATTTCTTGAAAATTCAATAAAATTTAATTTTTTAAAAAGTATGTTGATAATTTTGGTCTTTTGAACTCTTAAGTAGTTATGTTAAATTAAATGTGGTCTACAAGATATAGAAATTTGGTTATAGTTCATGCAAAAATAAAAAAAAAAAGTTGTGAAAGTATCAGACCCCCTTAAAATATAATGCGGATAATTTCGCTTTCATATATTTGATCTAAAGTAAAATTCAGGTAAGCGTAAATCACTGAAATAACTCCTTCTTCATGTTACAGTAACTCAAGTGAATTATATAATTTCAATTGTTACTATGAATCACAAGCTTGGCACGCGCACGCACACGCACACCTACGCACGCACGCACGCACACACACACACACACACACACACACACACACACACACACACACACAGAGCTATTAGAGGTTTTTCAGAGCAAGAAGCCGGAAAAAGTAGCAGTTATGTTCTCGCCGGAATTCGAATTCAGGATCTTTCAATTACTAGCTGGATGTGCTACCACTTACACCATGAGAGAACGCAGTGGGAAAGTCGAAAATTCCTTATACTTTCCCCCACATAAAGGGGATTCGGGAGAGGGGAACAAGTCCCAGTCGGCCAAATGCAAGCAGTGATGAATTTTCGTTCATCACATCTTAGTCAGTGCACCACTATAGAGCTATTAGGTTACTTCCGCAGCAGGAAAAATGACAAAATTCAATGGCTTGCATTTAAATAAAGCAATAGATTGCGTGCAGTGTAATTGGTGAATGGCAAAGGGTATTGCAAAGGTAACGCTTATGATATTCATCATTCTATTTTCTAAACGTACAATATTCTGTATATTGCCGCAAAGGTAAAACTTAATGACATTCCATTCACACATGACTCAGAAAACGTATGAATTCTATTGGCGAAAGAAACATATAATATGTATGTTTTCGGAACACATATATATATTACGTAATACATACGGAAAACGTTTAGTAATCGTTTAGTACCCATCGTTTAGTAAAGA
Source organism: Stegodyphus mimosarum (assembly GCA_000611955.2). Classification (NCBI taxonomy): domain Eukaryota; kingdom Metazoa; phylum Arthropoda; class Arachnida; order Araneae; family Eresidae; genus Stegodyphus; species Stegodyphus mimosarum. The sequence goes on from KK122167.1 coordinate 617,380, forward strand.
CATAATTTATCTGTAACTACATAACATTTTCACAAGATTTACAAGGTTTATTAAAAGATATAAAAAAGATTTAAAAAAATAAATTACACACATTTAACAAAAATGAAGGAAAATTGTTATTCATTTTGTAACATCTAAAGCACTATAAGAAATAACGTAGCAATTAATTTAGGTGAAAGTTCTAGTTCGCCTAATTATTCTTAAATATAAATTTAAAAGCGCTTCTTAGCCTTCCAAAAATTTTATGAGAATAATGATTGTGAGAACATCGCTTTACATAAGCGATTGCATGGTTACAGGTACCCCTGTGGGTACACGTACACTGCGCCAAAAAAAAAAAAAAGACAATTCTATATCTGCCGTTCTATTGAGCCGCTTGTCGAAATTCAACTTGGCGTTTTTCATATCTTGAAGAGCGGCTTAGCATATATATTAGATTTATATATAGCATTATTTTAACATAGGTATTTTGACACAAAATCAGACTTTTCCTGAAATGACATGCCAGTTTTTTTCAATATTTCCATTTTACCACTCAAATTATGCCAAATTTTGTGAAAATGGCACGAATAGTTTTAAAAAAATTAGCTCTCAAAATTTTACCTCCTTAATGTTAATTGAATTTGATATATATTTACTAACATCTCTTTTTTTCTTAAACTTACTTGATTCCTTCTTCCAAAATTCGAAATTTATGCTTACTCCAAATACAATTCACACATTTTTTGTGATTTATTTTTAAAATTTGTATTCTGAAATATTTTTTATAAATTTTTCGAAAACAATTTTGTGTTATAACTATAAAATTTTTAGCATCTCCTTAAAGTAGATGTATTTCTAGGAACACTTGCAAAAATTTGGAGTTTTTTATTCAAAATTTTCTAATATACACACGAAACTGTATATTGGAGCGTTTTGAAATTTGGCATTTTTTTGAGCGATAATAACGTCAAATGTGGTTTACGCACCTTGTTAAAATTATTTTAAAATATGAACGATCACTTTCTTCCGCTTGTCTGCAATGCAAAAAAAAAAAAGGGAAGGGTAATTAGGTTGCTATAAATTAAGAAGTTCGCCAAGTAAATTATTCTTGGCGTAAACTGAAAAAAATATGCCAAGATAAATTTTTGAATTTCTCCGTAAATTTCGCACCAAATGTTTCAAAATTTAATATTCAGGCATAATTTGAGTAGGAGAATCGAAATATGGAAAAAAGTTGGCATGTCATTTCAGAAAAAGTTCGATTTTGTGTCAAAATATCTATGTTAGAGTAATGCTATATATAAATGTAATATATATCTTAAGCCGCGCTTTCGAGACATGAAAAGCGCAGAGACGGCCCAGTAGAACGAGAGATACACAACTGTCCTTTTTTTTTTTTTACTCAGTGTACCTTTGAGGGGGTACGAGATGGCTGAGTTATTAGTAAGCGAAAATGTCATCAGTAGTGGCTAGTGGCTTAAAAGCAAAAGAAAAGGTATAATAAATGCTGCAAGAAAAACGAAATATTTTAAATTTATCATTGAATAAAAGGAAAAATAATTTTCTCGTTTATTCTTAAAATAATTTTCGTCCTACTGATCCTTAAAGGTCTTCCTTTTGGATATTACTTCTTTTTGAATTTCAACTAAAGACGAAAATGAAGACATAACTGAGAAGGCATTGAAATGCTTTTTTGCCATTTATAAATACTGAAATTGTAGAAGGAATATTCTCAACTTACATATGTATTTAAAACAATTTCAGTAACAAACAAGATGCTGTTCTTGATTTAAGACTTTAACTCTTTAGATTTCATCCTGACTTCAAAGCATTTTGCTTAGCAAAGCAGGCTCAAGGATCACACAAATAAAGAGGTTTAGTGTTGTTTTAATGATTTTTTTAAAAATAATTTTTAGGTGTAGGACAAGAGAGAGCGTTACAGCTACTAACGATTTCTTACAAATGGAGCCTTAGTTTCACATTTATTATGAAAGAAGTTGTACTTTAATTTACTTTAAACTTGTTATAGGTTTAGTATTTTACTATAATACAACACTATTTGAAGACTGGTTGGGATTGTTAATATAGGTTCTAGACTTCATTAACGGTCAATAAATTCATCATCAATTCACACATTTTCTCATTTCCTATTTACAAAAGCTGATTACGGAAAATAATTTCAGTACATTAAAAATACTATGATTTAAAAATATGTGCTATAACTTTGCGTATTGTGGAATAAATAATGTAATTATCAGTCTTTCTTTTACTGTACTTTTCTGACCAATGACGAGGAGTAGACCTAATTCATTACATTTTACAGATTTTATGGCATTAAAATAATGAAATACTAAGTAAGTAGCAGTAGTAAGATATATGGCGAGAATACTGGAAGTTTTGTAGAAGATAAAAAAGTTGGAAACCGATGCTTTACTCCATAACTGAACTGAAATTTATTTCTTTTCTCTCCAATAGGCTAAAAGAGCTCAGTTCAGAATAGTATTTCAAATAATGTATTCTGCGGTACAGCAATATCCTGCGAATAAGCAAAATGGAGCCACAATTTCTACGAAAGATTCTTGATTAGAGGAACAAATTGCACTATATTTACATTAATTTCCCATCAAGGATCGAATGGCCAAGAACGAGGGTACCAAGCATTCCTTTGTTTGCTCTCTGAAGCGCTAACATTCGTAGATAAATGTGGGTATGCTAAGCAAAAAACAAATAAGGTCCAAGGAAGTCATAGTTTTGTACGAGTTCATTTAAATCTGCAGGATGTTTTTTCTTAAATATTTTGTCGGAATAGTGGTAATACACAGACCAGACCGATCGTTAAGCGTATGGTGTTATATCAGAAGCAGAAATTTCTTATAATCACTGAAGGTGAAATACATATTAAATAACAGATCAGGCGATATTGAAAAATAGTCTGAGGTACGCTTTAGAAGATAAATTTATTATATATTTGATGCCATAATGTACCTGAAGATCCATGGCTGATTAGGGTCATAAAAAGTAATAAAAAGTGAATAATCGTTCAATACAATTTTAAATAATGTTTTCTACCTTAATTTCTTTTCTATGCTTTAGACGAGGAATTTAAATAATTTTTAACGGAAAGAAAGTTGCTTCATAAATGATTTTTGTCATCGAAGAAACTGAGAGTGGACAATGATCTTAATTTTTAAGATATTCTTTCATACCATAAAACTTTTGCAAAAATAACCACAAGTGGGTCAAATAAGAGCCAACCTTTCTGAGTAAAATAGCCAGCAATATGTTTATAAATTAAAAAAAATATAGAGAGATAACTACGCAAAATTTTAGCACTGGGAAAATGTTGATTCAAATTTTGTTTATTGAGGATACAGTATCACTGACTATTCACTTTTCTGTTTAACAATTGGCATCATAATAGTTGTTGGTAACTACGCAGAGAAAAAATTGCTTCAGTTAGGTGATTACAATTTTATAAGAATACCAGTTACCCTGAAAATTTTATATAAGCATGTCAGATACATAAACTGTCTCTTAAACCAATATTCAGTAATACAAGTCTATGACTGTACCCGACGAGTGAATATGTCGTAGCCACTATATCGCAGTTGTTCAGCTAATTATCTAAAATTTATGAGCGTACATCATCCTGAAAATTTTAGGTGTATTGAATACATAAACCTTTTCTTAAATCAATAATCAGCAACACAAGAAGATGGAGATTCTTTTTTTCATCACAGGAAAGAAGCCGACAAATCGAGCCACCAGCAGCTTAGTTCGTTCCGGGTTCGAGTACCAGCGAAGAGGCTGACTATACGGATGTTTTCTTGGTTTTCCCCATGTGTAACTTGTAAGCGAGCCAGTTTCCCTTAGAAAGTCCTTCACGAAGGCATCGCTCCCCTTAGGTAGATAGCCCTCGAATGCTTTGCCGTAATTAAATAAACCAAACCTAGCTGACTGATCTTGGACGATGGTACCTCACCAGTGGCCAATGAAACTGCTGAATACTGGTAGTTCAACCCGAGTTCGAGTCTACGTCAGCGGGCTAGCTGTATGGTTATTTTTCTCTATGCGTAACGTGAATTCGAGAAAACTCCCCTTAGAAGGTAGACCAGAAGTAAGTTCTTTTAGACCGTCTCCTAAGACAGAATCCTCTTGTGTTTTGCCATGTTTGAACAACCTAACCTCAAAGGATGAGCAATTTCTGTGGTTCTATTATCCCTTCAAAGGTTACTTCTAAAGAGGTTTTTCTAACGAAATATATAAAACACCGTCATATGGTACAATTTCCAGATCTGAATACACACATCCACAGGTTTGCAGAGGTTCGAAAGTACTTAGCAAGAATCATCGTGACAGCCTTAAGCCTTCAGGAAGCTGTAGGAACCGAAAATCGTTAGAAATTGATTAGAATTTCTTCAGGAATTTCAGATTTATCGAACGGAGTATCAATATAACATATAAATTATGATTAATTTGCTCTAGTTATGGAATTATCCTGTCTATGCACTATAATCCTGCCAGCGCAATACAAAAATGTGTAATCTTATTCCAATATTATAGTGGCAACTAATTTGTCTCCATATAGTAGGGTTAGGATACATATAATAGCTGGATAAGATTTTAAAGGAATTGAAAAATATCAGAATAAGGGAGCATTTCATGCAATAGAGAAGAACATTACACTATACGAATAGTCTTTATAGACTTACTTCATGTACTTAGTTGAGAACAGTTTTCTTGTTTTGAGAAAATTCTCATTTTTTTAAATAATGATTAAGGCAGAAATATTACGCATAGTTTTAAGAAAATAACACAATGTATGTTTTATGAGAAAAAATTCATCGTTTTTGGAAGCATTTCAAACTTTGAATGCATTTAAGCAGTATGGGAAACAGCGATTCCGAAGATAAATATTCATATTATATTTCTGATCTATAATAGCAGCATACATATTTCGAAAATCAGACTTGTAATTTATATTATATTTTATCATCTAGGGCGGTTAAATAACGCAGAACAAGTTCAAAATTGATTAATAATTGTAATTTGGACTTTTTGCTTTTTCAAATTTTTTGAAGCACGAACAAAATTGTAATTTCTTTTATTCGATTGTTTGAGCTGAAATGCTTTTTATAATTTTCCTAAATGATTTAAGTTTTTGGTATTTTAGCATACTGTGGTGGTTTATAGAGTCATATTGCTTCAACTAATCAAATCATGAAACAGGTTTTTGTGAAATTTCTACGACAGTTTTCTAATTTTACTACAGAAACTGCAAATATACATTGATAATCTCTTGCTTAGAGAATTTAGTTGCATTTCATACTTGGTAACACCAACTTTGCATACATTATTTTAAGAAAAACAATACTATCCTCGGTATCAGATGAAAACACAATAAAAGTTTGGCTACCTTAATCGCTTTAGGGTATCTTTTTGAAATGATTATTGAGGAAAGTATTTTGGCAGAATACAAAAATAATAACACTAGCTCGAAGATACGATGTTCTGAAGACAAAAACTAATTATTTTGAGCTCAACGTTATAGAACACCTACAAACGAAATTTTACAGTAAGAATATCTGACTGGTCAGTCTAGTCTAGGCAAAACTTCTTGTTCTTAAAAAGAAATATTTTTTTACACTTCGTCCTCGTCCTTTTTTTATTTGCTTGCCTCAGAGCAACCATTAGTTGTCTCTCTTGACCCATATCACTTCATTTCTTCCAAAAAGCCCTGTAGGGAATGGATAATACCCAAGGAGGCAAAAGAGCCAACAGCGGAGTTAGTATCCTCGTTCTCAGTGCTACTAACCTATATCATGTGATCAGGGTTCAACGTACGGGGGCTAGCGTAGATGTTTGAAGTTGCTTATTTGCATTTTCGCTTTGGCAACATGCCGCTTCAATAAGGAAAGGCGAAAAGCATAAATTGCTATCAGCGACGATTTAAGAAAGATACAAGCACACTTGATCTCTTGTCTTTCTCTGCGTGTATAGATAGTAGAACATATCATTTAATGCAGAGATTAAAGGAAATTTGTTTTCTTTCTAACTGCATGCTAATTGATTGGTAGGAATGCGTTTATTAGGAAACTTTATGTTCTCGAATAATCAGTTTTGCAAGAAATCTAGTAAACTCATTCAAAAGTGTGTTTGTTCTTTTATATTTGATAAAATCTTAGTCGTTGTTGTTTTGTATTTGTGGATCAATATCGATAATTGTACTTATTACTCAAAATCTAAACATTTATATACGTTGTTAACACTGATTAAAAATGTATAAGTTAAGTTAATAAAAATCAAATTTATGACCGGTTTATATATATGCGATGAAGTGATTTTTTGCGGAGGATGAAAATCACCTCATTCTTTAGTCATGGCTGAAAAGACTGCTTTTGGATGGCGGCTGGTGCGAAAACGATTTCACTTAGATGACGACTGATGAAAAACTTGATGGGTAAAATATTTTTATTTTTCACATGAACAATTATTCAGAAATACATTTTTGCTTAAAACTGGTGTAACACAAGGGGTGCTAAAAGCGCCCCATAATTTCCATATACGAAGTTTACATGTTAAACAACAAAGAAGGAAGGCGAAGCGAGAGACATAGTTTACTCAAGCTGCAAGCAGGTGAGTCGTATTTATAGCCGGAAAGTCTTTTACTTAATCCTAAGCAGTGACTGGGCTGAAGATGTGGCAGTGTAGAAAAAAAGCAGGGAAAGA
>KK122167.1:624112-778612 GCA_000611955.2 Stegodyphus mimosarum
AACATGTTGTAAAGCTACGAGAAATGGTGCAAAGCATATCTTTGAAGCGGAGTGTGTTATTTATGAATTTAAAGGTCTATTGCCAATTGATTTCAGTTAAGTCTAATAATTTTGTTTCATATTTTATATTTTACAAATTAATATATTACATTTAATCGGTGCAATCGGTCTTTTTACTTTCACTTTTAGAAAAAGTTCCTCAGCTATCCAAAGGAAAATGAGACATTCCTATATTTAAAAATTTGTTTAATCTTGAACTTCTAGACAGGAACTGCTTTATCCGTTTATCACTAATTATCACGCACTTTATCTCTCCTTTTCTGAGGGGTTCCGTTTATATTAGAGCAATTCTTTTCCAAAAAACGTTTAGTGATCGCTTCTGTTTTCAAACTCAAAAGATTGCAAAATGTTTAATGAATATGTTGACAATGATGATGATGGGGATCATAATGAATTAAAATATTTAAAAAACGTATAACAAGAGGAAAAATGAATATCTAGTACTCAGCAATTCTTCAAAGCTGATAAAATTTTTGATTCCCTTTAAATAATCTACTATCATAGATTTCCTTTCTATAGAGTATTTTAACGACTCTAATAACTGGTACTTTCTCTGAGCACCAGAATATTTGAAAACACCCTACCCAGTAACATATTTAAAAAATTATGGAGCTGGGACGAAAATTAAAATGTTGCTTGAAAGAAAAAAACACCTAACAATTTTATTTGCTTTTCTACTCACAAACTCGTTATGTAGAGATTATGAAACGTTTCGAGGCGAGAAATGCAAAAAATCAACAGTGGGATTCGAATCACGGATCTTTCAGTTCTTAGCTGGTACTGACAGCACACAATGAGGATATATTAATGCTCATGTCGGTTCAGGGCGGCTGGGGAACCAGTACCTGACCAAATTTTGTTGGCGAAGAATTACCGTTCACCACAGACTAAGTTCGGCCACGATTGCAGATAACTAGCGTTTTTGATTCAAGAAAAAGGAAAGGTAAGCAGTACCCTAAGTGGGATCGAAATTACGGACCTTTCAGTTAACTATTAGATGGACGTGCTTAACCATTTACCTCTATGATAGCATGCAAAAGGAGATGTAGCAATTTCTTGTTTTTCATAAAAACTAAACATTAGTTGTTCTCAAATAAAACAGGAACTGATGAACATTCATATCCCAGTGTTGCACCATGTTTTTATTATTTTTTTTTATTTCAAGGATAAAATTTTGTAATAATTTGCTTTACCTCTATGGTTGCAGCTTGCTAGTATCTTGGTAAGACTACAAAACTAAATTTTAAGGTATTTTTCTCTAGCATCTATACCATCATCAAAGTATCGAGATGAAGAAGCCCATTAATAACCTGCCAGCTGATCACACGACAGATTTTTCTCAGTAATTTGCTTATTTCATACTCTACTTCCCACATTTGTTTTTCACTAATTTTATCTCGAAAATCGAGAAGGGAAAATTAAGCGAATAATTTAATTTCCGAAGGATGCAATTCCAGTAAGAACATAACAAATGAAAAATAGCCATAGATAAACTACAGGTAACTATAGCAATATTAATCCTTTGAAAGAAAACTTCCTTCCAATAAGAATACATAATAATATTAAAGTTATGATATCTAATAAGATATATTCATTTCTCGTTCCCTGTAACTTAAATTTCGCCCATTCTTATTGTTGCCTGTGCTACTCCTTAGGTCTTAAATCATCCATAAATAACTAGAGAAGGCGAATGGAAAGCTGAATGGGAAGAATGAGTTAAAAGACTAAAAGCTGAACGATTATTCTGAGCGGATGCACATACACTGGTGTGCAAAACTTAAGCAACAGCAGGGTTTTTCGCCATAACTCTACGAGAAATCAACTGAGAGACATGAAATGCAGAAATGAAGGAAAGTATTATGTACGTAAAGGATGACGAAAGCATCGGAGCTGAAAAAGGAATACAATGCATACGGTATGGAATCAAACAAAAACAAGCTTTATTAAACGCATAGTATCGTGACTCATGATTGTCTATCCAAGAGGAAGAACAACAAGCAGATGTTCCTTAATATGGGATATGCCCTCCCCTCACTGCAATGTTTGCTTCGCACCGTCTCTGCATACTCAGAACCAGCTGGTGCAATATTTCTTGCGGTAGGAGTGCCCATTCCTCAATCAGCATCTGTTTGAGTTGTTGGGTGTTCTCCGGAGGATGTAAGCGTGCTGCAATGCACTCCCCAAAGCATCCCACACATATTCGATGGAATTTGAATCTAGGGAGTACGCTGGCCAATCCATTCGAGTGATATTTTCACTTTCCAATTGCTCCTAAACAGCAAGAGTCCGATGTGGCCGTGCATTGTCATCCATAAAAATTAAGTCTGGGCCAATGGCACCTCGGAACAGACGCACATGGGGAAGGAGTACCTCCTCACAATAGCGATCCCCGGTTACAGACCCTCTGTCGAAAACGTGGAGCTCAGTTCACCCGTTAAGCATAATGCCTCCCCAGACAAGAATTCCAGGACCACCGTTACGGTGTCTTTCCTTGATGTTACTGGGATAAAACCGGATCCCGACGTCTCTCCAAATCAAAACGCGTTGAGATTCGCTTCTGGTACTGAACCGACTCTCATCCGTAAAGAGGACACGACTCCATTGATCAGTTGTCCAGTTTTTGTGCTCTCTGCACCACTCTAAACGGTGCCCAACTTTCAACGGGAGGCAGCGTTCAGGACGGTGGGCGAATAGGCCCCCTTGTGAAGGCGTCTGGCCACAGTAAACCGCGACACTTGTCGCCCCGTTGCTGTACAGAGTTGCTGAGCAATGGCACTTGTTGACTGCTGTCGACCTCTTTTCGCCTGCAGGACGATCTATCGGTCATCCTCTGCAGATATCGTCCTCGGACGGCCACTACCAACCTTTCTAACTGCTGTACCTGTGGTTTGGAACGCTTTCCAAGCGCGCGAAACGACACTTTTGTTGATTCCGAACTGGCACTTGAAGCGAATATGTTGAATTGCGTCTCCGTCCTTCCTTTTATTCTACTGTTGAGCTGCGCTCGCCGACATCACGCGTTTTGTGTACGCTCACGTCGTCTCTGACTTTTTGTTCCTGATATTTGCATACGCATGACGCTTCTACTGACTTACGTGTTCATTGTACTGATCTCCAGACCTCTTTTCTGCATTTTCATGGCTATCTGTAAATTTTTACATTGTTGCTTAAATTTTGCACACCAGTGTAATACGTGCTTTTGAAAACATCTTTTAATAATTACACTTATAATGCAAGGCTTACAGAATTTTTAACTCTTGTTTATTTTAAATTGCATTCATTGAGTATGTCATTAAAATTAAAACAATGGTAAAGATTTTTAAGAAGTACTTATATTGTTTAACAATTACTCAAGTTATTGGCGCTGATAAATAATGTATTAGTATGCTATGAAACATAAGTTAACGTTTTATCTACTAAGGACTGGCAACACCTTTTAGAACTTTTAGTGTGTTAGAAAACTTGAATAACTATTAGTAGTGTAATGTCACGTGATCTAATAATAGAAAGATTAGTTACAGTTGTTAAACCATCAAGTGCATCAAGTTTCAAAAAATATTGCCAAACTCTTGAAGAATGGAATCTGTATGCAACATATGTGCTATTTTTCCAATTACGTTTACTTATTATCACTACCGCTTACGTTACAAATTTGTTTAATCATATACTCTGACTTGAATGACAAGAAAATGAGACACATATTTGCAAAAAGACGTTTTTTACTTTTGTTTCTCAATATATATATATATAATATTTAATTCTTCTTTTCTTTCTTTCTTTTTTTTTGTTGATGTATAGAATGCATGCCTAAGTCGTGGTATAAATGAAATACGAACAGCTGACTCAAGAGATGTGGCTAATTGTCTATTCAGCCCGTTCCCATCACTAACATGACAATGCTATTCTCAAATGAGCATCAGAGAAAAGGATTCAATTATTTTATTTCCAAATGGGTTCAATCTGAAAAGATCCTTTTATTTCACTTAATTACATAATCTGTGTTTTCATTCCCTCTTTTATAAATAAAAGAAACTAGTTTAAGTGCTCTGAACCTATAAGAACATCTCCATTATCGTTAACAGAACGGCGGATTTTAAACGAACTCCTGTCATAACCAGTATAGTCTAACCATTTACACTTAAAGATGAGTAATGAAGGTTTAGTTGAGAAGGATCAAGCAAAATTTCGGTTTCAGCATGAGTTGGAAATAAAATTGTAAGGATTCGGTTGATAAAGAGCTGAATAGAGACATTCCCAAGAAACGTATGATAATTTAAAATAAGTTAGAGTAAAATTCCACTTTTTATAAAGGTGACTTAAAGTTTTACATTTGAGTGACGTTCTTTCTTACATTATTACATTTCTTACATTTCTTACTTTACATTTTATTTATTATCAATGTAAGTTACTATAATCTAATTTTATATCTTAGAGTATTTATTTATTTTTCATCTTTACTAAGAGTCTTCCATTCAGTACTGCCACCTTCCATTTTAAATTTTAAAAATTATATCCTAATTAGAATTAAGCAGTCACCAGCTAGAATGTATAAGCTAGAATGTATAAGTACATGTACACTTCTGATTGTAAAATCCCATAGACTAAAAATTCTGTTAATAATCGCAGGATGAAATTAAAGTCAAATTACTAACTAACGAAATTTCACAGTTTATTTCAAGCCTTGCCAAATTAAAATAGAAAAAGGGAAGGGAAAACTGCGCATAGGGAAACACGGGCTTAAACCCATTCCGTTTCGGACATCCCTTAACAACCATACCATCTGGCAGTAGAACTCCATAAGGTTATTGCTAAACTATAACTAAAATTCATCAACTATAATAAATGGGTTATTTTAATGAAGAAATGAAAGCATTTATTTGATGAACGGAAGCCATTAATAATTATGAATTGAAAGATGACTTCAACAGAATAATTAGTATTATAAATGGCAACTTAACTAAGAATAGATGGATGGTCACATGAATAGCATATACCCTGAAAAGCAGTGATGGTGATGGTAAACGCATAGAAAATCTGATCATCTTGTTCAAAAACAAAAGAAAATTGTGAAACAACTAAAATAATATTTGTTCACATAGCCAAATCTTCCAATGCCTGTATACAGTTCAAGGATTGTAAGAAACAAGACAGAAAACCTTGAGCGCTTTATTTGGTTGCTTATTATTTGAAATGACTGCCGAAAATAAAAATTAATGACTATAACTTCTTTTCTTTTTGTCTGACAATGAAAATAGTTACCGATACAACTATTTTAACGCCTGTCAGCCATTGCACCGTCATGTTTCTTTCTTTGATTCAAGCTGACGCAGTTCACGGAGCAGGCTCCAAAGCTGATTAGTGCTTGTCAGAATTTTCTGTCAGAGAATTAGCGTAGCTTGCTAGAAGACAACGCAGCAGAACAAAGCTGTGTCGTAACAAGATGATGAAAGTTGCGTTGGTAATTCTCATATTTTTATATTCGCATCTCATATTAATAGCTGCCTTTCACATTTTATATTTTTATATATTAATAGTAGTATTTCGCATTGGCATCTCATAGCGATCAATCTCATATAATGTTTACTTTCGTCAGTCTGAAGAGAAGCATACGACCTATGAAAGCATTATGATTGACTAATGGCTCACGAGCACCAAGAATGAAATTGTTTAAGATACCAAGAGAGACATTTAACTCATGTGCAGATTTTTCAGAATTGATATTCTACAGCGGAATTTACAACAGACAATATCGTTATGTGTAGATGAGGCTTACTAGATCTTTTCAGTGGCACTTGAACTAAAATATGGTGGACGTCAAGTTTCTGGCCGAGTGAATCTGGACGAGTGAATCTGTCCCCGGACGCCCTTTAAGTGAGGGAGAATATAAGGAATTATCGGCGGTCATGCGGTTTTATCACGTCAAATTGAAATATCTTTTATTCCAATCCTGATGAGGGTAGAGTTAATATTTCCCAGTTTTCCGTTTGGAGCGTCTATAAGGCTTTACAAGGTGGTAAATAGTAATTTCAAGAAGGCCTTTAGCATTACATATTATGAAATACTGCCAGCATGTTCTTTGGTAAAGCAGATAAAATAAGAGTTAAAAGAAACTTTGAGATGGCACTGCCCTTAAAAATATGATAAAGGCGCCAAATGTCAACGGAAAGTTATTAATTAAACTCAGTTTGTAAAGAATAATCACATTTTCTCGTGCGTGTTCTTGTGGATTAAGTGGTTAATCCATCGACTTAACACTGGATGATCCGTGGTTCGAATCCCGGTGGCAGCACAGGTGACTTTTCACGTTTCATGTTCCGAAGAAAAATTAATTACTGTCTTTACAAGCTACCTAAATGAAATATTTCGAAAATATTTTTTACGACTACTAATATTTCCTATTGACATTAACAATCTGAATAAGGGATTGTGTCACAGAACATTTCTATTTTATGAAACTATTAAATTTTTAGGCTTATTGAAAATTTATTTGTCCCAAGTATACAATAAGACTGGTGTCAAACTTTAAAGCAGGTTTGAATTCCGTGGAAAGTATATCGAAATTCAAAAGTCGCTTAAGGACTCAGGTACCATTAAATGAATCACAAATCTTTATGTATTTATGTTAAAGTTCGATTTTTTAAATGCATTTTAAACAAATCCCGAGTAAAAATTCGCTCTACAACCATTTCTAGCATAAACATAAAAACATTATTCTGAACTTTTGCCATTTAAAGGACCAAACAGTTTGTTTACATTTGCTTTTCAGCAAATTCTTCGTATTTAATCCCCTAAAATACACATAAAATGCTCTCGTGTATAATATAGTTAAGAATGACAGGAAAGTTAAATTATTAGAATATCTCTCTGTAAATTTATTAACTTTGAGAAAGTAACGCACTTACAAGATTCCAAGATAAATTCTTTTTCAATTAAGATATCACGAAAATATGATTTTCCTGTATACATACCAGATTTCTTTGAACTGACTGATTATAATTTCAAAAAATTTTGACTAATTGTATAAACTCCCTATATGTTTAAAAAGGCCAATTATCGTGCTCTTGACATAAGAACATTTAAAACAGTATTTAATTGGAAATCGTATGAAAATATTGAATTTTCACTTTTCATTGTTTCGGTTAAAATTATGGAGATTATGTATACAATGCTTTTTAAATACGTAATTGGCATACTTAAGAAATTATAAATATATTTTAACATTTCATTATTAATACTAAGAAAATAATGTCCATTTAGAGGATTTGAAGGTAATTATATTTTTAATTGAAGATTTCTTAAAAACTGTAATTTTCCTGTTTGCATGCATGAGTTCTGCGAAATCGTTGGCCAGAATTTTAAGAAATTTTTACCAACTGCATAACTCTTATGTGGATGTAAAATGACCAGCTATAATACTTCTCTCATAAATATTAAAAAAATCACGTTTAATTTTAATTATACGTTATTTCTTTAATTTGAAAAAAAAATAATCAGCTAAAAGTAGTGATAAGTTTATCCATAGTGCTGTACTATACAGAGTACAGTAAGTACAGAGTACAACGTATCCATAAACTACCCCGTCTTTATTTTAGCGAACGTTGGTTATAGACATATATACTTCCAATTACAAAAATGTTTTAAATGACCTCAAAGTTTCATGTTTTGGCATTTTAAAATTTAATGAAATCAATTTTGTAAAAATTACGAAATAAAAATTTTTACACATTCCTTTGGTGTCTGTATTTATTTTTAAGAAAATTTTAGACTTGTTATAAAAAATAAAACGCAAAATGTTTGAATTCCGTACGACAAAAATTGGTTGAGACGTTTGATATTTAAATCCAGAATCATATGCAGGAACCGTACACAAATTGAAGAGCGAAATGTTTGCAGTTTTAAGTAACTAAAAATAAAATATTGTTTAAAAAGGGCTCCTGATGTCAACATGCAGTCGCATTAAAAATTCACATTGCAGCTGCATGACAAGTATTTCTATGCAGAGAACTGTAAAAACATTGCTCAATATATATATATACTTTTTAAATGAATAGTTTTATTCACAGAATTTTAGAGAATTCGTGTTCTAAAAATGATTCCAGGCTTCAGTATTGGAACCTAAGCCAACTCGTTCTATTACTTGCATTTATTAAAAATGAAAAATATTTGTCCTTTAACATATTTTTTACGATTTCCAGGTTATCACTTTAATGTAATAAAACTTTATAAGAAAATTCATAACATATTTTTAGACTTTGAAAACTTATAAACTACTTATATGAAAATTCGTTTTGCATAACAAATGTAACAAAATTATAAAGATATTAGTAATTCACAAAGGAATAGCACTGAATGGCATTTAAGGAGAAAAATTCAACCTCGAATTATTCTAATATACTTCTCAACCGACTTTTCAATGGAAACCTAAAATGATCCTCAAATGTCGCAAATTTTGAAATTAAATATGTCTGTCTGTCTACGGAAGCCAAATATTTTGTGCTTTAAATAAGTACAAATCTTTCCTAAATATAATTATAGAGACTGGAGGATGTATAAAAAATTAGATTTCGTGAATTTACGCAAGTGATTTCTTTATATTTAAAAATGCCAAAACATGAATCATTGAGTCGTTTAAACAATTTTGTTACGAAAGTATATAACATTTCGATATACGTGCGAGCAACGGTTGCGAAATTAAAGGCCCGATAAGGACTTTTTTGACACGATGTAAATTGGAGGAGGTATTTTATTTTAATTTTATTTAAAACATTTTAATATCTAGAACATAAAATAGAAAGAGCAAAAAAAAAATATCAAACATACGGGAAATAACAAAATTTCGTGATCGTAAACTAGTTCCTTTTAAAAGTTTGAGATATAAAACGTGTTATATTTTTGACATATTTTGATATTTTAAAGGTGCGACCTCTCAAGCAGCTAAAAAATAGTTTAAACATGATAGCTGAATGTGAATCATTTACAGCATGTAATTCAGGATGTTCGAAAAAAGATGGTGTCAAACTTTATTTTCATTTTCATTTTAAGCTTTACTTGTATTCATCCTACACTCGTAATTCTAGTTATAAAGTTTTGAAATAAGGCAGAGAATTTTACGAAAACAATTTCAACATTGCGGTATGGAAGGTAAAAATACCAGTTAGTAAAGTATTCTTACGAAAGCAACTTATTTTCGAGGTTTGTGATTCCATACTAGGCAGAACAACATTAGTTATTAAATTTATATTTGACCTCAGGGAAGCGTTAAGAATGCACGCCCCAGCGAAATTTGAAGGCTAACGTATGGAAAGTTTTGTATTTAACTTTCTAAGATTTCTTTTACGTAATATATTATTTTCTATGTGGAAGCTTTCCTGCACTTCTGTTCCGTCTACTCGAGTAGGAAAGGTAAATTAAGTGAGTTTAAACAACAAGCGAGAATCTAAGTATATAGGCAGAGGTTTGACAACTTAGGCCCGAAATGAAGTGATTCTATTTCTTGCTACTCATATGCTATACTTATCCCTGATGTATTAGCTTTTCACCTGTAATTAAGTAAGTGAAAAGGCGATTTAGCACAAGAATCAGGAATGTAATCTTCCACATTTAAAATAATTTAGCTCTTGTGTCTAATTAGAGAGATTAGACACATGTCTTTGTTCTTAAGGAGTATAAAAACAGCGAAAGGGGGCGCTAAATTTATTATCATTATCATCATCACTATTGTCATTTTCATTTATTTCTCTGTTGGCGTTTTGCTTACTTTTGCAGAAGATACTAGGTAAGTAGACAACTGAATTCAATTTTGCATGGCTTTCTCTACCTAGAACGGATGTCATCTTGTTGGCGTACTGTGTCTGATCGTCCTCGAAATTGCGGGTTTTTTTTTTCAAAGTCTAGGCCAGCGAACTTTTTACTTCCTTGCAGTACTAACTGGTACTAAAACCACGAAGGTTATTTTTACTTCCTTTCTCAAAACAGTAAAGGAAGTACTGCAATTTCAAAAAATTTCGGATATTATATATCCGTTTTGACCTTTCCCGAATCCATTTGGACGGTTATTTTTGCGTAACAATTGTATGAACGGGCAGAATAAAGTATGTTTTTTCCAAAACGGATTATAAAATGGATTTAAAGTGGATTCCAAAGGGATTATTCATGACGTTTGTGTGTATTTATCTTGCATAATTATTTATTCATTTATTTAAAAGAAACCTACATTCCAATAGTAAAAGTAAGAATAGGAATAGTCCCAATAAGAGTTCCAATAGTAATATTAACATTACAGTACCTAGTACGATATCTTAATTTCTGCTTTCCTGTACCTTGAATCTCGTCCTCTCTTATTGTTGTCCACAGCTACTCCATAAGCCTCAAATCAGTGCTGCTGGAACTATGGCGTTTGCTACCCAACTTGCAAGTCGTCACCATCATTACCATTGTCATCGTCTTCGTTACTGTTCTGTCTTCCCTCGTGCAATGATTTTCAGAACCATCAAGAGCATTTTATATACCTGTTGAGGACAATTACAAACAAATTATCGAAGATATTTTATAGCTTAAGGATTTTAATGAGCATATAATTGAAGAAGAAATTATTATGGAGCGGGATGAAGAGGAGAAAGACTTTGTTTATAATGAAATTTTGATTGCGATGAAAAGTCTACGGATAAGGTCTACTCCTGGGTTGAATGGGATCGGAGCCACATTGATGAAGATTTTTTTTAGGATTATCTTTCCTTTTTCATAGTGTTATATAACAGATGTTTGAAGTTAGGGATATTTCCAGATGTATGAAAAATTGGAAAATTAATCTTGATTCCAAAGGATAAAGGAGAATTTCGTTCAATTAGCTTACTGAAAATATATGCAAAGATTTATGATAAACTTTTAGTTAATAGACTGCAATATTTTAAAATAAAAATAATATTATTTTTGAAGGGCAGTTTGGTTTTAGAAAGGAAAGGTTAACCGAATTGGCTCTTTATACAGTCATATCTGGCATTAGACTGAAAAGGAAGACTAAGCATGTGGCTCTGGTTTCATTTGACTCCAGGGGTGCCTTCGAAAATGTAAGGTGGCTCTCCCTGATGCGACACTTGAAGAATATTGGAATTACTAAGAATATGTAGGACATTATAAAAAGTTACTTTAAAAGGCGAAAGATGATTCTTAAGGGTCCATCTGATAATGTGATCCTGGTTTTTGACATTTACAAAGGATGCCCCGAAGGCACTTGCAGGGCTCCTCTGTTCTGGGGTCTCATTGTTAATGATTTACTGCAGAAAGTCAATATTTCGAATTGTGAGATTATCTGTTATGCCGACGATATATTGGTTATGGTGGAAGGAGACTCTTTTGAAGAAAAAAACGGAGAAAGTACTTAAAGAAGTAGAAAATGATTTGAAAGAATGGAGTGACAGAAGGAAAATATATTTTAATAATGAAAAACATGTGGACTTTTTTTCCCTCGGGGTGGGAGAAAGACTAGACCCCCACAATTAAAATTTAAGGGTAATCGTATCAAATTTGGTGGAAATATGAAATATCTAGGAATTATTAAGAATCACAGAAAACATTTTAAAATTTTATAAGTATAATTTTAGTGTTGATACTTTGAATAGAAAGAGATCCACCCTGAGAGAAAAATTTAGAAATTTTGTCATCCCTAAAATATCATATAGAGTCGGAGCTTGGGGCTGCCGGGCAGAGGAGGTACTTAGGATTAGAATGAAATTGAACATCCTGCAAAGAAGCTGGCTGCTTGTTATTACAAGAGCCTTCAGAACCGTTTCGACTGAAGTTGCCTGTATCCTTGCGGGTGTTCCGCGCCTCTCGATTTTATACTAATTATACTACAAAAAGTTTCTATTAGCTAGTAAAATTATTACAAATACCGAAATTGGGCAAAAAGTTCTCACTAGTAAGGCCTTTCAGCAAGAGAATGAGGATATTATTCACCCAATGACACGATTTGGATTATTTTATGATCTTGGTTTTTGGATTATTTTATGATCTTGGTTTTCCTTCTGGTGGCGAAATAGACGTTTCCACAGATGGTTCTGGAATTGATGGGGGTGGGGGGTGGGTAGCGCTGTGGTAATTTATTTTCATGGAGTGGAGATAGACAATGTGAGAATAAAACTTAAACCAACGAATTCGGTTTATCAAGCAGAACTACACGCATTCACAGAGGCTTTGAATTGGATTAATAAAAAATTAACAATTCGCTGTTTTATAAATATTTATACTGATGCCCTACCTGCGCTATAGGCACTCGCCCAACCAGATCATAAAAATCGACCGATTAATCTAATAAAAGAAGAAATATTGTTAAATTACACTGAATGAAAGCAAACAGTGGAATTGTCGGAAATGAAAGAGCAGACACCCTTTCTAAAATGGCGGCACTTGGGGATCAGATCGATAATTTTGATATCCAAGATCCAAGAAATAAGACCATTGCTGAAATGGAAAACTGGATTTATGCAAAATGGAATTTTTGATGGGTGTCGTATAATAAGAAAAAAGAGTTAATTAAAAATATAGAGTTAAACAAGAAGATGAATATTATAAACAATGTTGACATAAATCAGTACTGACTAATCATGGGCGTTTCCCGGCTTATTTTAATTGGTTCCATCTACAGAATAATGATAAATGCTTAATATGTGATAAGTTTGGGGACGCCAGGCACTTCGTCGATGAATGTACCCTTACCCGGAATGCAAGAGAGAACTATTGAAAGAATTTTAAGGAAGATTTTAAAAGGAACTATTCAAATTTGAAAGCTTTTGCAGAGACAATAATGAAATTTATAAATACGAACAAAGATAGAATTGGAATTCGGTACTGAGACTCTGATTTTGGACTTTATTTGTTTTTTCTGGCCAGTCCCTTTTTTTATCATACGGCCGGCTTGTGCCGGCTAGGAGGGTCGGGGCTGTGCCCTTGTAATGATAATGATAATGAAAAAAAAAAGAAAAACTGAAATATTTCAGATTTTAAATTACGTCCAAAGGGACTTTTTTTAACATTTTGTGTGTTACCTTTATTTATTAAATATCATGCTATTAGCACTTAAGCCATAAAGAACAATATCGCAAAATAATTTTAAACTGAGCATATCTTTAGAATTTCCTATACACAGTCTCAAGCGCTGGAGATAAAAATTTTTTTTCTGTACAACGTTGCCATTGCTTGCTTTGAAATCCTTGAGTTTGTTAATCAAAAATTCATTAAGGTTTTACATAATAAAACAAATTCTAAATTTCAAATTTGGGCTTCCAGATGTCCATATTTGCAGTAGGATTACGTCATTCAAAACTCGATGGCTCTAGGTACCATCGTTTTATCACAATGCGAGAAACGTATATACATTTATGCACATTCTTCACTATTTAATTTCTTTAAACTGCAATATTTGGTGGCAACAGTTTGAAAAGTGAACCGACATTTAATGTTTCCGACGTAAGATCGCAAAACGAAAACAATAGTCCTTCAGGGACATTGCCCCTTTGGACTACAGAGGCTGTTCGCACATTTTTTAGACGATGTATATTGTATTCACAAAACTAAATTACATAAAATTCTTATGTTTTAAATGTTCTATTCCACATCCCTTATTCTGAATTATCTTTCGACGCCGCAATTTCCAGGATAATAATGTCTTTTGAAGTGTCAGAAGAGGTATTCTATCCCATTCCTCCCAAACAGCTTTCCAGAGTCCTCTTAGGGTTTTGGGACAACGTTTGGATAATGCAGTTTTTAAAAGTCCGAAAGCAAAAAATCCATAGGTGACACATCGGGAGATTTAGTAGGGATATCTTTGAAGAGTATGGCCTTGATACCAGTTTTTTGTTCCATTTCTTTTAGGAAATTTACAGTGGATTTTGATGCGTGACTGCTACCTTTGTCCCGATGGAGTCTCACAGATTGATGGCACTGTGGTTAAAGCGATAGCATTTCATTCAGAAAAATTGGCGATAAAATATGTTCCTGATAGTATTTGGAGTTAATCTTGACATTTTTTGCACCCTTTTTATCTTTAACTTGCCACTATAAGAAAAACCAGCAAAAATCATGATTCCCTTAGAAAAATTTTCTTTCGATTCTTTGAACCATGTACTTAAATTTTTTTCTCCCCTTTTATGATAATAAACGGCTCTTTTTTTGTTACAATCATTTAAATACACCCATGCTTCATCTATTGTGACAATTGTTTTCCATTTTTCTTTGGATAAGTGTTTCTCATATAGAATTCTGCAGCGTGTCCCGCGTTGAGCGATATGCTTTGGAAGAAGACGATGCACATTGCGTTTTTTCGCTTTCTTGAGATTTAAATCAAAGTTTATCATTTTGTTTACAGTGGACACAGAGCATTTTAATGATTTTGCAACTGTCCTTTGACTAGGGGGATTTTCTTTTAACATTAAGCAACGTACCTTTGCAACAGTCGAGGATGTCCGTTTTTTCCTTGGATATTTGTTTGGAATTTTTGTCCCACTTGAGACTCCAATTTGACGTTTTTTTTTTGCTTTCTTGTTGATGATATTACCTATCGACGCTTTAGCTATCACAAAACTATGACTCTCACATCGTTTTTGGATAACGGCGTATGCATATTTCTCTTCGGAACGAGCGTAAATGTAGCCTTCGAACCACTGCTTTGTTAAATTCGCCATTTTGAATAAACACAAAACTTTCAAGCCACAGACGATAATTTTGACTTTTAAAAACATAGTACAATTGCAATTACTTCCTTTGCAGCAAACGATTTTTTATGGCCGCTTACCAAAATCGTCTAAAAAATGTGCGAACAGCCTCTGTATAATGATCTCTGTTTGCTTAAAGATCTTCACTTGAAATGCTTCATTAATCAGAAACCATGCACCTAAAATCCACTAGCAAACTAGTTAATAAAACGAAAACAATCACTAAGTAGAAGAATTCATTAAAAAATTTAGGGCAGCTAGCTTTCTGAACTTCTTGAAGAAAGGGGATATTAAGTAAATATTTAAAAACTTTCCAGAATCTTGCTCTAAAAGGCTAGGGGGAGAAATAGGCGGGTAAGTACGTTAAAACTTAAGGCAGCTTTTTCAGCCTTCTCTGTCTGCCATATCATATCGTCCAGACGCTGATTGAAGAAAATTCGTAAGTTAGGTGTTCATCACATCAACAACTGAATTTTATAACATTTTTAGCAGTAATTTGCACTGTTTGCAAAAAGTAAAAAAAAATAATTCTATGCGCAAACATAATAACTCGAGACAATTCTAAGACATAGCACGAATAAAAATTTCGTGATTTACAATCCTCAGTAGTTAAGACGCCTTGAAACTGAAGTATAAAATTAAATTATTAAATAAAAAAATCAAACATTAAAATTTTTTTTGTCGTTAGACATATTAGTGACACATTCCTATCTTGAAGACATCTTTGTCCAAATGAGTTATCCACTGTTAGAAGATTTAAGCTATGTTCGTTTCACCGCTATTTTATCTTTGAATGTATGTTGAGCAGTACAGGATGGCTTGTATTAAAGAATAAACTGCTATAGAATTTGTGCTAGCAGATTGGGCCTAAGTAAAATACTTAGAGCGTATCAATTTAGTTGACATATATTCTGACTACATGTCAACATATTCTCGTAGCATTCATTTTCTTTCCCTCAAAAGATGAAGAAAATGCGTACAGTGATTTGTGATCACAGATGTGTTGTTTATCTTTGTGAAATTTGACAAATATGGCATTATTAGGCTCATTTGCATCATTTATAATAAAAAAATTTTTCATCTTTGGTAGCTTCAGTAAACCATCCTTTGTTATTTCCGAAACCCGGAGCAAACCGAGATATCATGTCAAAAGTTTTATAAGCTTACAGACTGCATTAATTACATAAAACTATTGTGAATTCAAAGTACAGAAGTTTGAACGAAATAAAATCAAGAAGTCAAATGATGTTAGTAAATCTGCCGTAAAAATATTACCCATTTAACAACGCTATTGTCAGCTAAAACTCATCCCATCATTGTTGTCAGATTGTTTTAAGAATGTAAAGAATGATTGATTATTTCGCTCCAGGATTAAGAGCTACATCTAATGTATGTAAATACGTGTTTGCATATGAGGACAATGCCCTTTTTTAGGGGTTTAACGTCAACTATGTTATGAAATCGTTAGATAACTAAAAGTATCTAATGTTTTTGTTAATAGTTATTTTTAAAGCCTTTTTATTTCTAATCTTTATTTTAGAATAATGACAAAAAAGGAACTAAGGAATTTTTCCCGCTATTTGTCTTACCAAAAAAAAAATGCTTAAACATTTTTTTCCAGCATTATTCAGATTTTGAAGGCGCAACCACAAATTAGTTTTTTAATTTTGATTTCAATGAATTTCACTAGTAATATACGATAATTTTGGACTAAACCTTATAGTTTAATTAATTTTAAGACGATATCATTTAAAATTTAACTGCAAAGTTTTGAAAAAGGATAAATAATACGTATTCCTTTTTTGATACATTAAGAAAATCATGCTAAGAAATTAAATAACAAATTAAGGCCTGATACTTCAAATTATTGTTACTATTTGATTTAACTCGCAAAGTACAGTTGAAAATTAAAATATGTTAAATTATGAAGGCGTAAATTATGAAAATAGTGTTATCAGTGTCTCATTATAAAAGTTTCTGCTCGTTAATCTTTTTTTAACATCTTAGCTAGATTTTCAGCAAAACATACGACGATATCGTGAGAGCATACGGAGTAACTCGAAAGTTGATAATATGTGCAGATAAAATAAAGAAGCACTTCTGTAATGATAAGAATACGCAAAAGAAAAAGTAAATTCTTTGAGATCTCGGACTCGTTTCCTTTCAAAGATTTAACGAGACTATGTTGAGACTGGCAATCGTAACATGTAGGTTAAAAATGCTGATGTGATTTAAACGATAGCTGAAACCAACTCTTATATCTGACTGAAATCTAGCAAATGCACATTTCATACACATGCCTGTCAATAGCCCGCGATGAAAACACTGCTTTGAAGGTGAAAAACCATTGTAATTGTGGACCTAATAACTGGTCTCAAGCATAGCTATTTTTGAGAACAGAATCATCTGATTGTATATGTGTCTGCGAATTCAATGCATGTAAAAGAATATTACTCTAACCTGATGTATTCTGTATAAGTAAAGAAAACGTATCATCAGATTACTGTGTATACCCCCTTATCAGAGGTTCTTATTGAGAAACTCAGTTGAATTTAAAAAAATATAATTTTGTAATGTTGTTCATTAAAATCAAGAACAGTAAATAAAAACAGTAAATGGGGAAAACTGTTTCTTTCAAGCCTATGATACCAGAGCCTGAGGTTTTCATTTTTAAAAAATATTTCACTAAATTAATAGTGCTATTTCAATTTGAGAAACAATAAGAAATCTTTTTATTTTAAAACTTAAAATAATGAGTTCAAATTTGATATAACTCATTAGCATGGGGTATTTAGCATTTGCTCAGTATCCTATTTTAAAGGCGATTCATTTCTGAAGACAATCTTTTTATTTAATTCTATTTCAAATGCTTTATCTTTTAATCTTTTGTTTGATTAATGACGGCTTTTTAATATGTTTCGCAATATTTCCACATTTTGATAACTACTTTCTAAAAGTTAAAGAATAAATATTTGTTACGTCACTATTTTTTACGATTCATAAGATGTAAATATAAAATTTAGTAAAAGTTAGGACCACAATTAATTACTGTAATTTGAGATGATTGTTTATTTTGCATTTCTAAAACCTGTATGAAGTGCTATTCTGCAAAAATCGCTCAAGTGAAGGAAAAGCAAAAACTCTTTATAAATATAACCGAAAAAAATTAATTTTTAATATGAAATATTGCTATTTTTGGCTTGAATATGATATAGTGTTGCCCTCGACTGACTATTAAATATCGCCATCTTTGGCTTGAATGGAAGTTTGAGACATCAAGTTTACTCAATCAAGTTATAGAGTCTCACCCATTTTGGTAACATAAACTATTGAACACTCAGGAAGACGTAAGCGAATTATCGCTGTGTCTTGGAAATTACAATAGAGGCGTGGAAAGGGCGTAAAAGACCCTTTTATTTAACCAGTAAATTTAACAGAAGGCACAATGTATGCTTACAAAACCAGCCAGCATTTATGGTGTAACTCAAAGTAAAAAATTTTAAATCAAACTAAGTAATTCGTAATTTAGCAAAAAAGGCTACGTAAACAGAATGCGCGCAAGTTGGCTCAAATCTAACATAAGCGTAGTAACGGGGCCTTAACTAGGCGGAACGCTCTCGATTTTACAATCTGTAATCTTCCTTTAAATACTATCTTTTTCTACCTCATTTGAATCCGCGCGAACTAGAAATTAGCATTCTGGCAGGAAAACGGAAAGCGAGAGAGACAGTAAAGATAATTAAAATTAAATAACTGGTTAGTTAAAAATAAATAAACCGTTTTAAAATTTTGCAATCAAGATACTTTTCAATCTTGCTGACAGTCAAGTTAGCAAACACTTTGTTTAAGAGTAAGGCCCACGTATGCCTTTAATCCTGCCGTAGCTAGATAGGGAAGATGGTTATCGTTTTCGGCGGTTCCATGAATATGCAGTTGAATTATGGCCAGATGGCAGAACTGGATGGTCCATTTGATGGCTTTTTTAATTTTCAAGATAACAGTTGAATACAATTGCTCCATGCTGGGCTTGTCATGTGTTAAAACAACGGAATTCCCGCAGATGCAGTTAATTATTTAACATGTTAATCAAGGATTTCATTCCGACACCTGAGAGCCCTAAACCATTCACAAGGAAACATATGCATGTAACTCCGTACGCCCAAAGCTATTTTACCGAAACTAGGATATTGCCTTAGTTGTAAGCGTCCATTTCGAGAATATTAGACCGGTTGTACACTGAATCATATTGCACACGAAACTTGGATTCATTTGTGAACATTGCTGAGCTCCATTATTATTTACTTAGTGTCATATTCTCTTAACTAATGTAGTCATTTTAACCCTGTAAACGAGTTCTTGGAAGACACATAAAATTTCTTCAAATATCCGTCTTCCTAAAGCTACAAAATTGTAGACTAAAAGCTGATATACAGTTACGTTTCTTCTTCTGGCCTTTGGGCCAGAAAACTAACACCATAAGAGACTGTAACTGGTAGATGATATGAGATTGTTCCTCGTGAAGTTGTAGACTAGCTAAGGAGTGCTTTTATAGCCTGTTTATGACTAATATTTAACCGTCTGACCATTTCAGCTAGAGACAACTGCTCGTTAGCGTAGGGATTCAGGTAGAGGATTCTTTTGAGACATTGTGCGTAATAATTCAAAGTTTATACGTGAAGTTTTAGGAGTATTGGTTCATTTTCCTTCTTAGCTTCATTAACAAAGTTTCAAGACATGTCTTAGATTCAAAGCAAAATAAAAAGGTTTTTGTTAAAATCGAATTACGAGCAGGGAATGTAATAGCATACTGGAACGTGTCAATGTTGACAAATTATTGTAAAGGCAGCTTACATAAGTATAATAAGCAGCAGTGATACAACTGCAATTTAATAGAGAATTTTGGGTAACTGGTAGGATTTTAATAGCACAAAAATTTGCTAACCACTTTATGATATTCATTTATTCGAATCAGAAATTTTTTCTCAGAATGTGAAAGTTGTTTAGGAGAAAACAATAATAATTTAGTTGGAAGGGAAATGCCCCATTGTGAAATTTAAATTAGGCAAAAAAGCGGCGATGGATTGGCGTAGAACTTGAGTGAAATTCAGTCCCTTTGTACAGCTTTCTGTCATAGGTCCCTATTGTTCAGAAGAAAAATTTTTGCAAAGGTGGAAGAGGTAAACAGCCAAATTTATAACATTTCGTTATTGTTTTTCTCAATAGATAGCACCATGTTCTCTTCTCTTTTTGACCCGCCCATTGATTTTCTTGCAATTTACTTACAGTAGATGTTTAGCATGGCAACCAGCTATACTGAACATTGTTTGAAGATGGAAAAAAAGTATAGTTAGAATGAACAGAATTTGTGTAGGAATCATTGACATGGGCCATTAGATAGTGTATATTCACACTACCAGTCATAGATGATGTCTATCTACCTGCGATTTTAGGACGACCTATAACCAAATGTCAGATCATTTCCGGACATCTGGGTGACCTGCCTTATTGAAAGTGACGCCATTTTGTACCAGAAGTTCCAAGTAAGCGAAAGGAAACATAGATTGATACTCCACCTTGCATGAATGTCACGAAATTCAATGCTTGCCTTTCTTCCGTGTTAGGAATAAGTTGTTTCATAAAAGGTCAGCATAGTGCTGATTTTGAAAGCGATAATTCAAAAGCAAAATCATACATTCAAGATTCTAAGGCAGCATATTTGTAATTAAAGTGTTTGCATAATAACACTTCAATGATAACTCGGATGGCTCAGAAAAGTATAAAATTTCAGTTCATACCTTTCCGAGACAGATAAGTTATCATACATTATAAATTCATTGCAAAACACATTTTCTGAAAGTTTATTGATTTAGTGATCGCTTCGCTTATAATCTTATAACGCTCACCCTTATTCTAATGACAGAGTAAACGAACACTTTTTGAGAATTTTATTGCAATTTTTATTGGTTCTAATTAAAATATCTCGAAAACGCCTAAGATCGCCATTATTTGAAAGATTCATAGTCAGTTGGATGAAAAAATAAATCAAATATAAACTGCCATGGGAAAATGTTATTCTTTCTTTTTGGTTCTAAACATTTTTGAACAGCTTATCAATAGCCGGGTACTCGTATATTCATATGTTTTTTCATATGGTTTTCTTTATGTACATATTTGGAAGTGGTAAATTATTTAAGCAGATAGCTAAAAAATGATCTAATTTGAAAATTGTTGGTCATAAAACACGAAAACTTTTCCTTTTCACTAACATTAGATCCTTTTCACAGTTTTGAAGGGATTTCCTTGTTTTAATACGTCATTTTTATGAAACAGTCTGGAAAACCCCAACGACTTTTTTTTTTCACTTTCATCTCGTATCAGGAGCAATGAATTAGCGCTAGAGTATATATGCATATAAGACTTCAGAAAAACATTAAATTTAAGTCCATTTTAAAGTAGAACAAGGACTTTTCAAAAGAATCAGTGTCCTTTTGTGTTACAGTAGTATGAAACAACAAGAATGATAATATTTCCAGGCTTTCAATTCCAGCATAAAGCCAGCATAATGTTTTCTGAAGCCTTAAATGCAAACCTCTGAAAATCTATTTATCAGCTATTCATGTGTTCTGGATGTTTCTCCCTCTGGATGATAAAAATTTTCAAATGGTGTTCTTAAAAGTGTTTTTCACATAATATTCTGTGAAAGGCTGCCTTTCGCATCAATTACATTTGTGTTTAACCTCCCTTTGAAGCTTAAGAGTTATCAGGTTGTCAGGAGAATTATCAGGTTGGAACTGAAAATGTATTCCGATGAAATGTATCCCTTGAAATTGAAAATGTATTCCGATGTTCACGACCAGTTTGATGATTCACGTGAGCTTTAAAAGAGTGCGATATTTAATGGCCGATAATTCTTTCAAGTCGCAATTTAAATTACCATATCTGGTTCCTTAACTCGATAATTCTTTTGTTTCATAATTTAATAATGCATTGATATTATCTACGTTTTTTCTCATAACACATGATATGATTTACATACTGCAATATATTTTTATTGCAAAATGACTACAGATTCTTCATTCAACTTTATTATTTCCTTTTCATTTTAAATTTGATTCCTGTCGCTCTAATAAAAGACGTTAATATTTGTGTATGCGTAAAAATATTCTGAATAATAAAACATGGAAAGCCATTATAATATTTCAGAAAACCCGATTTGTACTTATAATTAAAGCCATCTTGAATCAATACATTTGCAATCAACTTAGTTCTACAAAATGTTATCAAATATTTGCTGTTAATGTATAACAAAATCCAATTAAAAAGTTTCTCAGGACCGAACAACAGGGAACTTATGAAGCGGGAAGACTTACTTAAGAGGGCTTAATTAATAAAAGCAGTGGGATACTGCTGAAAAACTTAAAAGAAAAAAAACCATTAAAACAGACAACCTATTTTTAATATGATCTGCAATAAATTTATTAAGTTGTAATGAATTATCGCATTCTGCCGGGCGTGCTGTCTAAGTGTAAATTAGTAATTGCATATATCAGGTAGAAGGTCCATAATTTTAATCCTGCGGATGTACGGTTGATTTTTCATGCTTTCCTTTGCGACCCTCTACAGTGGCGCCCGAACTAAAAATGTGATAGACAATAATTCGCCACCGTCTGGATCTGGTAGGCTGAATTTCGTGCCTCTCACGAGTCGCTCTTTAAGTGTGGGAAACTGTAAAGAACTATCACATTCTTCCGAATGTTTTCTTTGAGTACAAGTGGTTAACCTGTTCAACTAGCAACTAGAAAACATGTGGTTCGAGTTCCGGCAAGGAAATCTTTAGAAGGAAGCTATGGTACACGTATTTTCTACATCGAAAATAGTAATAGTATGTCCGAAATATGACTATGAATTTAGTTTTAATAGAATTAATTAATGTAGAAGGAATCCCCTTAGCGTAGTTCCCATAACTTACCATAATTATAGAAATCTTCTGGGACGAGAATTCGGCAATCAACAGATGCTTGCAAACATATATAAGCACAGTGATACTCCGGTTACACGATTGGTGGGATCGAAGAAAAGAGCGTAAGTTGAGAGTCTAATTTTCCGCATAAATACACATAAATTTTAGTTATATAAGACCAAGAGTTGAAGAAGCACTAAATTAGGAGAAAGATACATAATAAAGAACGTAGTTTTTATACATGTCAATACAAAATATTATTAAAATAAATGTGCCACATAAAATTGAGTTACTTTGATGCCGATGGCTTCACAGTATTTAAGAAGCTCTTCTGACGACTGAATGCACTTTTTCAATTTGACGATTGAATGCATTAAAACTTTTTCATAGCAAGCTAATATTTTTTCCCCTTGCCTTGTAATTAAAACAAGCTCCTCATCAATATCCTCTAAAATTTCTCTTTATTCAACTGAACAGAGACTTTCTGTCAAGCTTACAGTTGACATATGTGACACTGGTGAATCCAAGGTGTCGATTCAGTAACAAATTGCACACGGATCTCTATAAGTTCATCGATTATGAGTTCTTTTCTATGCGAGTCCGAAATCTTGCCGACTTCATCACTATCAGTTTCCAAATCTGACTGCTTGGCAAGGTTGTAACTTCATCTATGACACGACAGACTGGATCAGTTTCTGCCGTCATTTTCGACAAGGTCAGTAGATAGATAAGTTTATGCTCTTTCAAGATCAAACAATTTCTTTTTCTGACATTCGAGACAGTGAGGTATCTTATCTTTTTGCTCACTGATGTTACTTTACTCACAGATGTGGGAGAAACCTATATTTGGAACAAAACACCGACGTTAGCACGATGGTTGAACTTGATCGAGAAGTGCAAACCTTTTAGTATAGTAACATTGGCTTTCAATTCCTTTTTGAGAAACAAATGGTAAATTTTCTTCCACACACTATTCAAGAATGTTTGGGTAATTTGATCCCCAAACTCTAGAAACCACGTAATTTCGAGTTCACATAAATCGAGGTTTTACTGAATTGTTAGTTTTATTCGCTTTTTAACTGTAATAACCAGTACATTATTATCCAAGCTTCGTCAGCTGTATCAACTGACAACTGCATTAAATCTTCCGAAATTTTCCTCTTCTAGTCACGCGAATAGACTACATCGTGGCATACATCGATAGTTCGATAGCTAGGGCTGAAAGAGATCAGTCGGTCTATTCAAACATAAAAATGCTTTCATCTTTGAAGGAAATAAATTTTTAAAAGGAAATTTTTGTATTCATAGTTTTAAAATTCATTAAGCTAGTAAAATTGATTAATGGTACACATTCATGTTACCATGGAATTAGAATTCTTAGCAGGAAATCTTAATAAACGGGAGCTTTGTATCCGAAAAATGTATACGTATACATTTTGAATTTTATTCCAGAAATTGGAGCTTCACGTATCTCTAAGGAGAAATCTTTTTATGCTGGTTCTACAAGGCTTATAAAAGCTTCTATTATTAAATATAAATTACTTTGATAGTAAGGTATTAATGATTTTAAAAGATACATTTATCTGAGTTTCAGTACTAGAGAATCCATAGCTAATCCCCGATTCTGGAGGTCTATTTAAGAATAACTTTACTGTAGAAATAAATGTTAGAAATATAAATCACTATAAATTACATTCTACTAAACTTTCCAAAAGGTGAGAAAATCATTAGACACAGAAAGTTCTAGATTACTATGCAGCTTTTGCTTCTCTGAAGAATCTAAACTAATTATGTAATTTATACACACACTTTTAACGTTAAAGTGCATTTCACAAAATTTCTCCAAACTTGAAGAATTAGAATTCTTTTTGCTTAAAATGAACATAAACGCTACAAAATGTGTTAAAGAAAATACCCCTGCCCATATTATCTCTATGCTCGATGTTACTATATACCATTTTTATTTATATAGAAGTTTTCTCGTATTATAGGAAAATGATGGATTATTTGAATAAAGGCAAAACTCTTGAAGGCTATCTTTCTAAGGAAAGGGACCTTTGTGGATATTATTTTTCAGAGAAACTGGTTCGTATTCGCGTTACACATAGGGAAAACTAAAAAAACAGTCATGTAGCCAGCCCGTTCGTAGAGACTCGAACTCCGGTCGAATTACCAGGTTTGAGAGATGTCACCACCCCGCCGCTGGTAGATTAAATGTATTCGGAAGGAAAGAAATATGGATCAGTTTAAGCTTAAGGTCTCAATGTCTATATTCTGTGGTCTAAATTTTAAATAGGACCTCGGTGTAAGTAACAGGAAAAAAATCTAGATCTTGCCATACGGAGACTTACATTTTTTAATTTCTAAATTTTATTTATTGGATTAGGTTTTCTAAATGTCAAACATTATCTAAATTTAGCAGTTGTTGGAGAAACTCAACAACATAGTTGAAGTACTTGAATATCCGTGCTTTAACAGCAAATGTCCGTGCTAAACAATCCGTGCTAAACAGCAATCCGTGCTAAACAGCAAATGTTCTTACAAATTTTACCAACCGAAGCATTTTTAAAGTGATGAATAGGTTGTATTTTTCCTGAAAAATTAATTAATAGAGGGCTCTTCTTCGGCTGTCAAGATGTCTCGAAACTGACCTTGTTTCCCTTTTAGAAAAGAAAAAGCATTCAAAATGATTGCTTCAAAACCGATGCTTTATGTTCCAGTTCAATGCCCCACTTACTTTAAGAAGTTTTGCTATTTTTCGTGATTTCAGCCTTCACTTCTTATTTTGCAAATTGTTTTCTCAGGAAAGCTTACTGGATTGACAGAAGCAATGAAACTTGAATCCGTTGTACTACGATGAAAAGTTAATCAATGGAAAGTTATTCTTTACGAGGGTGAACTTTAAAATGTACGCGCCAAGATCTACCGAAAACATTTCTCGTTAGTTGAAAACGATTCCAGCAAATTGACTTCGACTGTTGACCCAGCAGATAGGTCGTTCTTTTTTTCCCCTCGAGTTGTTTTTCTCTGCGGTTTTCATCTAACTTCTCTTTTTTGACCGCTAAAAGACTGACCATCATGTAAAAAGAAAAGCAAAATATACCTTTAGGCACTTAATTTCTTTCGCAGTCACCGCTCTAATTTATACTAAGTCTTCCTTTCAAAGACTAAGAAAAATTGAGATCTATTATGCTTCACTACTCTAATGAATTGTGTAAACAGCGACAGACTGTTCTTAAAAGAAACTGGAGAGATAATATATGTATTTACAATAAGATGTATTTAGGATTCATAAACATAGCTCATTTGCGTACAAACTTTTTAATGGCAACTCATTATTTCCTTTTTTCCTTCTATGCAGCGTATAAAGTTTTAGAATGCGATAAATCCTTTAATACATATTCATCAAATAATGTATTCTGATAAAGAAACAGTGGATAGCTGAACCACTGTCCTAGCTGAACATACTAACCATTTACACCACAAGAGCACGCTAAAAGAATGGACCAATTCTTTGCATTCTACCCCATTTAAAGGACGATTGGGGAAAAAACGATACCCAGTCGCGATAAAATTCACGGAGTGATGAATTATCGTCCATCGCATTTTAGTTTGAGAGCCGCTGTAGAAACCATTAAGATTTACAAAGCCAAGAAACATGAAAGATCAAATATGCCCTCAGCAGGATTCGCACCGCCTGTCTTTCAATATTAGCTGGACCTACTAATCCCATACTTTACAAAAGCACTCATCAAGGGAATGTAGTAATTCCTTATTTAATCAAGACACTTACATTCAAAAGATATTTTTTTAAATACAAAATGAAAAAGTCTTTTGGAACTATTTTTATTTATAATTTCCGTTGATAATTTGTCTTTCAAGACAACTGTAGTAAAACTCTCAGTTCAGTAGAATTCATGATTAAAGAATAGCTACTTAAAATCCGAGGATTGCGTCAATTGATGGCTTAAGCATTGAGTATCTTAGAGATAACGGTACGAATTTGCCCATTTTTCCCCAGTTTTGAAGAAGAATTCACCAGGGGACGGATCCGACGATTTCCTTTTATTCTTTCCCTTACAGCAACCTCTCAAGAGGACATTTGGCTTGAAAATACTTTAAGTATCTCTATGCCACAAGGATAATATACACTTACAAACATTTATGCCTTCTCCATGATTCAAAACCGGGCCTTGAGCTGTGACAGTAGACTTCCTTGCCACCACACCAATAAGATGGCTGATACGTAAGTTAAGATTACTATTGTTTATTAAAAAGGGTGGTCTAAGAAACATTTTTCAGTTTTAATTATAAAAAAAAAACGTTTCAGCACATTTCATAACTCAGTGGTTGATTTCATAGCTCGTACTGGAAATTTCCGGTTAAAAATGTCAACATTTCTTAAATCGTACTCGAAATTTCCAGTGAAATTTTAATACTTAGAGTAAAAATACAATAAGAAATTAAAAAAAAGAAGAGAACAACCTACCATCTTGCTTAATAGGTTATTATGGACACAGCGCTTTCATTCGTATTTTTAACTGTATGTCGAACACTTTTTTGTAAGGGTTTTCCAAAGCATAAAACAAATTTCAAAATTTTGGTTTCTGTTGAAAAATAGGGAACAGAAACTAAGATTTGAATCTACTATTTAAAATGCTGAACAATATTTGAAATAGCATCAGTTTAGTTGCTCTTTTTAAAACAACATCCTCCCTGATGTAAAGAAAGACAGATTGCAGTTCGCCTCATTTATAAAACAAAAATAAACTAAAACAATCAATTTCAGACTTATTTTAGCATTTGAAACATTAATCATCAAACTCATAAATGCTCTGCAGAAGTTAATACAATAGAAAAATATTAAACAATACGTGAGACAATAATCCTAATTTTAACTGTCAAACAGTCATCATTATTCTTTTAACAATTAAGAATTAATGAATGTAATGAGACGCGTGTATGACATTGACAACTGGTCCTGTCATCACTGTACCAGATGTCAACGCTATTGTTTCCTGGCATTCTACTTCAGTGTTCCAGCTCACTTGTTGATGTAAGAATAATTAAAAGTGTTGTATGGGTAGCACTAAAGTACAATAAATCGATAAAGAGCAGATGTTATGATAAGCTTGTGTTAATTCTAGGCAACTAATGTTGAATGGGTAGAAACAGAATTAAGGATAAGTAGTTAATGCTATTTGAATCCATCTTACCTCTGGAATAGGTACAATATTTTAAACTATGTGACCTTATTCAGAATGCTGGTTGTTTAGTTATAATTTGGAGTATTGTATTGATGTTGAGGAGTTAAACTAAATAACTGTGTGCAATTCATTAAGTTAAAATATTTAATAATTAAAGAGAGAACATTGTCATCAGATGTGTCATAGCTTATTTATATCTTTTATTTCTTTTATGTAATCTACGCCCCATGAAAGAAAAATTATGCAACATAGATTAGTTTACTTTCTTTATCTCTCTTTCTCTCTATGTATAAAGACAAAAACAAAGAAAGAATGTTTTAGCCAAGCTGTGACAGTATTTAAAAAGAAATAATCTGTTAAGTTAATGAAAGATAAATGAATGAAAAAAGTATATAATTTAAACTATATTCGAAAATTTAATAGATTAATCTAACACAATTAGTTGTACATCACTAACAAAAGAGAACACAGAGAGGTATAATTAAATTAATCCTACAGCAAATAACATATGCAGGTAAAAAATACAAAAATAAATATGTAGTGCAGATAATAAAAAAACGAGTTCCAACAGAAGCTTAACACAATCCACTAAACGCTATAAACGCCACTAACTATAATTTCAAATAGGTGAAGTTTCCAAGAAGTACAGTAACGACTGAAAAATTCATTGCTAAGAATAGAACACTTCATGTGTTTAATATTTGGTTATATGCTTTCTGAAACATTATTTTGCAGTTTACCTTTACATAAAGTATACTTTAGCAAAATTTAGTGTTCATATGTAGTTTCATACCGATATATATATAAATAATGAAGCGCTTCTTGATAGGTCTTTTGTTCTCCAATTCGCGATTTACTTTATAATTATTAATCTTAAAGTTTAACTTTCAGAATACAAAACATTTCCAGATTTTACTTGGTTAGTAAAGTAACTTAAGGTTTTTCACAATATGTATATGTAAAGAAATAGTTTTTAATGGCGACCTAGATGTTAGCAAGGAAAACCAATTCATAAGAAAATAATTGCAATTGGTCGATTCAGCACTTTTATTTCCTAACGAAGTAATTCTTAATACAGATGTACTCAGACGTGCCCGACAGAAGACAGGTGCCATTCTTGAATAATTAAATTGGTACGTCTTCACATTTTTTGTACTCTATTTGAAAAAAAAAGCAGCAGCGGACGGCAAGCAGGCCCAACAAAGGAGAGAAGAAGAAATACGAAGTTTCAAGTTTGAATGGACTGTTAAAAATGGATCATTTTTAACTTGACTTATTTTGATCAGTCGCTATGGATTAGCTTTAAAATGATGCAGTTTAGAGAGGTTTATAGTAAGAATTTTACTATTTCGGGGATAGGAAGAGTAAATAATAAAATTAAAAAAGCAGAGTTAAAGGACTACTGTAAACTAAGCATTTTATTTCATATATTTTTAAACTTTACACACACATACATATACATTGGAACATTATTAATCATCTTGAATTTAGCCATCTCCATGCTTACGAACGGATCCAAGACAGTAACTTTCCGTTCCAAGTTTGTTTTTTAACAAGTCCTGTTGTAGCTTTCACAACTGCATTTGAATTTCCTTTTTAAAATAAAAAATACTTGTATTATTCTTCTTTTATATAATTTCAGTTTTTGTTTGTGATTATCATATGTACTTCTGGCTAATGGAAAGTATGAAAACGTTTAAGGTATTTTTTTATTATGTATTTTATTTATGTAAATTGCTATCTATTTAAAATCTTTTTTAATTAATGCTGCAATTTCACAATTATGTATACCTATAATTTGGAAAGTCTAAAACAGATTTTATTTGGTTATTGGAGCAAAGGAAATTTATTCCTATGACTATACATATTCTTAAATCAACGGTTTTGATATATTAATTATACAGAGCTGCTGACAAATAATCAGTAAAAAATGAAATCCTTTATCTAATGATATTCGAATTCGCTATTTGAACCCCTAGTAGCTCTTAGTCGTGGGACAGGTTGTATCACTTTGTTTTTGTACCATTTGCAACTGAAGGTTTAAGGCAGTGGGCTTCAATCTTTGTCGACTCGCGGAACTCTTAGAAGTGAAAAGATTTTTCAGGGAACTCCCACTCTTAGAAAAATGTGTCCTAAAGTAATATTTAAAGTAGATCAACAGGTTGTAGTTATTTTTAAGTAGAAATAGTTGAAGAGAAGTATCATATTTTGTATCAAAAATTTAATAAAATTAATGTAATTTACTGATTAATAGCATTAGCTCGTATTCCAGGTGTCATTTACCCTTGTCTAATATTTAGTGACAGTGGTGTGCTTGCATGTTTTACACAAACTGTCGAAGTCTAGCTCTGTTAATGTTATCTATAGTCGCATTTTATATTCTGCATTTATTTTCATGTTTTGTTTTCGTGGAATGAATGTTACAGCTTTCCCGCAGGGGAGCTAGCTTTCGTGAAGGCTCTGTCAGACGTATAAAATGGCTACAGACCAAACATCAACAAATGAAAGAAGTATGTTACTTGTGGCGTACTAGAAAGAAAGAAGATCGTTGAGCAATATGCGCAGAATTGTCGAAAGCTATAGCAATTTCAGCAATATCAGTATATTGTATTTAATAGTAGCTTTGTAGAAAAGAAAAAAAAAATGTGCTCGATTTGTCCCTCATTGCATGCAGCGTTGTTGAAAGGAAGATTTGAAGATATAGGTGAAAGATTTCTGTCTCGAATAATGGCTGTTGACGAAACTCGGATTAGAAAATTTGAACTAGCGTTGAAATTGCTCTCAATCCAATAAAGAAGTACACGCTCCCCGCCACAACAAAAATTTGGGACAAGTGCAATGAAAGATGAAATAAATATTAGTCTCTGCCTAGATTACGAAGGAATTATCATAAAGCACAGAATTCCATGTGGAAAAGAGGGATTGAAACATATTACTGTGGCTGATTTCATAACTCTATACAGCTATGTAGGATTTTTCCAAACTGAAAAAGCCCCCTTTTGAAAAGCATTTTTCCTCTCTCAAAATGATTTCTACCATAGCTATCCGAACCCTGAATAAAAACAGTACTCCACAAATAGTAGCAAATTTTACAAAACACTTGATCGTGGTCATTTAGAAGTAGGGTAACTGCAAAGGTCAGATTAAGTTTTTAAGTTTGGTTAGTTGAATATGCTAAGGCACATTAGAGTTATTCAAACCTGAATCGAACTACTAGTCTTAAGTAGTCTAAACCACTGGACCACTGGTAGGGCAAACGACTACAAAAAAGTACCGGGCTATTTAGATTACGCAAAGCATTTGAAGACGATTTGCCTAAAGAAAAGAAAGCCTTCGTAGAGCCCTTTTTAAGGAAAAATATCTTGTATTTACATTTGTATATAGGAAAATCCACGAAGACTCCCATGCAGCCAGCCCGTTCGCCGGAATTTGAAACTGGGTCGAAATATCAGGGGTGAGTGATTTATATCGCTCAATCTAGTGGTGAAAGCATATAAAGAAGGTTATAACGAGAAACTGCATGAAATAAACTTAAAGGAAAAAAATTAAGTGAATTATTTCTAAAAGAAGCTTCATATTTCACATCTTTACTATCCCAATGGCCATTATCTGTTTTAAAAGTGTCATGACGATGGTAGTAATAAGCCAACACAAATTTACTTACCATTTTATTTGTTAACCTGACTATTAACATACGGCGTACAGTTTGAATTAATTAAATAGATTGATTGATTGATTAGTATTACGCTCGTAATGTAATTTGAGAAATAAGAATACTAA
The DNA here is from genome assembly GCA_000611955.2 of Stegodyphus mimosarum. NCBI lineage: Eukaryota > Metazoa > Arthropoda > Arachnida > Araneae > Eresidae > Stegodyphus > Stegodyphus mimosarum. The sequence goes on from KK122167.1 coordinate 655,828, forward strand.
TTGAAAAAGAAGCATCACGTCTCTTTAAGTGATTTCTGCTTCAAAATGAAGCTGTATTAAAAACAACATTCTTTATTGCGAGAGACCATATTTAAGGGGCTATAGTGTCGCCAGCTGCAGTTTGGCCATGCTTAGTCCTTTTATTTGTTACCAGTTTATTTTTATTTTAGTAAATGGTAGTACTGTGGGATGGTTACCAGGGACGTGAGCATCACGTTTTACTTAGTGACATTTACTATTGGTTAAGTTATGCATCTCACTAATATAATTATTTTTAGTGAAAATATTGAACGGACTTTATATTAAAATACAATTTTTAATCGCTTTCGTGAATTGCCTAACCGTAAAGTATTTTCAGAGAGTATACATTTTTGTATAATATATAGCAGGGGTGGCCAACAAGTCGATCGCGAGGCTAATTTTTGTCGATCGTCGATCGCTCGCAATGACTGAGCAGAATTCCGTGTACAATGGATTGGGATGAAATGTCAAAGTTGACGTCCCTTCAATCTTAACCACTTATCTCTTTCAAAGGCCTTTGTATTTCTTTATACTTTATAAATTTTCCTTCATTGAGAAAAATCATCTAAAAGCCTAGTCAGTGATCCCTATATTTCCCTTCTTTTTGTGTAAGAAATTCACCCCACTGAGAATCTATTAAATAATACACAAGGAACTTTGTTGCAAGAAGGGAGTGATTTCTTAAAGGGGAAAAGCATTAGGTTCAAGATTCCCGTCCTTTCAAGCCTCTTATAGCCGCCAACGCCCCGTCCTCAAAAAGTTAATACACTCTGGGAATTTGCCGAGGTCATAAATTTCTATAATTCTGACAGCCTGACACTGTGATCTTCGCCCATCCAGCACAATACATTTTGGCTCATGTTTTACACTAGTCACTGGCCGCAATGCGTAAACGCAACTATCAGGGCTTGGTTCATCGGAGAATACTGTCAATTAGCTTGAATATTTGGTAGTGTCATATGATAGCTTCTTTTCTTTTGTATTAACAGTATCAATCAATATTATTTATCCTCAGTGACCACTTTGGGTTTCAATTTTTCTACTGTTTAAAAATGTACATACCTTTTCTTTGTTTTAAATCAAATTGCTTTTCTTACATATATATTTACTTGATAAGTGAGCATTCTCGGCAACAGATCTCTAAGCTCGGTTATTACACTGAGAGAAAAATAAGGGACAGTATTACAAATATATTAGGAATAACAATAATTCTATTTAAATTAATATTTCAGTATTTAAACCGTAATAAATATATTGTAATTTTAACATACTTTCTTGTAAATTTAAATATATCTTTATTAAAGTAGATTTTAATACACTTGTATTGCTGTTTCCGATCATAGTACGCAGTATTGATATCATTTCTCTCAATGTAACGGAGATAATAGCCGCAGTTCATGAGTTTTGAATTTTCTAGAAAAATATTTAATTCAATTAAAATAGAAGAGAAACACGTCAATGTGACAATCAAATTCGCTTAACAAATACAAGGTTGTTTCAGCGAATTTGATTTAATTCAATATTTATTCTTTAAATTGTCAAATTTCTTTGCATTCTAGTATACCCATGAACATGAGCAGTAAACCGAAGAAATCGAAAACTTATCACTTGGGAACTCGATTACATTTTTACAGTGTTGAATGATAAATGCTGTGGTTTAATATGCCTTACCTCAGTAGCCATTGCTAAAAAGGGTAATCTGGAGAGACATTTTTTAGCTTTACATAACAAGTATCAAACAAATTATCTACCAAATTTCGAACTGAGAAAACGTAAAGTTAGGGAACTTAAAACTCAATTAAGAAATCAACAAAGCGTTTTTAAAAAGCCAAGGTTGAAGTCACAAGCAGTAACTACTGCATCATTCAAAGTAAGCTATCTCTTAGCAAAAAATGTAAGCCATTTTTCGACGGTGAATTTGTAAAGGAAATATTTTTAGAAATGTCAGATTCCCTTTTTAAAGATTTAAGAATAAGAGTGAAATTGTCGCTGCAATTCAGGATCTACAATTGTCTCGCAACACAGTGATGCGACGAATTGAAAGGATTGAGTGGGAATGTAAAAGAGCAGTTATGTAATGATATTAATAGATGTTCTTGTTTTTCCTTTTAGTGTGATGAATCGAAAGATATAAGTGATAGGTCACAATTACTTGTTTTCGTCCGTATGATTTTCAAGGATTTTTCATCTAAAGAAGAATTGTTGGTAAGGTAAAAATAAAACAGTAATTGGTATTATCAGCTGCATAGATGCATATAAAACAAAATTTATTTTGCTAATAGAAGATTTTCAACAAAATAATCTGAATCATTTTACGTGTATGGCGGATAACCTACAAAAACATAAAAATATTAATTATAAGGTCGACAAATATGTCGCGGAAATTCAAAAAGTAATTGAAGATTTTGAGTTAAGATTCCAGGTTTTGAAAACATTAAAGAAATTGTGGACTTCATACATTTTTCTGTTGAAAAAGATTTAAGTGTGAAACGTATTAACTAAAAAATTTCAGACATATTCCATATGGATCAAAAGATATTAGAAAATGAAATTATTATTTTACAAACTGACCTTATCTTACAAGCCCGAAAATTTGAAGAAGACTTTTGGAAATATGTCAACCGAGAAAAATAGCCCAGTATCACCAAGTGTAGCGAATATATCTATTCTTGTTTCGGGCCTACATACCTCTGCGAATCGGCTTTTCATACTTGAAACTAACGAAGACTAAACAACGTTCTGTCCTGACGGATTTCTATACTGAAGACTCATTATTATTATCTTTGTCAGGATACACACCTAATTACGATACCTTGGTTAGGGGCATGCACACTCAGTCTTCCCATTGATATTAAGGCAACAAAGTAAATTCTAAATCTGTCGTTATCTGTATCTACTTTGAATTAATAAATATTGTTAATAATTATCCATGTTCTTTTTTTCCTTTGACATGAGTTTTTGGGATATTTAAATAATTATTGTTGTTTTTTACGTAGGTAAAAGATAAAACTTACATCTATATTTCAGTACGATGTATCCTCAGCGAGCTATTAATATATTAGCAAAAAGTAGGCCATGTTATTCTTTCATGATAAATCCTCCTGGCCCCCAAAAATGCGAAAGTGGAATATTGAAATCAAATTATCAGCCATACTGGGCAATTTTATAACAGCTTTTTAATGTTAACGAACCAAGTAGTACAACTTATACATGGCAGTAGATAAAAAAATTAAATTGCATTTTAAGTTAGTAAAAATCTATCTTGAAAAAGGTGTAGAAAAATCGAATTTTTTAGGTACGGCATGTACGGAATGGTGCTATTAAAAGCTGGGTCTGGAAATTTATTTTTTTATAAGCCTATACCTCGAAAACTTAATAAGTGATTTAAAAAATAGTTTTGAACATATATTTTACTTATCTACCCATACCTCTCTGGAATGCATCTTATACTAAAACACAATATATAAACATTGTATGTATTTTACACCCTTCTCCCTCCTTAGACTACATCTATGACAACAAGTCGATCACGACACACTTTTAAGATAAAAAGTAGATCTTATATATAAAAACGTTGGCCACCCCTGATATATAGTGCATAAGTTCCTACCAGATTAAATACGACCAATTATATGGCATTTTAGTTACAGGTTCAACAAATTCATATTCTTTGTAGTATTCCTGTACTATTAAAGAAAGTTTTAAAATTATAAAGGAGCCTGTGCGATATATAATTTGATTATCGGTATGAAATTTTAACGAAGTTGTTTGATATTTCTTGTTTTTTAAAGGGTTCTTTGTACATTATATTACCCTCTTTCCACGTGTGGTATTTCTTTGTAAAAATTATAAAAATTAATACACACTTATGAAAGTATGAGATTCGTGGCATTCATGCATTTCATAATAAAATCCAGGTTACACCTATTTCTTGCATTGTTAACATTGTTTATGTTGCGTTTTCTAAAGTTTTCGGCGTCGCTTTCCTTTCTGCCACGCCCCGTATCTTTGTATTCCGCTTTATACGCTCGTTTGACATGGACTAAATATAGAGATGTACTTGTAAAGGCAGGATGTTTCAACCTGCAGACTTACAATATGACCCACTTTCTGGTTAATGCTTGTTATTAAATTAAATTCCATGGTGCATCGCTCCTTACCCAGCATACCAGTTGTCAAACGTAAGCACAAACGTGAAATTTGCCATCTTGTAACAAGGAAATTCTCCTTAAATTTCACCATACCTTCAGATTATTCGACAACAGCGAGGGTCTACTGTCCACCATATTTTCTAACCATGCTGAAAGTTTTCCGAATTTAACTGAAGCATACAGTTTCTTTTTCTATTTTTTTCTCCTACTTTAATGGCATGTAACAGCTACTTTTAACTGATTAAAATCTGTGGTTCCTTTTACGCCTTTAAATCAGACAATTACTACATAATAATGTGCAAAATTCAAGTAAAATATAAATAAAACTTTAAAAATGAAATTTACCTCTTAGATGCTCAATTTTATAAATTTAGCACAAGTAAGACTTTCAAAACGTATTTCTAGTTGTTCATTAGTTATTGAGTAATAAATAATAATATGAATACAATTAACTTATTGGACTCGATAACAAAAACAATCAAAGATAAATTAATCTTCATATCAAAATGCATTAACCTGCTTGTTAATTATCATTCAAATATACAGAGACAAATACTAGTAAATTTGAGAGCCATTCAAAGTGTATAGAAATAACTGCTAATACCTTCTTATCCATTTATGTTGTCCCCGTACTCAAAGGTTCATAAATAATACACATTACCATAGAATGTGATCCGTTTTCTTCTGAACTTTTAGAACTATGAAAAAAGAATTTTAAGGCAAAAAAATGTATTTTTCTGACGTAAAATGAAATTTGTGATTTCTGCATATCCAGGAAAGTGGCATCAAAAGAGCAAGAAAATTATGAAATTTAATACACTATCTTCAACTTCGGTTAAGTAAATGTTTATTGAGAATATTTCTGCTTGCATGGAACAAGATCTTACTAAAAATTGTTGCTTTGTTAAATTATTGCCTGCTTCGTAAGCTAGAACAAGAGATGTAGAGTGAAAATAACTAGCCAAACTAGAAACAAAAAAACTCTTTACTTTAGATTTTATAGTATTTTGTAACTTTTCTTTCACTTGATGCATATTCGACATGTATGCATCTAGTGAAAGAATAATGACACTATCACAAAAATCTATTTGTATATTTGTAAAAATCTCTTGGCATAAATTTATCTTATTTTGCATAAAGCAAATAATACTCGTTTATATACTTAAAATTGCCAATGACATGTATATCGAAGTTTATACATTTACAACTCTTGTTGTCTTTAAGTGTGAATGTCACAAAATACACAGTGTTCTTCATTTACAAATCTGTCTTATGAGTCTGCAGTTGCTTAAATATGTGTGATTCACTGATACTAAGTAATCGATTTTCTGTATTCTTTGTTAATTTTTATAGGAAAATAATACATTTTCCTTTTACTCTTTCAAAATGCTTGCGCAAGGTATCAAATTTTTATTTATTAGCAATAATTTTTATAACGATTACGAAATTTAATTTTATCTAAACATAAATCACTACAAAAATATTTTGAAAGACTTTGTAAGGATCTTAAGTTTGACTAACGTTTATTTTATTTTAAAACTTTACTATGATATCTTATTTTCCACTTCCGGCCAGAATTAACGCGTGAATATGTTTATGCAAATTGTACTTGCTAACGCTTAAGTATTTAAGTTGTAGCTTTTTTCCAAGAGCATAGTAGAAGGCGAGAGAACTTTCCATCAGTTACTGTCCGCCTTTAACGCCAGAGGTTTTAGTTCTCTTGAAAGCTAAAGACGTATTGTAGTTTTCCGCAGTTTGCGTACTACAAGCGTAGTAATTTAAAAGGCCAGTCTTAATGTTAGTCATCTGTGTAAAATATTAAAAGTTAGCTCTTATTTAAATTTTATTTAGTTAGTAGTCTTATATTCTTTTACGTTCAGACCATAAGTGGTTGGTCTTTGTATCCCGAAGTGCGGGAATGTATGTAAAATCGATAAGCAAATAAAGGGTAATTTGAGCCCTCCTTATCTTTGTTATATCTTCTACACACGCACGAACATAGCTTTTAATAAGCTCCCTGTTCCTACAAAGGACTACAGTTATGTTTGAAAAATTAATTAGAGGAAATACAAGTCCTGATAGTGGAGCCCGAAGCAGAAGACCCATGGCCGACTTACAAAGGAAGTTGATGAACCCGTGGTATCGGCTCAAAATTCAGAACTGCCAGCTGACTCCCTAGAAGGATTCGAGTACATTGTCCAGACCATGCGAGCCTCAATGAATCCAACAGCGTGCTTCGATGGGAATTCACCAGTGAATAACTTTTGGGAAAAATTAGATGACCACTTTGTGCTGTATCCAGTCAATGAGTTCCAAAAAGTGACTTTGGCTACTAGCGCTTTGAGAGGTCAAGAGCTTAGTTGGTTCAAGTGCATCGAAAAAAGCTTCTTGGGCCAACCGGAAAGTCCTACCTATACTTACGAAAATTTCAAGACCTCCTTAGTAAAGGCCTTCCCAGTAGTAAGACATCGTACGAAATTAGAAGCGAAACTCTTCAGCACATACCAGCAAAGAATTGAGGACCTCTCAAGCTTCACTTTAAGAAAAATACAATTATTTAAACTGCTCTATGGAAGCCGGTCGGATCCTGAAATAATACAAATAATTTTGATTTAGTTACTTTCCCAGGTACAAGACTTTATCGAATTAAGGAATCAGACGACTTTGGAAAAGTTATTTGAGCTCGCAATCCAGTTGGAAAGCAAAAGAACGGCAGACATTGAAAGAAGACTCCAGTGCGAGCAACGAAGCTAATTTGGTGCGCCAAGGCCACAGCAGAGACAAGATCACGGCTACGGAAGCAAGTCGAATCAGTGATCAAAGAAACCTGAATATTCAAAAACAACCAGCGAACGCCGACAGTTCAATAATAAGCCAGACAAAAAGTTTGAAGGCCAACGGAAAGGCCCGGAAAAGAAGAAATATATTTAAACTAAAAGAGATTTTTGCTGACGGGAGGGTACGGAAATCCGAAGGCCAAGAAAATCCCTCTACCATCAAGCTCAATACAGTTGTTGAGAAAAATTTAGTTCTTCCGAAGATTGAAGTGCTAGTGAACAATATTCCAGCCACCGCTCTCCTGGATAAAGGAGCTCAGTGTAGCTTTGTGGCAGAAGAATTCTCCTAAAAATATTTTCGTCGGTATAGAATCTACAGTTCGGATAATACGACAGTGATAGCAGCCTAGGGAGAAAGATGCAAATGTATAGGTAAAGTACCACTGTATATCCGCATTAAGGACGAGCAGGTAAAAATTATGTTCCTTATAGTAAGAAATCTTCAAGCAAGCATAATATTGGGAGTAGATGTTTTTCAGCGTCCGAAGCAGCACTCGATTTCAGTCAAAGATAACTTAAGCTGACTATGAACCGGAGCTGAAAGTGAAAGCGGACCTCCCCCTGAATCTCTAACATCTTCCAACTGAAGAGCAAGAAAAACTACGCCAAGTGGTAAGTGAATATTCTACGTTGTTCAGTGACACTACCGGATTTACGCAAGTAAACAACCATCAAATAAATACGGGAGATTCACAGCCAGTTCACCACAAGGCTTACCGCTATGACAAGCCTAAAGAAAATATTATAGAATGACATATTAAAGATATGCTGAGTAAAAAGAACATCACCCCCATCTCCAGTAGTTATGATAGCCCGGTTGTTTTACGTAAGAAGAATAATGATTATGCCGTAGACGCAGTTATTTTTCCCAAAATGGGCAGTCCGTGGTATTCTTTAGTCGTACTTTAAATGATACTCAAAGAAATAACTCAGCGACAGAAAGGGAAACACTTGCCGTTCTGTTAGCAGCAAAAAAGTTCCGAGTCTATTTTGGAAGTTCTCCAATAATGGTCATGCGGTGGTAGCTAGATTATATTCAGGAAAAAATCTATCGTCAAGACTAATAAGATGGGCACTTAAACTGCAAGAATATAATTTGATAATTAAACAAACGCCGGGAAAGGAAAATGTCGTAACAGATGGCCTGTCATGAATCAAGATAGATGAAGAAAGGGATAGTGTTAAAGTGGCAATGCTCACATACCAGATGATACATTCTCGTGAGACCGTAACAATGGAACTGGGCAAGGATCTGGAATTAAAAAATATATATGATTATTTAAGAGATCCTGAAAATTTTAGCCACCAAGATATTGTGGCGATAAGAAATAGGGCGGCCCATTACGAACTGATAGATGGACTATTATTTTATACGAAAACTACGAATAATAACAATGAGCTCCAACCTGTTATCCCAGCTAATCTTAGATTAAATATATTACGGGAATTGCATGATTCGCCCCTGGCAGCTCATGGTGGCATTCGGAAAACCATCCAACTCGTACGCGAAGCAGTTTATTTTCCTGAACTGCAAAAGTTAACAAGGGCGTATGTCCAGTCTTGCTCAACATGCCAGCTAGTTAATTATGTTCATTTCCGCCCGGCCGGTTTTCTAAATAGCATTACATCAGAATTTCCAAATGAAATAATTGGCGTCGATTTATTGGGCCCTTTCCCGAAAAGTCAATTAAATAAAAGTCGGTATCTCCTTGTTATGGTTGACCATTTTAGTAAATGGGCCGAAATTATTCCCCTAAAACGAGCCTCTGCGAAATTAGTTTCTGATTCTATTTTAAATAAATATATTTTAATATACGGGGGGCCTCTAAAAGTTATATCGGATAATGATCCTCAATTTATAAACAATATTTTTGAAGACATGTGTCAAAAACTGGACTTACGTCATTTAAAAATGGTTCCGTATCGGCCGCAATCAAATATAGCGGAACGGGTCAACAGAAACATAGTTAAAATTATTCGTAGTTATGTTAAAAATTTTCATAAAAGCTGAGATAACAATGTCAGTAAATTAGCTTTCGCCCTTAGAACCGCCAAACACGACATGACAGGCAAAACTCATTCGTAGGCGGGAAGATTGTAACCCCACTGCACAAATTGTTTTATGTTCAAAACAGGGCCCCTGAAATTCAAATGGAGGATATACAAAAGTTAATTAAGAAAGCAGAGGAAAACACTGAAGTATCACAGAGAAAACAGAAACTTTATTATGATATAAAAAGACGGGAAGTAACTTATAATGTGGGGGATGAAATACTTAAGCTGAAACATTCACTTTGCTCAGCTCCAGAAGATAAGGTGGCCAAGTTCTGTCCACGGTTTGAAGGGCCGTTATCTGTTGAGAAAATAACCCAGGCAGTAGTGGTTTTAAGAGCCAAGAATCGTGAAAAAATTACGGCAAATATTGGTCAAATTAAGCCGTATTACAATCGAAATAACATAAGAATATTTCAAGATCTTTTGCAGGATCCGGCACGACAGGCACCATCTCAACAACAACGACCACCAGATTCAGCCACAAGTAAAGATACGAAAAAGAAAAGAAAAGGCCTCCGATGGAACACCAGAGATAACAAGAAAAGGAAGATATTTCCCCGACCAGAAAAGAGATGTCACGACCGGCTCCACCAGGAGTAAGACGGAAATTCTAACAGTAGGAAGAGGGCGAGAAGAAATGGCAGCAGTCATAGCACCTGTGAAATAGCAAATCGACAGAGAGGATTCTACGCAGCAAGTGCCCACGAATTCACCCGAGGAATGCAGTTCCAGACTCAAGGCGGGACGGGAATTTCGATCAACGAACGACCAGGACCCGGCAACAATTGACCGAAGATGTGCCGAGGACTTCAAGGGTGCCGCCCACCAAGCGACCTTTACAACAATCGCAGGATAAGAAGAAGGTTTTCAAGAGTCAAGGTACACGCCCCAAAAGAAAATGGTAGGAGGAGGAGCGTGATGTTCAGCCCCGAGCCAGACGTCGATTAAACGATTGAACCAAACTGCTGTCTTCGCAACGTTTCAAGAATGGGCGGCAAGATGCATGGCTGAATATCAGAAAAATATGTAAAACTTTATGTTTGAACCTTTAAGTCAATTTGTCGTTCTTACTACAAGTGGCAGAATTTAAGAAGTTTTATCTCATGTGAGGTCTTCCTTTATCGCCAAAAAGGCGAGAAATGAGTTTTACCTATTTGTTACTATGTTTTTCAACTACTCGCGGGTAATCTAAAATTATTGTAGTATAATTTGTAAAGTTTAAATACTTGAGTATTGTAAACGATTTTGTAACTGTACAAGAAAAGTACCTTAAGAACATTCTAAAAATATTGTATAAAGCTTTATTTAAAAGATTCTGTTAAGAAAAGGCATTTTAGTCTGAAGAACTTGTGAAATGTAAAAGAAGCAGCACTTGCTTTCAATAGGAGAAAGTTAACTGTATGTTTTCAAATGTGTAGAATTAATGGCATGTTAATGTGTCCTTATGCACATGTGAATTGTTCGGTTAAAATTTAAGAAGTACTGTGATATGTTAAAAGTGGAAATATTGTATAAATGCCAAATTTCAAAACTTGATGGTATGACTGAAAAAAAAGCGTTACGCAATGTGAATATGAGCTAAATTTGGAATGAATGAAGGTAGTTAGGCACTCTGACGCTACACTGTAGAGTTAGCCACTTATTTTAGAATAGTACCTCAGGGTTTAGAGATGAATGTAAGGTGTGTTCTGAGGTCTTGTTATATTGAATTTTAACACGTTAGTGTTTTGATTGTAGGCGGTAATGTTGAACACTTGTACGTAGACACGCCCGTGTTTGATGTTTCTCTCTTTACAACATATGTCAGAGAGCACGAGGAGATAATTAAATAATGGTATGAATGAAATAAGAATGGAGTTTCAAAATAAAAAAGAATGTACGTGTTCATGTTACGTGGCATTTAAATTGTTTGAGAAATTGATTAAACTAGTTTTCCTTCCAGATCTCTGGAAGGAACTGATAAGAGATAAGAAGTTCCTGTTTTTAGGTACTAGAACAGATGAAGAATACTTGTCCCTGGAGAAAATGTTGTAAAACTGCTTTTTACATAAATTCTAGGTTAGGTGTTTTAGTGAGGAGTTTTTGTAAAAGACTGGCCTCGAGTTAGATTTTAGAATTAAAAGTTTTCAACAAGGTCGTTTAGACCTTAGTTTAAAACTTATTAACTCTGGCGGGTAGTATGTAAAGATCTTAAGTTTGACTAAACGTTTATTTCATTTTAAAACTTTAATATCGTCTCTTATTTTCCACTTCTGGTCAGAATTAACGCGGGAATATGTTTATGCAAATTGTACTTGCTAACGCTTAAGTATTTAAGTTGTGGCTTTTTGCCAAGAGCGTAGTAGAAGGAGGGAGAATGAGCCATCTTGTCAGGAGTCTTCACGCGAGCTTGCCACCAGTTACTGTTCGCCTTTAAGGCCAGAGGTTTTAGTCCTCTTGAAAGCTAAAGACGTATTGTACTTTTCCGCAGTTTGCGTACTACAAGCATAGTAGTTATACGTAATTTAAAAGGCCAGTCTTAGTCATCTGTGTAAAATATTAAAAGTTTGCTCTTGTTTAAATTTTAGTTAGTTAGTAGTCTTATATTTTTACGTTCAGACTCCAAGTGGTTGGTCTTGGAGTGCGGGAAGTGCGGGAGCGACTGTGAAAATGTGGAAAAAATAAAGGGTAATTTTAACCCTTCTCATCTGTCGTCTTTGCTACACTCCATAGGGCATAGTTTGCAGTCAACTCACTGTCCAGTCAGGACACGTCATGTTCGCCAAACTGATAAAAAGAAATACGAGTCCTGATAACTTTTACTGATTTTCGTATTAAATTTAAATGTTTATAATTATTACAGCAACCTCAGAAAGAGCATTAATTATTTCAGCAAACCTGGCAATAGCATAGTTTATTCATAGTAGTTATACGTAGAAAAAAAAAAGGTAAAAAGAGAGCACAACCGGGTAAGATTCGAACGTACGCGTGAAAAACCCAATCAAAAAGTCCATCGGCATTATATATAAAAAGGAGATATTTCTTAATAGTATGTTATGTTTGTCATAAAAATGTAAATAACCGAAAAGAAATCAGGCCCAGCAAGTGTTACCAAACTAAAACCTCTCAGTCTGAAGTGGTTAATTAAATTACTTATAAAGGTGTTTTTATTATTTAGTGGTTCTTTCACAAGTGGATCAAAAAGGTTTGAAGTAGAATAACAGATTTCTTTTCGAGACATTATTTCCAACTAAATTTTGAGATAATGTGATTCATTAAATTAATATTTTGAGGTAAATGAGGCACCCAGATTTATCATCGGAGTCGGATTTGTTTTATTAAATTATTTCCGTAAAACGCCGTATTTTCAATTCAGCTATTTTATTATTTTCTTCATTTTCAATGAACGTTGAATTAACATAGCGTTTATAAGATTAGGATAAGTATGATGTAATATAAAATAATATGCACTGTAAAATAAACAATCAAAAAATCCCATTAGTGTTTCGTATATTTAAATTACAGACAAAAAACAAAAAATTGAGAACTTTTTGAAGGAGTCGACTGTGAAAAATGTTTGAAGCCAGTGGTACTTAAGATATAGATTATACTTGTCGTTGCAGAAATCTATTGGCATACAAGTTTCATGAAGCATGAAGGTACTATTGGGCAATAGGTGAAATAAAAGCTATAGCTTTCGTTGCTAATTATATGAATAGTCATAAAAACAATAAGATATGAAAAAATAATAATGAAATAAAAACGGGAAAAATATTTAAATGAATTATTTTTTCTATATCTGAGCATTAAACGCATATTTTATCTGTAGAAATGGTTATAAACTTTAAAAGATGTCGGTATTTCAAAATTATTCTTCACTGAAAATTGATATTACTTCTGATTAAAAGTCAGACAACTCTCGTAAAATCAGTTAACCTATTTTGATCTAATCCGAGAGAGAAATTGGCAAAAATAGACTTTCATTTTACAATTTATTACTCCTACCTATGATATCAGTCATGCTGAAGTAATGGGCTTATCACATCTAACAACGCGCGAAACAAGAATAAACTTTAAGAAATAAGTTGCCTGTCTCCTACCATTGAAGGATTCCTAGCTGAAACGTGTTTCGTTGAAGCCTGTGCTCCGGCTAGCCACCACTCGGTACTTTCTGAAACTGAACTGTGGATGTTTCTCTTGAAACTTTGTCCTTCGTAAGATTTCTCCAAAGATCTTGTTTTCGCATAAGTCAACCAATCAAATATCGCGAAAACAAAAATTCTGGGAAACGTTTCTTTCGAAGCGGTGTTGAAGATAGCTTGTAGATGCGACACTAGTTTTAGAATAACGTGAAAATAATTACCAGAGATTTCTGCCTTTATTTATCGTTTACAGACAAAGGTATTAATATCAATTTAAAATTTTAATATTAAAATTTTAAATTGATATTAAATTTAAATTTATGTCATTATAAATTATTGTCAAGCATTATAAATCTTAAAACTAGTAATACTATAAAGTGTATACAAACAACTTACTGTTACAAATTAGGAGAATATCTACAGACAATGTAGATGTAGTACAATTCTTATAACTACAGAGACTTAAATGGGTTGGTAATCTGGCCAAAATTCATGAAGATTGATGCTGTGAGAAAATCTTTTTGGCAGGGCCCATGGGAACCAGATCTCGGAGTAGACCTCCGGTGAGATGGATCTATAATGTTGAAAATCATCTAAACAATCTAAAGGTCAAAAACTAGAAAAGACTTCTGGAGAAGGCGAGGGCCCCACTCTGGGCTTTCGAGCCAGTGAGTGAAGAAGTATTAGGAGCAATCACAATATATAAGCTCTACTCAAAATTTACACACAATACGTTATTTCGAATCAAATATAGACATAAAAACATTTTAGTGTAGTAAATGCTTTATAATAAGTATTAATTCCTTATAAATATTAATTACTTACTATAAAGTACTTAATTATAATGTGTGAAGGCTTCACTTCCCTAAGCTTGTGCCTTCTTGTGCTTTTGCTATAATTCAAATAACCAACTGTATCACGAGAAGGAAGTCCGTTATCGTCTCTCAAAACTTTTAGTCAAAAATACTATTATGTTATATTGGACATAAAAAATAGCTTTTTTTATCTTCATCTTTTCAAATTTTAAATATCATGGTTTGAGAGCATTTCTAGATTAGAAGTCCGCATTAAGTTTTGACCTAAAAAGACTTTCGACAAACTTCAAATAAATATTCTTCCCAATATGTAGTATTTTTCAAATACACATCTAACTATTATGTACTAACTGAATGCATAAAACAGAAAACTTTTAACTGACATAGCATTAGTTTTAAGATAAAAAGATGCATACATAATTTTTATTATCTATTGCAATGAATATTCTTTTGTTCTTTATTATTTTAAGTATGCCCATTTTAAATTTAATATAAAAATAATAATAGGTGAAGAAGCATACTAAAACGATTTATTTATCAAAGTATAGATTAATTTAGAAGGTCATAATTAACGATCTTACAAATTAGATGGTTACTCATTCAAGTTCATAATTTTAGTCGTTCGTCTCCACCAATGTTGTGACTGTCGTACCGAAGGGCCCGGTTCGAATCCCGGAAAGGGCATAGGAGTAAATTGTCTATCTCTTCATAGGAGGTAACGGTGGCCGCCTATTAGGTGCCTTCATAATAAAATGACCGCCACTCCTGGCCTTAGTAATGGCCAAAGCCTAAAAAGGCTAATGCCCGGCATTAAAAAAAATAACCAATGCACCGACCATTCGTTTAACCAACAACTTAATCTAACAGACTGCAAAATGTTACCATTCTGCGCGTAGTAAGATCTGTAATTATCCTTCAATATATAACAGTTCATAGCTCGTAGCACACTGATTTAAAAATACCAAGGGTTACATCATTAGTATGAATAACAAATGTTATTTCTAAATATCGGTTATTAATTATAACATTACTATAATTAATAACCGATGTATGGAGCCACATGTAAATAATTCCCCCACAAAACGTTTTTGCTTGATCATTAAATTTTTCAAATTATGAAAAGGGATTTTAAGTAATGGAATGCCATATAAATTGGAAAATGTTTAGCCATAGTATAGTTTAAATCGAAATGACTACAATTTTCAGTTATCTGAGAAAGGATCAGTCTTTGTTGTCCGGAATAATCGCATTTGTGTTAATTATAAGACAAACTCGATTAATTATAATACAAACTCGATTATTAAAGCTAATTCACAGCAAATGCGTAAAATGCTTATGAGACTTTCAAGGTGTTCGTAAATTATGATAAAAGCTCAAATAAACATTATTTAATACTCTCGAACATCGGTATACCTACAAATCACATATTTATTTCAGAACCAGTTTATTCAGTTACCAACACTTCGCTTTGTTCAGCGGGTACTTATTGGTTATCTTAGTTCGCGTTTTCTTGACGACAATTTATTTAGACATTAAACAAACATCAAAAGTAAGTACCAAATGGGGAAACCAATAACGAAGTAGCTCAGGAAACCCTAATTTACTTCAGATGAATTGCATTTTGTACAAAAGCTAAAATACGAAAAAAAAGTACATATTAAAAGTACATTGCTATTGCATGGTTGTGCAAAACAGTGAAAACGTGCTAGGAGGTCATTATCCAAACAATGAGTTTTCTGTGGAATTCGGAGAAACATGCGAAGGCCTGTTTTCTTTTCTTTTCTTTCTCTTTCTTTTTTTGAAAATAATTGAAAACAGAACTACAAAAACTGTTATGAAAGTAATTATAGATAGCATAGTCGACAACTCAATAATATTTACGGATTGTTGGAAAGGATATTCGGCGCAACAGTAAATAAGAGAGGATTCATTTCCAAAAAATGCTTTATACTATGAGAGTCGGGATAACCGATAAGCATCATTAAGCGTTTCAGGAAATGCTTTTTTTTTCAGTTACAGCGTCACACAGAACAGTATCCACCAAGGAGAAGGATGTCTTCAGGGAGAACATTTTAAGAAAAACAAATGGCTTGTATCTAGTTCGTTACACGTAGAGAAAAACATCGAAAACTCCCATGTAGGCAGCCCGTTCACTGGATCGAAAAACTTTAATTCGGAGATTTTATTGCTCAGACGTTAGTGGACATAATTTCTACATGCATGACTTTCTGATCAATTACTTCATCGTCTGAACTTATATTTCCACTGCAACTGGCAGAGCAGCGAACTCATTGCTGATTTCCATTTTTATTGACATGTTTCGTTTCTAAAGACTAACCATCACAGAGTAGGGCATTTTGCCTCTTCGAATTTCATTATACTCCATCATATTTCTAAGACATTTTTAAAACTCGTATCATAACCAGTATAATATAGCGCAAAAAAGTTAACGAGTAAAAAAGAAGTGAAAAACTGATTGTAAAATATAGTGATTAGGAAAGATAAAATACAAAATAAAGTAAAATGCGATGATAGTAGGCTAATAAAAGTCACGTGGTTGTTTTATACGAAAACGACGTAAAGATGGGGGTGAGTCATAAACTCACCCAATGATGGCTAAGACGTATTTCTGGCTCAGGTTGATTCGGGAATAAAATTGTCAGGGATGAGTTAGAAAAAGGCTGAATTGGTACATAACTATGTTTCTAACAAATTAAAAATTTAAGTTGTTTAAGTTGTCAGACCTTTATTCTGAATGGCAAAGTCTGATTTGACTGGGCTAAGGAGTTTTAAGATTTTTCAATACCATTTAAATTTATTTTTTATTTTTCCACATTCTGGAGACTAGCGAATTAACTATTTAAATAAATAAATAAATAAAAATAAAAATAGTTTCTTATTGAACTTTAAGTCAGTAAGTTTTAAATTAGGAATCAAAGTATTTCGAATTTTTATACTAGGATTCAGATACCATCCTCTTTTACCTTTCAACTGAAAGGTAATGTGTTCTTTTAAAAATCGTTTTAAAACAATTAACTGATGAAGTATTATAATTTTGTACCGAACAAGATAATCAATAGTTGTAGTTACATTCACCACATTAAATTAACTAAATATTTACGCTCAAGAAGTATATGTCGCATTAATTTTTGTGAGACTAAACTAAAATCAACCTTGATATGAAGTATATAATTCAGTCAGTGGAAAGAAATCATTCAAATTTATCCCCTCCAAATAATATATCACCAATCATCTGATGTACTGCTAAGTTGCTAATGAAGTAAATACTTTCAAATGTTAAAAGCAGCTTTATTATTCTCATAAAATTTAATAGCTGAGGGAAGCTTCGCTTTCGGTGATTTGAAGCTTTTAATTTCCTTGATGCGCTATAAGCTTCAAACGCAGGTGAAAGGAAACTAGAAAACGAATGACACAATTTCTGAAAATAGTAAAACGTTTTGAGTGTAGAGGCACATCATCTGACAATTTAAGTCTTAACACAGCATTTAACCTCGTCTTCGAGTTAGAGGGGAAAACAAGCATTCGAGAAAACAAAGATTTTTCTGAAAAACAAAAAAAGGACGATTTATATATATGTGCTAATATTATATAAACGGAACATGATTTAAAACAAGGAATTTCAGAAGTAGATTAACCAATCTGAATCGAATAACCGCACATAATGAAAATAAAATCGTTTAAATATTAGGTAGCTTTTGAAAGTACAGTTAAACACGTTTAACACGAAATAATACAATGGTCCCGACAAATTACTATGCATTTTCATGCATTTTTTCTTTTAACACGAAACGAAAATCGTTTAACATGAAAAGATTCCCTCTTTGGAAACGAACAAAATACGGAACACACAAGTCGCGCAGGCACAGGTGTGAAATGAAAGAGAGGTGGTTTCACATGTTTCGTAGAAAGGAGGCTAACTTGGCTTTCAAACACCCACGGAATTGCCTGTGACACGAGCCAATTTTGTTTAATCTAAGCTACTTCACACTCCACCCCTATAAACGCCATACATAAACATATCATCTCTCATCTTTGAAATTCAGTGACGAGTGCATTGCAGTGTATTAAAAACAACAGTGAGTTTGTTTCGCGCTAAAAGAAATGGAGAAGGAAAATACTGAAACTAAGCCGATACTTGATGAAATGTTTGAGAAAGTTTCTGTATTATTGAACTGTCCTACTGTATCATCGGGAGAATTCGTTGCAGTAGATGATAATAATGTGTGCACAGTCCCAATTACGGAAGACAAAGATATTTTGGAGTTTGTTCAAAGCTAAAACAATATCATTGAAACAGATTCCGATGACGAAAATGTAATGAATAATGCAACTCCTGTTCCCACGTCATCCGAAATGAGGAACATCATGAAAAGTACGAGCAGTTATTTAGACGCACATTTCCAATGGCGAAATGAAAAACAAAATGGACGACATCGAACAATTTGTTGACAATTTGATGCTAAAATGACAATGCAAAGAAAAATATCAGATTATTTTCCAAAAACTCAATAAACGTTTTATTTTCCAAAGCTTGACAATTTTGTATTAAGTTCTTGCGGATGTTTTTGTTTCATTAATTTTATTAAATGCATGCATATATACATATCTACGTGAATAAAATGTACTCTAATAAACGTAATTTTGTTGAAGATATGTTTTTTTTTCAATACCCTTTAACACGAAATTCTTTTAACACGAAAAAATATTTCAGTCCCTTCAGTTTCGTGTTAAATAGTTTTCACTGTATTATTGATAGGACTACTTGCATTATTTTTAATTACCTGTTAACAAAATATCAGTAACTTGTTGGTAAGTTTAAATTCGGAAAGCGAGCTTGCTGTTAAGTTTCAGTTCAAATTTATTTTTATCGCACCTCCAAATAGTCCCAGCAAAGCTACTAGCATCGAAAGCCATCTACTATCATCGAAATCAGATTTTACCCTTCTGGTAAAACTTTCTTCTATAATTCAACAGCGAATGCAACAACCGTTTAACAATTTACTTGACGTACTTTTAGAAGAAATTTTGTTATGTATATATGTAGTAACAGTTATTATTATTACACTATTTTTTTCTGTAATAAAAGTGCCGCTATGTTGGAAAAAAAGTATTGCGTTTTTGCTAAGCGAAAAAGTCTGAAAAGTTGTTTTTAAAAAGGTAATGATGCTTGTACAAAAACTGGCACTGTTTTTCTTGCATTGCATGCATAAAAAAAACCTTGGAATGCTATCTAACGACCAAAAATAGGATTTCATTCTCAGTTCATGTTACTTTCTTAGTTGCACCCTCAGTTCATGTACTTTAGTGAGGAAATTCTTAAATCTGGAAAGGCCCATCAGCGGCCGAGTAGTAAAATCGCTGAACACTGGTAGTTCCGATCTGAGCTCGATTCCAAGTTGATAGGCTGACAGCACGGGTGTTTTTGTAATTTTCTTCATGTGTAACGTGTATAAGAGTCAGTATCCCTTAGAAAGTTCTCCACGAAGGTATTCCTCCTCTTACGCAGGTATCCTTGCCGTAATCAACTAAACCAAACCAAGCCAAATCTGAAATGCGAAAAAACATGAAATAGCAGAGGTTATATGGAGGTATTTATTGCTGAGTAAAATGCTTCACTTGTGTAAATTCATGTCAATGAATTTTTAAGTAGTTTAATTTTCCTATCCTGACACTGTCATTTCTAGGAAATCCTTTTTCTAAGGAAAGAATTTTCATATACTGAGACCAATCAAAACATATGGTCTAGAATTCTATCTTTGTAGTGCTACTTCTGAACAAATTACCATTGTCTAGAGAAAATCTGGAAAGCTTTGAGAAATGTCGCAAATTTGTGAATTATTGCAACCAAAAGAAGCTTTGCAACCTAGTTGTAGGACCACAGATAAGTGATTTCTGGGTACGGCTAATCGGCTGCTTCTCATGATCTATTTCAACACTATTTTTAAGCTCATTTTGAATTATTTTCAACATGTGTGTTGACAGATTTTGCCCATGAGCTTCAAGAATATATTGCATAGTTTTAAGCCAAAAACTGAAGTTTGTTTTGGTTTATTTGATTACGGAAAATCACACAAGGGCTTTCTGCCTAAGAAGAGGGATGCCTTCATGGAGGACTTTGTAAGGGAAACTGTCTTGTATACACTTCGCGCATTAGAAAACCACGAAAAACACCCACGAACCCATCCAGCCAACTCGTTCGCAGGAACTCAAATACCTATCCCCCCCAAAAAGAAAATTGAATAAACTTTCCTCTAACTGGAAAATTTACCAGCAATATACTTGTGAAAACACTAAAGTTAACATCTTTCATACTGGATTGATTACGCTGTGAGCTATGTCTATAGTACATTCGTAAAAGTTTATAAAAATTGAGTTTTCACTGATTACATCTGTTAAACGGTTATTAGAAGAGCCCTGAGAATTCAACAGTGATACGACAATGTAACAAATGCAACATTTCTTCGTAAATTTCAGTAACGGATTAATAATATTCAGACTGCAGAATGGGAAATTGTAATACCCCAAGTAAGTTTTTACGGGCAATTTTATGGCTAAAACATTGTTGTGTATGTGGAATTCAGTAACTGTCTGAGCTTCTGGAAAACAACCATTCTTGATGCTGATTCGAAACGATATAAATTAGCAAAAATTAGCAACAGCATGACATATCCGGTATCTCAAAACAAGGAAGTAACAGTATTACAAAAATAATTTCTACTCATCATTAAGTTCTCCAAGTTCTCATTCAGGATCTTACTCCGGCAGCATTCCTATGAAAAATTCATAATATCATGTGGATTTCTAATTATTTTTGTATGTAAGGTAAATTTACCACGGACACATTATACACCTGAATCTAATAATGAGCTCAAATAAAAGTTAACTGAAACAGAAATACATTATTTTATGCTTGTTAGCATCGAATTCCTGCGGAATAAAGTGCCATCTTCACACCTCTAAATTTAAAGAACGTCGACCCCGGACAACTGCTGTGCTGTCCCCAAAACTTAAAGTTCTAATATTTATTTAAAAGAAATGTACATTCCTTTCAAACAGGAATTCAAGGATAGTTACAAATGAAATACAGCAATGATTACTGAAATTAATTAGGAATAAAAAGTGAACGTTGAGTTAAATATCGGACGATAATCAAACCGTTCGGTAAGACACTGGAAAAATGTAATAGACTTACACAGAATAACGACACTAAAAACTTGCAAATACCTAACCAATGTTATAAAAGGAGATATTTTAATACAGCAGTTCTTTACTCTTTAATCATCTGAGGATTTATTTATTATTCTCTCTGTGGTTGTCCTACCTATATATTCCATGGAAGAATAGTTGTCAGATCCTCAAGGAGGTTGGACTCCTACTTTCCCCCCAGTTTTGAGAAAGAGTACTCCAGGGGAGGGTCTGAGGGTCTCTTACGCCTCTCCCCTATCACGAAACCACACGAAAGGACTTTCTGTTCGCCATATATTTAGAGCGCTCCCATGCCGCAAAGACACTATTTACCTGAGCTCAGGGCTTCACTTCTCTTTTTCTTTTAGAAGGCTATCTCAACTGAAGAAGCTTCATCTTAGGACTTTTACATATGTCAAGACCCTAAGGGGACTCATTCAGGAATCTGGAAAGAGCGGGAGTAATGCATCTCCCGCTGCATGTCAGAATAACCAACAAAGTATCAGAGCCACTATACATTTACAAACATCCATGACCTCTTTGGGATTCGAATTCGAGTCCTTCAGTACCGCAGTAGACTCCGCTAACCACTATAACCTTGGCCGGCATTATTTTCATTAATAATATTTCATTTAAGCTTTCCTCTCTCTCCTGGTTTTTGGAAAATCCATGCGTGGCCGAATGGTGTTGCCTTTCGGGCAATGAAGATTACTTGTTTCTTTTAAGGTTTGATTTGGGACAGCTGGTCTGGTTGATTATCGCACTGAAGATGTAGTTCTTTCATTTTTAAATCCTTTAAGGACACGATCACTTAAAGAGTATGGCGATTGAATTCCTCAACTGAAGAAAACGAAACAGGCAGTACGGACTAGTGCACTACAGCTTTTGTAGTTTACCTTATGTGTGAAATGAAAACCAGCTAGTTGCTTTTTGACAGTAGATTGCCCTTCCCTATTTTAGCCTCAGCTAAAACGCTTTAAGCTCGCACATTACTAGTGCAAATTAGAAAGCATACTCTTGAGGTAATTTAAAAACGTGGCTTTACTAATTGATTTATTGAGATGTACAGCGATGTGTTTATATTGATCTTTTACGTAATTGCTATCGAATAGATTCTAATTCTTCTATTACATATATTGACTTAAACAGAGGATTAACAAAAAATAAAAAGATGCTACTTCACAGAACACGTCCATGAACTCTGCTTAATAGACAGATCGGCTCAGATCAGAAATGTGTATTAATGCTCATGTGCATGATAGCCTTGATGAGAAAGTGCATTACAAAACTGTAGTAAAAGTAGTGGAATGGTGCTCTGGAGATATCAAAATGGTTTTTCTATCAAAATCTGGGCATCGAGCATTTTTAATCCATAAATGGAAATAAAAACTAAAGGATTACTATTATTAAAATGAAATGAAATAAATATGTAGCTAAATCAAACACTGTTGCTTTCAAAAACAAATTTTAATCATCTTGGCTGTTAAAGAAATCATTATGATAACTGTGTTGAGTACTTTACATACATATGAAAATTATTTTATTGTGAATTGAGTAGCATTGTAATTTTATAGCCTCTTAAAGAATTCAGTCTCTTAATGTGCTACATAACGGTTTATTTCAACACTGAAAACGGATTATAGCCTTTTATAATACTTGTAACTAAGAATTAAATTGAAGGTAAACCAATTTGAGTAGAAAAATTAAAATATCACTTTTATTTAGCTACGGCTTGTAGTAAAAATTGTAGTACAATAACTTGAAATGAACTCTGGAGCTAATACCATAATTAATTATGAAAGTACTAGCGTTTGTAATCGTACTACTCACCATCTATCGCAAAAACTAGCCACTCAACAACAAATTTTTTATTCACTCTTATATTTCTTAGTCAAATCAAGCTCCATACGTAATCAGGATATACAAATTAATTTATTTGGCGGGCAGACGAATTCAAATCAATTTTAAGTAAGTCAACTTTTATTATTATTGTATTATTAGTATATATCCAAACTAATCTTCTCTTCGCGCTAACTAATACGAGCACTCTTATGGAACGAGGACTTTTGCTTATAAGTTCCCACCAGCGGCCGAACGGTCAAGTCGCTAAAAACTGGTAGTTCGACCTGCCCTCGATTTCAGGCGAACAAGCTGGCTGCATGGACGTTTTCGTAGTTTTCTTCATATGTAACACAGATATAAGCTAGTTTCCCTTAGAAAGTCTTCCACAAAGGCATCCCTTCCCTTAAACAGATAGCCACTACGTGCTTTGACATAATCAAATAAATCAAAACTTTCGTCTATATAATATTAGTATTTACTGTTGTTATTTCCCCTATTAATTTTACCGCTTGAAAACCGGAGAGGAAAAAACGTGGTTTATATTGTTTTTGAAGACACAGCTTAAATGAGCATATGATATAAAAAGCACACATAAAGACATATTATTATTTTTTATATTATGTATTTCAAAGGACTTATCAATTTCGAAATGTTCTTTTTACTTATGCAAAAAATTTCCTAATTGTACATACATTTTACATTTTTACCATAAATCAAATTATATCCTGAAAAAACTAGGAGGAAAATGACTCCAGGGGAAGAAATATGCGAGTAAATACGGCTATTTAGAGGTTAGGTTATTCAATTATGGCAAAGCAGGGCTATCTGCCTAAAGGGAGGGATGCCTTCGTGGAGGACTTGCTAAGGGAAACTGGCTCGTATACACGTTACACATGGGGAAAAACACGAAAACGCATATGCAGCCAGCCCGTTCGCGGGATTCGAACCTCGGACCGAACTACCAGTGTTCAGCGTCTTTACCGCTCGGCCGCTGGTGGGCCCACGGCTATTTAGAAGGAACGGATGAGAAGCTAGCTAAATAAACAGGTTAAGGGTTTAGAATAAACATTATAGTCTCTTAAAAAATTTATGTATCACACGGACATGTGTTAATTGATAATGTTGAAAGGACATACACGTTAACAAATGTCACCGAATTACATCTTCTAGCTAAAAATTGGTACGTTCCCATTTCGCTTTCCCTCGCCTGAATCCATTTCTTACGATTTCAGTAAACAAGGCATCTGTAATCATGTGTTCATTCATATTGAGTTGTTTTATTGTTCAAATGTATCAGTTTGATAATTTTGGTACATTATTTGAAAATAGTTCATTAAAACGAAGGAAAATATTTCATTGCGAAGTCATTTTTAAAAAAGACTTTTTTTAAATGACTTTTACAGCTTGTAGCGAAGCGTATTTTTAATTCAGTACGTAATCAACTATTGCAACATTATTTGGAGCATGGTTCTTCACCCCCAATGATGTGTTATTTAGGTAAAATAACTGAACACTGGTAGTTTGATCCGGGTACGAATCCCTGTGGAAGGGCTGCTGGCTGCCTGGGAGTTTTCATGGTGTTTCCCTTGCATAACGTGGATACGAGGCAGTTTCCCTTAAAAACACTTCTACGAAGCCCATCCTCTCTATTTGCAGATGACCCTGGAATTGCTTTGCCTTAATCAGTTCTGATAATGAAATCCAATGCTTTTGGCTTGAATTCATTTTCAACTTTTCATTCTTTTTTACTATTATCATTCATTTTTATTCATTATCACCTTCATTTTCTCCATTCTCATTTCGGTAACAAATTTTGATAAGAAATTTTGGTAAGAACTATGTATTATGATTGTTTTAAAAACTTATCTATCAAAAATTCTGCAAGGCGAGGGTTTTGGTAAACATGTACACGCAATTATAAAAATTTAGGAAATATGCTGAGATTAGGCTTCGATAATTTTCCCAACGACAACAACAAAAAGAGCCCAGCTGTGTGAGAACGATCGAAAGTGTAGACGTAAGGGTTATTCTGTATCTATCTGTAACGAATCAGTAAGAAAATGAATTAAGAAATCTCATGAGCAGAAAAATAAAACAGAACAGAGACATTTATTTGATATGCTATCTGGCTAGAAAAGGAAGATTCGGGTAAGATTCCTGGCGCTAGCAACTTTAATAGTGGCGCCAGAAAAAAAAATAAAATTTTGAGTGGCGACAGTAAAGCTTTAGATGACAGAGAGATATACGATGCCACCTTCCAATTAGCATCCTTTATTTGCTTCGTTTATTTTTTTGAACTATTATTTTTCAGACACGTTTCTCAGTGAAGCTCATGAATGAAAACTTTCCTATATTTCACTATCTTGAACCATCTTTGCATTTTTAAATGCAATTATTTTCCTACTTTAAAAACAGTAAATTAAATGCATTTCATTCATTATGAGCCTGTTTTAATAGTAAAAGTGCTTAAAGTTAACTGCATGCATTATGCTTTCTTCTTACTTCGTTGTAATGTGTTTTATCTGACACTCCTATCCAGGACTTAATTTCTAAAACTAGAAGTGCCGGAGCCCTGTAGAAGGGCACGAAAGAAAAAAAAATGAATAAGTAAAGTAACTAACAATTAAAGTATCTAAATATTTTAAATTAAAGTTAAAATTAAATAAAATGTAAATTAAAATTTAATAAATTATTAAATTAATGATAAATAGTTAAACAGAAAAATAAAATGTCAGACCTCATCTTATTTAGGGCTACGGCGGGAATTACAATTTCTCTCAAAAACTAATAAATAGCTCGTATAGAGTCTGAAAGTACTTCAGCCTGGAATACACTGTATAACGCACTATCTAGGGATGACAAAAATAGATAACATGATACATAGACAGATGATTGAAACAAGGGATGAGTGAAAAAACTCTTCATTTACCGACATAACCAATGAAAAAAAAAGATAAAACCATTGAAGCATTGCTAATGAAAATAGAGAGAATACTTGAAACACTATGAGAGCATGGATAGAAATTTTAACTCAGAATTGTAGCGCCGAAAACAAAGGGATCACTGTCAATTAGCACTGTCTCATTGCGATCCCCTATCGATATAATTCCAGCTGTTAAGCAGAATCATATCGATAGGCGATAGTATTAAGGAAAGACACTCACCCTGAATACTACCCTATAACAATGAAAAGAACGTAAGGTTCTGTACAAGTGACAATTTTCTTCCCCTGTATTTGCTTACATCATTCTAAAAAGTCTTGTCTTTCTTTGAGGAGTTACTAGCGTTATACGTGCATGTCCAGGGTGATCACGTTTCGAGGACGAAAACTTTTACCCGTTCCATAAATTCATTGCACTTCCTGCAGAATAAGCCGTAGACATGTAGGTGGAGAGCTTTTCTTTCCTTAAGTCTCAACCTCCGTCAAAACGTTTGTTTCTCAGGGAAAGATAGGCATGTATTCAGAAGTTAGAATTGATTTTTAAGGCTTATTTGTTATTAAATTAAATTTTTCTGTTGAAATTGTGGTTCATTTACATAAAAGAACCACCGGGACCCTTTTATTTAAGGCTCCGGCTAGAACTGCGACTTACTTCAAAAACTAACAAGTACCAGAGCCCGGTTATGTGGGCTCCGGCGTAATTTAAACTCTGCTCCTATCTAGTAAAAGAGTTGCATTTCTTCAGCGATTATAGATGTCATTCTTGTCATAGATGTTTGTCATTATTTGATTATCTTTTTTGTTTATTCGATATCTAATGAGTCTGACATACTAGTTAAAAGAGTTTCGTAATTATTGTTGGGGACATGTATGTCTTGGACATGAATTCAGATCTTATGAATATGAACATTTCAATTACCTAGAACTCACCTAATGACAAGCTTGAACCTTAAAAACAATAATAGCGTAGTATTTTGTTTAGCATTCATTCATACTTTAATCAGGAAACTCCCAGTTACATCCATAATTTTTCCACAGTTTTGTTTTTTACGTTACTTTAGCTACAAATGTGATCTGTTATTATGAATATAAATTTAATTTAAATATAGGGTTACTGGCTTGCTGCTAATGTTTGTGCCTTCAGCTTAAAATGGCTTCAGCTGTATATCCAAATGTAAGTGTGATAAATTTAAAATTCGTGATAGTTAATTTGTATGAAGTGCTGCACGTAGGAGCATTTCTATTAAATTGCAAGTCTCGAATTTTTTTAAACTGAAACTGTTAAGCAAAAGGAATAGTTAGTTTCCTTGATATATTTCTTAAATACAAATTTGTGAAATTCTTTAATTTAATTCTAAATTTATGAAATAAATATTTATTTTGCTTCTAAATTTATGAAATTCTTTAATTTAATGAATTAGGCTAATTTATATAACTTCTGCACTAAAGCAGACAGGAAAAATCTGCGTGAAAATTTGAATTTCATAATTAAAGCGCTATAAATTGTAATTGAATTTATTTCTCGTATATATACCTAACTGATAATTAGTTAAACAATGCACGGCTTAGGAAAAAACGAATGTTTTGGAATAATAACAATCGTAATTAATCGTAACAAACTTTTGTGATAATGAGTATAATGACGTAATAATGAGTAAAAGGAGTAGCGCACATTTGTTCACCTGCACAGAATTAGCATGAGCATGCGATTGACAACTGCGTAAAGTCGACACCGGCATACTATAAATACAGTACTGGCATAGTCCCGATATTGCGCGGAATTCGACACTAGCATATGATTCACACGGCGTAGAGTTGACGCAGGTTATCTATCAACACTGGCATACAGCACAGAAAAAATATAACAAGCTACGACGCATAATTCAGAAGGTGAAAGAATTTGATTAAATTATTATATTTTATGGTATCTGTTTAGGATTGATACTGGCATAGAATCGACATCGACATAGCATCGAAACCTGTTTTTGAGTTTTTGAGCTAAGATGCCGGTCATGTGCCAGTAGAAAGGGTGTTCATTCTGCGCCACATTTCTATATTTAAATTTATTATGAAATATCACCAAAAAGATTTTCAAAATATAACAAAGATGCTAGAAGAGTTAAAGGAAAAAAATATAAATGTTCTTAAACTGCATTATTAATCAATACTTTATCTAGAAAAGTTTCTGCATCTCAGTCATTCACTAGAAAAGCGAAGAATTTTCTAATTGTTATTTCATTGTTTCCTGAACGAATAAATAATCTTGTCAAGTAAAATTTTGTTCGGTTATGGCAAAGTACGCGATGGCTGTCTACCTAAGGAGAGGGAGCCTTCGTGGAGAACATTCTAAGGGAAACTGGGCCATGTTCACGTTACACATAGAGAATTACGAAAATGCCCATGCGGCTTTGCCGGGATCTGAACCCTGTCGGACTGCGTAATGAGAACTAAGAACCTAAAATGTCGTTAAAAGAAGGTGATAATAATTTGTGATATAGTTTGAATAACGCTGGCTTGAATTTCTTTAGCCGTTCTTCTTATGCTGTATAAAAGTTCTAAAAAGTACTTATATTTTTATGGTTAATTATGTTTTAAAAAATGCGTCAAAGGATCGCAGTTAAGGGTTATGTTTTGTACGGTTGACGTGTCTATCATCAAAAGTTTCACAGTTAATAGAAACTTCTCAGATTTTGTTTCTTGTTCTATATTTCTTTGAAATAAAATTCTGAAAGTGAATGCAAGACTATTAAATTCATAACAAAAGCAATTTTCATGGTAACTGAAACTGAACTTTACTTTCCAGAATTAAAAAAAAATACACCAGGAATATACAGAAATATAAAGAAAGGGTATGAGATAAAACCAGTAAGTATTCAGGGATGAGTTCCCCTCCCCCCGTATGACAATAAAGAATAAATAAATGCTGATTTTATTTTCTTAACAATTTACTTAGAGATCTATACTAATTTTTCACAGACTGAATTGTAATACGAAAATGGTAGATTGAATATGTTAAGCAAGTTTTCAATTTGAACAAAATCTCTTAGTATCAACTTCAGAATTATTTAATTTCCCATTTAAATTCGCATTATATCATACTATAAACGTTATTCTTCCGTACAGCATATCAATTACTTAAAATAATATACTTTCCCACAGTTGAAATATAATTTTTTACGAAACATCACATTAGGAAAAATGTGATTACACATGAATGCATTTCTTTGTTTCTTTTTTACTGACACTGTGGTAAACAAGCTGCATCCATTCAAAACCTGGTGTCTAATATCTAGCAAAACATTTTTGTTGCAAAGATCTTTTCATCCAACTACCCTTAAGAGGCAAGTTCTGTGAAGGTCATTTCTCGAGTCCGAAGTAGGCTTGCCCTAATTATAACGCTAGCCGATCCAGTTTTCTGTAATCTGCTCCCAAAGGTTTAACCCTGAAGGCTGAGGTTGAACTAGAGGGACAGACTTCTGAAGGGGAAAAAATAAATCAAAATGAAAGAGAAAAGAAAATAGATGATAAAAGACCACTTTAAGCACTGTAATGAACGAGGTTTTCCTGTCACGGTGTACGAAGTAAACTTTTATCGCACTAAAACTGCAGACAGTGGAAACGAGCCTGAAAGGAAAAGTGCAAAGAACTTTGACTTTTCAGTCTGGAACTACCATCATTTGCAGAAGTGATGATTGTCTTGTCAAATATACAAATTTAGGAGGGCGCGTGTCAGTTTCATTGAGAGGGTAAAATAACCTTTTTCAGTTTTCTGGTACCTTTTGTTTATTTATGTACTTCAGCTTGCTCATTTAGGGAATATTAGAAAGATATTTATATACTCGTTTCGAAAGCAAGAAATATGAAATCAAGAAGGACTCTTTTGCTATAGGTTCATTTCCTAAAGAGTGAGATTCTCTTACATGAATCTTTAGTCGATCTTGTAGCATGGTCTATATTACGCCATGTAGCTTAGAGAAAAAGAGGAAACTTTATTATAATATTTAATGTAATAATATATGCAAGTATATAAGTTCTGCAAGACAGAAGCATGAAATTCGTTTTATTTTGGAAAATATAACAGCAGAATTTCAGACAACAATTATTTAATTATAATATCGGAAACATTTTGCTAAAGTCTGGACATATCCACCGAATGCTCCATAGCATCCTCGCATCAAAGTACGATAATGGTATCGATTGCATACCATTATTTCCAATGATGGGCATTGACAATGTCATTAGTGACTTCAGAAATAGCATTGCTATAAAAAGTAAATGCAATCATCTAGGGGCGGATAGGATTATCACTGAACTTCACGTCCTATCTCAGACAAATGTTACTTGCAAGAACTGTTCAGAGGCTTTGATGATTTCGTTTGGCAACTCACTTCAGATTTTGTCGCTTCGGTTATATTACTTTCGTGGTTAAGCTCTAAGGCATACGTGGATTATCTACTTAAGAAGGGGATGCTTTCGTATAAAGTAAATTGGCCTTTGTATATGAAACTGACTCATATTCACGATTGAAATCTCTTGCAGTAAATTTTTTCTCAGGATTTGAGCCCTGGGTGGAACTACCTATGCTTAGTTATCTTAGTTGCTCGGCTGCAGGCGGCTTTATTAGTGTCTTGTGCCAACCCAGAATGGAAGAATGTATTCAGGTCTTTACAAGAGGTCCAAGACATGGGAAATTCATTTAACACTGAAGGTAGAAAGATGGCTTCTGGTTAATTTAAAGCAACAATACATATTCGGACATGAAGGTTTAGTTTATTTGTTTTATTCGGTTATGCAAAGCATTCGAAGGCTATCTGCCTAAGGAGAGATATGCCTTCGTCGAGGACTTTCGGATATGAAGACTGAGTTAGTGTTCGTCACTGAAATTTGTGAAGGCCACCAGTGGCCGAGTGGATAAAACCGAACACCCTGGTAATTTATCTCGAACTCGAAATTCAGCTAATGGGCTGAATTCATATGCTTTTGTGGTTTTCGCCATGTGTAACGCAGATATGAATTAGTTTGCTATAGAAAGTCCTTGTGGAAGGTACCCCTTCCGTCAGAAGTATAGCCCTCACGTACTTCGGCCATAACTGAGTAAACAAACAAGTTGTGAGAAGTTTTTCCTAAACGCGCTTTTAAGCAACAAATGAACGAATGATACGAAATTGCAATTTAAACTTTAAACCAGTGATTCTCAACCACTGTGCCGCGGCACTTTTGTGTGCCGCATAATTCTTAAAGTGTGCCTCCAAATTTTAGAAATGTATATAGTAAAAATTTTAATGGGTTTAATCCTAGTATACGGTACATATGAGAATTGGCGAAATTCGGTTTTTAAGACATTAATAAACGAGCCAGTTGTGGTATCCAAGCCGATTTTGGTGCTCTGGAGAAGAGCGCATTTCGGAGCATTTTTGCTCGTGTTCAGGGTATAATTTAAATTGAGAAGTTTTGATTGGTGTAGACGGGAGATTAGCTTACATATCAGAGATTTTTGTTCTTTTTAATAAACATAAATTCAAGTATGTAACGGCCGGAAGAAAATATATTAAACTCAACAGATATACTGGTGGGACTCCAAAAACAAATAACTTTATGGAAGAATAAAGCTCAGGAAGTCAATTTGGAAAAGTTTGGATCAGTCCCAAAAGAATTTAATAAAACTCTTCATAAAATTGTTATTGACCATTTCACAACATTAGAGAAGAGAATTATTCATTATTTCCCAAATTTAGATATAAAAAAATGATGGAGTTCGTAATCCATTTGTGACAACGAATACTTCTGTATTTGAATTAATTTTGAATGAAGAGGAAGAACGAATTTCGTTTTCTAATAATCCAGATTTAATTTTAAAATATTCGGAAGAATCAATTAATTCATTTTGGATTAACATTAGACGAGATTATCCCATGATGGCCAAAAAAGCTTTAAAAATACTCTTATAATTTTCTACATCTTATTTGTGTGAATTCGGAATTTCAGTATTAACCAACATAAAAACGAATAATAAGATCAAGACTATTAAATGTAGAAGACGATATGAGAGTAATATTGTCCTTTTTACGACCCAGTATAAATGAAATTATCAAAAAACATCAAGCTCAAATTTCTCATTAAAAGTATGCTTATTATTAACTTGTAATTAATCCTTTAATAAACATACTGCTGTTTTTTAGTACATATTATTTTATTTTGCATTCAAAATTATTATCATAAACTATTTTACACAGTGTATTATAGGTAAATAAACAACTTCTAAACTTATTTTCTCTTTGTGTGCTGCCAAATTTTGAAATCGTTAAATGTGTGCCGCGACAAAAAAAGGTTGAGAATCATTGCTTTAAACAATTATAAACATGACGTGTTTATATGATTGTAACTGTGGAAAATGTTTTGTATGAATACAAAAATATGCGGTAGCGGTAATCATACAAGTTCCATGAAATCTTGATTTTCATTTGTATTATTAAGAAGATCTTGTGATGTTTTATACTAAAGATAAATTTCATTGGCATTATTATGAGGATTATCCAATTCATATTCTTTATTCTTAAGAAGTAGTTTTCATATTTAAGAATTTTTATTGCTCATGTCTTGATCAACAGATTTTTTCTGCCGCAACAGAAACTTTCCATGGAAAAACTAAGAGCATTCTAATAGTATACACTTATAAAATATGAAATAAATACCATGGAAATTTCATTTCAATAATTTTTAACATCGAGGTTTTATCAAGCTGTAGTCTTAAATCATTATCAGGTTTCAGTTATTGCATTCAAAGGTTTTGTTACATGTGCTGTTTGAAATTGATACTTTCTTGAAAAGTTTGTGCTTTTCATTACATGCATTGATCATATTCTCGATATAGATATGATTAATACGAGTAATGGAAATGTACAGGAACTGTGAGCACTTTTTGTTGGACTATATTACAAAAAAAAATGCACATAAAACATTTATCGTACTGTGTATAAGAAATGTTCTGAAATAATACTTTAGTAAAAATTGCTTATAAACTTCGTTGAATGACTATAATAGTTGTACCTTGAAAACATTCGTACAGTTTCTTTCAACCCACACGTATTTTCTCTCTTCATATATCGACCTAATAATTTCACACTTTTCCAGTGCGTCTAGTAAATTTAGTCGAAATTTGTTTGATTTGAGAGGATTTGTTTGACTGTCCGTCTTTAAACTTTCAGATAAATCGAGGAATCATAAAATAAATTATTTTACATGTTTTTTGTGGAGATATCATAACACTTTTTACTTTAAGTGGTGGGGGAGGCTCCTTTTTTCTGACTGATTAATTTGAAATACAACATATTTTTGATTTAGCGAATACAAAGCGCTAATTCAGGATTTCTCAACCCGGGGGAGGATTCCCACCAGGGGAGTTTCATAATTTCAGGAGGGAATGCAATCAGCCTTTTATTTGCCTGTTAATTATTTAGCTTCAGTTTATGAATATAAAAAACTACTTTTATTCAAGTTTTGGTATTTATCAACATTGTCTACCCTTTTTCAAAACGCATTAAAAATTAAATTCATTAATATATAATTAAATAAATTTATTAAATACATTTAAATAAATAATAGAGTAAAAAATAAATTATATATGTGTGTATTTTCAGAGTTTTTTTAGTTTTAGAAAGGAGATGAGAAATGATCGTCTAGCAGAAAGGGGTGTATGGAGCAAAAAAAGGTTGTAAGCCGCTGTGCTAATTATTATACTTTTATGAGGTATTTAACCTTGTTATGAGATATTTAACCTTAAACTAGTTATGCAGTAAAAATATAATTAAATGATGCTGGAGATTTAATAATGCATGTTTTACACACAGAACAGTTTTTTGACTTTTGCTGAAAATAAACATTTTTAAATGCGAAGTGTAGTAGAAGCATGATGCTCTGATGTAAGAAAATCTTCTTAATTATTAAAGTGAAAAAACATACTAGTACTTCATAAAGTCGATGGTAGTAAGGATGAAACTTAACTCTTTGTTGCAGTTAACTATCCAAACTTCTTACGAAAAACTTTACTTTTTTCATAGTTGTAACTAGTTATTTTAGGATATTGCAACTATTAGGCGTTTGGATATTTTTCGTCGACCCCAGCCAGAGCGATAAGAGAATTAGAGAAATGTCGGTGGCAATAGGTTCACCTTGTCATCTGATACCGATGGTTTAAAACCGGCTAACACATTTATCATAATTGCAATGAGCAACAGAAAAGTAAACTCATTGGAAGGAAAAGATTAAATAACACTAAAAAGAAGAGGATAAATGAATGGTAAACGTGTTAAACTCATCGTTGTTCCCAGCATCTTGATGAAGGTCACATTTTTCATGATGCAAATGGAACTTATAAGGGTGCCAGACCCCGTCGTGTCTTTACACTGGGCCATCGTGTGTATTCATGGAAGAAGGCTCAATTTGCAAAAAAGTACGACGATCTTCAGGAAGGTTGCACATGCCGGTCAGACGAGCCCCATCGCTGTAAGAATACTTTTTTTATCTTCTTACATAAGGAAGAATAATCATAAATATAATTACATTTATAAGAAAGTTAACTTCGCTATGAATAAGATAGAATACCGTAATGAGCTAAATAAAGTATTTCAGTCAATCAATTTACTGACAGGACACTTACCTTGAGAATTAAACCCTATGGACTCTCGTGAACTGAAGATTCATTTGAATCTGAAACAGCTTTTAATTGCTTTCAGATTATATTACTGTTGTACTTAAAAGATCGGAATGTATAAAAAAAATTAGAAGATCAGGAAATACAGCTAAATCTCTTTTCTGTTTTTCTGTTTAGACCGTTTGAAAACATTCCTGAAACAGAAAATAAACTTATGAAGCTTGGAATAAGGACATGAAAGACATGCTTCGAAGTCTAGCCTTTTAAAAGGGTCCTCAGTGAGCTTTTACGTTCCTTTTAAATTTTTTTCTTTTAAGACTGATAAAAAGGCACATTGATTGGCTACTCTTGTTTATTCGACCAGTGGTGAAGGAGGACGGTGTCGTCAGAAAATACCTTTACTTCTCAAAAGAGATGTGAAAGTTTTCAAAATTGAAAAAAGGCTATGCTGGACTAAGTACCATTATCTGTGTGGATGGGTGTTTTTGAAATTTAAAAAAAAATGTAAAAGTAAAGAGAATGAAATAAAATTAATTTTAATTTATTTTATTTCATTTATTTTTTTACTCTCTCTTCACACTGAATTTCTTAGCTAAGCAATTATTATAGGCTCAGCTCAAAATCCTGTTTTTAATTTATAATAGTTCCTGTTAATCGTTGGGTTGAAGATCCTTAAAATTCTTAGAAAAGATGATTATATTTCTGAGCTAATGGAGCTAAGCCATGGAATGAAGTAAGTTTATAAAATGATGGCTGGAATTTTTGAAAATTACATTTCTATGATGACAGAAAGAGAACCAAATAATAGCGATTATTATCCTAATCCTGAGTTACAGATAATGGGAAATGTTTAGCGCAAATGAGATCAGAGGGTTAAAATTTGCGTACATCGCAATCACTTTTGGCTTGGCAGTTGGTTAATTGGTTAGTTCGTTGTATAACAAGTAACTCAAAGGCTCTATGCTTTAGGGTAAAATGCCTTTCGTAAAGGTCTTTCTTAAGAGAACTAGACCATATTTACGTTGCAAGTGAGAAAAAATACGAAAACTGCCATTCTGTCAAGCTGTGTTACATTTGAAGTAAAATGATTCTTACAGAATTGAACATGGGATGAAATTGTTAAAATCAGTTTTTCGCGGCTTTTCTCCTGATCATCAGCTGAAAGAATGCGTGATTGATGGGAGATAGTAAAGATTTATAACACCTACTACAGTGAGAATTCTATTAATGTTATTAATTGCCTTACACATAGAAAAAACGCACCTAGTACAGAAATTGAGAATAAGGGAATAATTTAAGGCCAAAACTTCGTCACTTAATTCCAACTTAAAAAATATTTTACAATTTATACCACAGCAAGTTTATAGTTAATTAAAAACAATTCAATTAGCTAAAATTTCTTCAACCTCTCTAGCATCATCCCCAATGTCTCAAAATCATCTTTTTTAAATATCAAAATGTTCCTGCTCAGTATTGTCGTAAGGAAAGTAATTTGTTCCAATGATATAATTTTATCAATAGGCATCAAAATTAAACAAGTCTTGTCAGGATTTTAAACAAGTCTTGAATTCACTAAGGGGCAATAACTAACACAAAAAACAACTACAAGTCCGAATAACTTCTTCTTCTTTTTTTTAACTCTCTTTTTGAAGATTGACGACTTTGGTGTTTTCGAACTCAAGTCATAACAGTGTCAGGTAAACTTGGGAACTCAAGGCCATCAGGTTGAAAGAACCTTCCGTTTTTAATTTAATGGAAGAGTTCAGCTTCTACAAGCATTAATATTAAATTTGCCGTACTCTGTATTTTATCAAAATTTCATTGCTTGTGGAAAATTTACATCATAATTTTTTTCAGAGATGAATTCTGATCAAATTAATGGTTCGAAGTTCCTCTATCAGAATAACACAGACAGTTATTATTGTTAAAAAACAGCAGTAAATTACTGTTAAAAAACTTCTTTATCGATTAATGCTGTCTTTTTGTCTCTGGATTAAATTTAGGATTTCTTTTTATAGCTTGCTTCACATTTACTATGATAGTTTGCTTTTATTAGATTAATGGTAGGTAAATTTCCTTTAGCAATAGAACGTAAGAAATTATACATACTGGAAGTAGGTGAAAGGAAGAATGAAGCTCCGATTTGTCAATAAGAAGGAGTATTAGGGGTTTTTAATAGTTTAAGCATTTAGCAAAGTAATTAAAGGAATCAATGGGATCAAAAAATTTAAGAAAAAATTTCAATTTATGTAATATGTTATTGTCAGTTTAAGCTTTCTTGGGGGGGGGTAATGCAGTTTTCCTCCATTTCGTGTCCCTGGATAATGCTAAATGAGCTGGCCATTTTCTGCGCCTTCAGCCATCGCAGAATGATTGTGCCAGTAGATGAAGAAGCAGACTCGGCCCTAGGTGTCCATCAAACGTCTTTTTCAGGGCCAAAACGTCACCGCAATGCTGCCGAAATTAGTATCATTGAACTTTTTTTTATTGGAACGCAGGCAGACTAAAATCATTGAAATTCAGCAAGCTGAAGATGATTTTCTTTTCTTTAAATATTATTAAACATTCTTTAGACATTTATTTTAGTTGTTGCTGAGGAAATCGTTGATATGTACCAAATCAATGTCTACACTATCCGAACACTTACTCGAGGCCGCCAAATTACATCAGGAGTGATCATTGGCACATCGAATATTATTCAATGCTGATAAAAAAATCTTGCACGAAATAAGTGCAGAAGACAAATTAGAAGTTCTACAAACAGATGCATAGTTAAATGCAAATCACTTCCCACTACATTGCGTCGTGCAACTTGCTGAACACACTTCTAGAGCAAATATTAACGGAAAACAGCCTGGCAGTGGAAGATTTTAAAGCGTATCAGATGGCATTACTCAAACACGACTCCATTTCGCAAACTTATTGAAAATTCCACCGGACCTCACGTAATCTTCTCAGAATTTGTTCAGAATCTGGAAAAGGGAGCCATGCTAACCTTAAAGCGAGCCATAAACGAAGCCTGGCACTTAGGTATACCAGCAGCTTGGAAGAAGGCCGAAATGATACCTATTTATAGGAAAGGAAAGCCACTCAACCGGTATAGTGGTTAGCGTCGCTGATTGCTGCATCGAAGGGCCCGGGTTAGAATCGCAGAGAAGGCCTGGATATCTGTAAACGTATAGTGTCCGTGCGCTATGGGGGACACTCTAAGTATGCGGCGAACCGAAACTCCTCTCGAAAGGTTGATGGTAGGGGGAGATGGATCGGAGACCCTCGAGTCCGTCCCCCAGGGTGCTCCCTATCAAAAAGTGGGGATATAACTGACCTAAATCGCACTGTCACCAGTATGGTGCTCAAGACTGTTCTCAACGACAGGCGTAATCTTACGCTCCTTGCCAAGAGGAATTTCGTGGGCTTGGGCTGACTATACGTCAGATAAGTGAGCATTAGTCAACAATAACAACGACAGAAAGGAAAAGACTCAACCTTAATCAAAAACATAGACCTATATGCTTTACTTCAGTAACATGTAACGTAGCCGAGGGACTGGTAAATAACCGAATGGAAGTCTTCCTAGACAGGAGAAATATCATCAGGAAATAACAGGCCGGCTTCAGAAAACACAGGCCTACCGCGGATCAAGTCATAAAATTGCCGCAATCTGTGAAATATGGGTTCCATCGAAAAATAACCACTCTGGTCTGCTTCATAGATTTCCAGGGCGCGTATGATACAGTAAGCGGTCTAAGCTTAAGTGATGAGATGCATAGCTGGCTTAAGGGAATTCCTTGGTCACCGATTTGTAATTAAGATAAGTTAGATATTGCAGTGTGACCTCAAGTTATCACTAGCAAAAGAGGGGTCTTCTCCAAAGGGCTGTCATATTCATTCTTTAACATCATGATTAATGATTTGATAACTGAATTGAAAAAGATCCCGGCTATTGATATTTTGTGCTACTTTGTCGATGTAACAATATGTATGCCAACAGATATTTATATATATATGCCAACAGCAAAATACTTGCCCTGGAGCAAACGATAAACCTGGCACATGAAAAATTAAATTATGGTTCACAGAAAACGACATGATTGTGAGCAAAGACAAGATCACACTTCAGCTATTCACTCTGTCAGCAAGAAAAGATCAGACTGACCTTCAGTGTGATGGCTGGCTAATAGCTACAGAGTCTATAGCCAGGCATATAGTTTGACTCTAGGATGAACGGGGCTCAACACATCGATGATACAGCCACCACAGCCGCCAAGATGACATGCAAACTGCAAAGACTGAAGGGAACCAAATGGGGTGAAACGTAGGACGTCCTTGTGACCACCTATAAGGCATATATCAGGACACTGATAGAATACGGGTGCGAAGCTTTTTCCAGACCTAGCGAAATCGTAAAAAAGAAGCTAGACTCCGCTCAAAATAAGTCTATACGGATAATCTGTGGTACAGCGCAATCCATTCCAATCCCCGCCCTTGAATGTCAGACAAAAATAAAACCTCCTGAAAACCACCGAGACAAGGCAACGATGAAGTCCTTCGAGAGAAACCTAAAGACGCCGAAGAACTTCTGGGAACGCTACTAGTAGAAAACTCAGGTCTAAGAATATACTGCTGGCGTAGGCTCAAGCTTTCTTTCAGAAATTCAACCTAGAAGCAGGACAATGTCTGCCCTTTAGAAATTCTACGGGACATGAAACATGTGAGATAACAGTTTTCGATGGCTCTCTCTCAGGCATAAATGAACGAAAGCCAGGCGCCTCCTCGTCAAAGGAGCTTTCCCTGTTGCCAAAGCAATCACAACCTTCGACGGGGATGTAACGAGTAAGGTGAGGCAGCAAAACCCTTTACCACCTAGACATCAAAACAAAAATTAGTCTTCTTCGCGAGTCAACGGCTGCAATATAAGCAATCGTCAGAACAGAACCCTTTGATGAACAACTTGTAGCCCAGTACCAGGAAGGGCATCAAGGCCTCAAACTGCACGAGACAACAGATATTTATGTACAATGGGTTCCGGGGCACTGCGATATCATAGGAAATGAACAGGCAGACAGACTCGCAAAGGAAGGATGCTTTATGCCTCAGCCAACGCACCCCCTAACATACAGAGCCACATGCAGCAAAATTCAATTGACACTCAAGAAGACCGTGAACGATGCTTGGAGGAAAGCTGCTGTTGGTAAAAGATGGGAAACGATATTGACAAGATCCATCCCCAACAATCTGCCCAGAGACGTCGCTGTGGCCGTCTTTGCACTAACCACAGGCCACGACTACCTCCAGAGCCATTTCCATAAAATCGATATTGTCAGCTCCCCCGTATGCCCCCTATGTAACTCAGGAGAAGGAAACTGATCATCCATAGGTGAAAATTCAAGAAGACACAATGGAAGGATGGGCATATACTTGATGGTGTGGCGTCAAATGGCTGACTTGCCAAAGACAGGCTTTGGCTGAAGAAGAAGGAACTTAAGCTTTCAATAATTGATGAAGCAAATTAAAATTTTTGTATTATGCTTAAAATTCATAAAAGTGTAAATTAAGAACGGCTAATATCAGTTTGAAGCTCATAAAAGCATGGATTAAGAATGTTTGCTTTTAAATGCGAAATATTAAGGCACTTTATTAATTTAAAAAGGAGCAGTCATTCTGTGACTAATATATTTCTTAAATTATTTGTCTTAATAACATTAATATTATTAAGAGAAAGGACTTAAAGAAATATATTAGCTAATATTCCTTAAGTCCTTTGTTTGAATATTCATTGAATCGTGTAGAATGCTCATTATCATCATATATGCTTGCTGTACGTAGACGTTGCTTGCAAACGAACTCAAGTGTTTTATAATGCAATTTTGGTAACACCAACTCCATATCTTAGAAATTTCTATACAGTGCCCATCGCTTATAAAAATTAATTCTATTCCAAATATATTTGAGTTTGTGAAGTTGTTGAGTTCAACATTCGACGATATACGTAATGCAAAGCGTGATATCAGCATTTAACATATCTAGTAAGTAATGCATTTTGACTAATCTTAGAATTAATAATATAAAAAGGGTGATATAAAATCAACGCTAAAAATTAAAATAATGCAGTTTTGAAATTTATTTATAAATTTTATATATATATATATGCTACAAGGTGTTTTCGCCCTCATTCCAGCATGCCTTTGTGATGTAACGGTAGCACATTCGGTGCGTATTCGAGAGGTCCAAAGGTTTGAGTCCCAGCAAGGACACTGCTCATTTCTCACGTTTCCAACATAACAGCATTTAAAAAAACCTTATGTCTCTACAATGTGATCGTGAAAGATCGAAATTGGAGAATGTTGACATTTGCGAAAAACGACGCTGAAAGACTGGATACTTGATTACATTCTTATTCTTATTTTCACATATATCATAATACTTTTAATAATAAAGAACAATTTAAAAAGGTAAAGAAAAATATTTTTATTCAACTTTTACTATCAGTGCATGGCAAATGTCGACATTTGCGGGCGAAAGTGAGAAATAAGGATACTCAACAATATTTCAGACATACCCCAAGCGACTCGGTGAATGTTGACATTCATCGAAGAATGTCGACATTCTCCAGATTTCCGTCTTTCACAGTCACGTGTATGTTACTGTATTACACACTTGATGAAATTTTAAGTTTTGAGGAGGGGGAGACCAATTGGTGTTTGTTTCGTACTATTCATCAGTAGTTTTTATGTCGTATTTCCAAGTTTGTTAAACTTTTTGATCACCATCTTTAAATTCAAGCAATTTTCATATAATTCGGAGTGCTTTTCTAGATTCGATTGAGATTACTTAGCTATTAGCTTCATATCACTTTCACTACCAGTTTTAACTTTTTGTCTCAAAATTATCATCACTTGTAAAATGTCTCAAAAATGAATCTTCATAATCCCTCTCATTGTTTTTTCTGTCCTCGCTTCAGCTTACACCGACCACTTTCTTTCCGTCCAAAATGTGATTTT
Source organism: Stegodyphus mimosarum (assembly GCA_000611955.2). Taxonomy (NCBI): domain Eukaryota; kingdom Metazoa; phylum Arthropoda; class Arachnida; order Araneae; family Eresidae; genus Stegodyphus; species Stegodyphus mimosarum. Next base: position 697,468 of record KK122167.1, read on the forward strand.
GTATGATAATGTCAGTAAGTATTTTAGGAACTTTCTTAGAACTCCATGTGAACACATGTGCATAACTTTCATTCCAGTGTTCACCTATAGCAGTCACAGACATTATTATTCTGTTTTGGTTCCTGGAAACTTGAATTTATAAGCAGCTGATTTTATAAGCAGTGAGTTTAATAAACGAAAGCCATTCTACCTATAATCAGCTCATTTTGTAGTATTGTGTTTAGCCCTATATAATACCAACTAGCGGTTGCTAAATACTACACTCGTGGGCAAAATTAAGGGAATTTGCGCATTATGTCAAATTTTGGAAAAACTGACGGATAAATTTTAACGAAATTCTTTATGAATGTGCATTTATAACAGAGAAAAAGATGCAACGTTAAAAAGTCATTTTATGTACACATGTGTAAAGCTCATAGTGCAGGAATATCCAAAATCTATGTTGCGATATCGAACTGAAAATGAGTGTAATATGGTGCCTGCTCCCCTCTCATAGCCAGATAGGTGGCGCAGCGAGACGGTATACTGGATAGAAGGCAGATGAGGAATCCCGTGGCAATCGATCCCACTTCTGCAGCAGAGTAGATTTGAACTCCGGGATGATTCTCGGAGGTAGATCAAATTTTCTTCCCGAGAGCATTATTCTCATTTTTCAGGTAATCGTCGACCAGCTGAGTCCTATATGGACGAGCGTTGTCGTCCATTAGTAGTAACCCTAGATTCAAAGGATCCACCACAGGATTGATCCTTTTTGCCTAATGAGGTAGGCTATGTATCGTGTTCCAGACGCTCTCCAGATACAACAACGCCGAGAATCAGTGTCCAGATTGAATCTCGACTCATCTGTAAAATTCACGGTGCTCCATTCGAGTCTGGTCTGCACCATGCTAAGCCCCCTCTCTTGTGTACTGCAGTGAGCAGGATGCAAGCAGAGGATCTTCTGGCACACAGCCCTATCTCATGAAAACTTCGGGCAACTGCAGACCGTGAAACTCGGATTCCATTGGCAGTATACAGCCCAGGTGAGAGTTCTGAAGCTGTAGCAGTCCTGCGTCGCCATACTGAGAGTGCCAAATAACGATCCTAACTCATCGTTGTGAATCTTGGTGGAACGTTTCCAGCTCTTCTCGGTGTGGATCCAGTGTCCTGAAACTGTTTCTACAAATTACAGACGATACTGGGTGTTACAATGAACTCTGTAGCCACCTATGTTTGTGACCGACCTGCCTCCAATTTCGCGATAATTGTCTACTTCATTCCATCATCCATGCATTCTTGGTTACTCATTTTACCTGATACCTTAAAAATTTACCCAGCTCTTGCGAGAAGCACTGCGAATGTCGTGAAGTAGTACAAGTACGCGAATCAACGAAACTCCCACTCTCCACAATCACATCTCCGCAAACATGCACGTGTACGCTTACATATTCAACTCTGAATATTTGCATAATTCTTCTGTAGCCTAATTAGCAGCTTTGGTTCAATATTTTCGTAAAAATATACATAATTTGTAAATTATTTTAATTTTGCACACGAGTTTATTAGTTCGATATGTGTTCAAATTCTAACGATTGGCTGTCTGCATGGAAGTTTTAGTACTTTTTAGTAGTTTTTTCCTTAAGTAACGTTTTCCCTGAGAAGTCTTCCATAAAATCATTCCCTTCCCATGCAAATGGCCCTAGAGTATTTTGCTAGAGTTTTGTGGTGATCTAAATAGTTCTTATCTTAATGTTAGAGCTACATAATTGTTTCATGGTGTCGTAGTAACTGTTCTTTGTTAAGCAAAGATGTAATATTTATATCGTCGAATTTGTGTTGCACATCTCTGTTATGGTATCATTGTATAAGGTTCCTCGTAAATGTAGAATCGTAGCATTCGTATATCAGAAAATGTACTCTTCTTTTGTGCACTGTAAGCAGTGCATTGCAAAGTATTTAGATTTCTTTTAGGTAACCATATATAGCACTTTGATAGTACACTACAGCGGAATCTCGCACGATAAGAACTTCGAAACTAGAATATTATCTGAATTGCATGATGTATGTTGTACCGAAATAAAGTAGCTCCTTTTTATAGTTTCAACCTACCATATAAGTAAAATAAATTGTAAAGTAATCCTATCGTTTTATCGCATATAATTATTGCACAGTTGCAATATCATCAGTTAAGTCTTATTCTACACTACTTTCCAAACATCAGCCACACTGCTGTAAATTTGACATAGCTGAAATATTGTTTTTTACATGAAGCTGGAAGCATGGTGAGGTATGTACAAAATCTATCATTACTGCTAATGAGTGTTGCCACATTACTGTCATTCTGAAAGCAGACGGACAAGTATAGTTTAAAAGTTATCTAGTTCTCCCCAAAGACATAAGGGGGGAAGAGGGGACATCTGTCCCCGGCGCATCATCAAGAGGGCGCCAAACTGATGTTACGAAATTTTAGAAGGAAATATTTTCCTTTCTTGGCAAGCTTATACAATGTCTGACAGTAAGATATACAATCATGGTACATGAAATGCTTTATCAATTATCAATACATATACAATGATAATATCATGGGAGGGCATAAATATGATTAAACGACTTAACATACAATGTATGAGAAAGTATATATCGAAACTATGACGTAATACTGTCTAGTAAAATGCTGTATGCAACTGTTACTAATCAAGATTACATGATAGTTTTGAAGAACCTAACCTATGTATCCGCTGAAAACGACCAGAGCTATATGCATGTGTTTGGTGCTTATATCACGATAATACACGCTTTTACGTTTTCAACACTTTTATCCAAAATTTAGCTTAAAAGAAAACAGAGTGTTTATCACACTGTCCTCATAGCCTGGTAGCCTGGACTGCTTAAAACTGCTTTTCTTTTTTTAAAGCTCCCTTGTCTGAGATCCGAACTTCGAGGCCGCAATTTCGATTCATCAGTGTCTGTTTTAAAGAACATCAGGGTCTTTCAAAGGCTAGCATTGATATATTTTAGTGCTTGTGTTGGAATTTATATTGATCTATTTTAATGTTTATCTTAGTATGATTTTTAAAATTCTTGTCTTAGCATTAGTACTTGCATTCAAAAACAGTTCTAAAAGCCCTGAGCACAATTAACTGTACTGTGGTGTCTGTAACTATAACATGAGTCTCCTTGCAAATAGCCATACGAAAGCAGATGACAGTAACAGCATAGTAAAAACATGCATTTACATTGCACCAAAAGATTCCTATGCCACCAAGGTCATTTATAACAGAGCGTTTGGCAATGCGCTTCACCAATAGGGCACAGATATCTTCCATCGAATTGGTAACAATCCACCTTGACCGATGATTCAGCCTTAGTGGTAGCCAGTCATATGCTTTGTTTGAAATAGAAAGGTTTTTTTCTGAATAGTACATCTTGTTTTTTTCTGAATAATGTATTCCTTTTACAGTCTTTTTATCTTAATAATGTATATTTCTTTTTTATTATGTGCTGAAAATTTCCTCTATAAAAAATCTCATCATGAAATAGTAAAATGTTCATAAGCCATCAAAGATGAAATTTTCTGAAATATATAAGATCTACAACATATTTTTCCCTCATATCTGATAAGGAATAGATATATATGCTCATAAATAACTTATTCATATAATATGCGGGTCGTAACATGATCAAAATTATATCTGAATAGCAGTTTTCTACCTAAAATAAGAAATTAAAAAACTGAGTCTTAAAATTGCTTTTATATTTCATAAACAATAAATTTGGCTTAATTTAGATTATTATTTCTTTCTTGTTCAGAAGATGCTAGAAAATTTTATTCCATTTTAAAGAAAAATAGTTTCACACAAAAGTTTTAGAACCCTGAATAAAAATTATATTATATTACTGGGATTTTATCATATTTAATGCTTTATGGAAAGACAAATTTTCCTAGTTGATATTTTCTTCAAAAGATTAAGGGAAAAAATTCAATTTTTTAGAAATTCGTATTGGTGATAACTTTGATCATATTTTAATGATCAGTTACATGGAATAATTTATTGAGTCCAGACATTAAAATTGCGTTGTGTTTGGTAGATGCAGTAAACTGCGCTATTAATTATGAACTTTTAAGTTTTTATTTGCTTAAGTTTATAGAAAGGAAGAAGTTGTTAATCGAAAATTTTGTTTTATTTAACAGAATGAAGGAAATGAATAAAATCTTTATTGCATCATTAAAATCCTAAAAAAGTCTAAGTAATTGAGTGAGTTTATGAATCAAAAGTCTATCATCTCTAATAAAATAACTTTAATGTCATCATCGCAATTGAATAAATTAAAATTTCCACGTTAACAAAGTGATGCATATTTAGAATAATTTTTAAATTTTCAGTTTTTCAAATAAGACACATTTTGTAAATGCGTTAAATTTGTACATTAGAGAATATAAATTTTCCTTATTTTTAAATTATATTGCTTTTTTACTCATTGAGCGTCGGGAATTCTTATTTCTCATTATCTCGATTGCCGCTGCCTGTTTTCTTCATCGAAAATATTTTTGCATAAAATATACTGCCATGGTTACATTTAATCGGCTCAAAATATTATCTTGTTCAACTGCACAATTATCCAGCCCATATCATTAGTTCTGTTTTGTGACTAAGTTTTCTTGTCATTCATGGTAGCCCACTTTTTTTTTAAGGTCGTTGAAGGGCATTTCGATTGCAAGGTTGATGAAGGCTCCTCCGAATGCGATATCTACTGCTGACATTTGTAGGCATACACAAAGAGGTTTTCGTTATGAAGGATAACATTTGACCATGTCTGCAAATAGGTCGTTTCAGTGCGTGAACTGGTATCGGTTGTGTTGTAGTTTCACAATAATGTTTTGACAATGTGTAAAAAATTTAGCGATTATATTGAGAACTTCTTGCTGAAAATGGTAAAGATATTCAGGTAGAAAAAAATGCTTCTCTTTAGAACAGCTATTTTTTTATCGATATCCTAATTTTCTAATTTCAAATTAAGTCTTTTTACAACTAATGAAAGCGACTCAAACAACCATGATGTAATTACAGAAAAGGAAATATTATTGTTCAGATGTACGATTGAGGCATTCAACTAATAAGTTCGAGATAAATTGACCTCCGAAATAAATATTTAAATTGCTGCATAACACAGTTCTCAAAACAAATATCAAAAATTAAATTTTTGTGAGCCTGAAACTTAAAATGCTACTTTCTAGTTATCTGCACCTCGGTTTCACCAGTCAGTAGAACTACCGTGTTTTGGGTTGTTTTCGAGTATTACGGGCGACAATAAATAACCCACACATGCACCTACCATACACGTTGCACTGTACATGTGGATTTACACGCTTTACATTGAAACGTCATTTTATTACATCGGCCGTACAGATATAAACTGTAACTTGCTTCAAAGAGATTCATTTAAGTGATCAATTCAATATCAAATTAAAAATAATATAGACAACGATGTATTTTGCTAAAGCCATGCAGAATTAATTTTGTTTCATTTCTATCCATATTCTTTACATTTTATAGAATTTACGGAAAACAGTCTGTTATTTGAGTTGCAACTTTCCACATAATGCCCTCCGCAAAATGTCTTCCTTTTTAAGATCTACGTTAAACAATAATTTCTTTCATTCAATTGTTTTAAATTTAGGAAAGTTAGCAGGATCAAATGAAAGCTCAGCTTCGTTACTTATTAATTTACGGAGACGGTCGAGACATCAGAAGTCTTACACTTTTTTCTTTTAAGCTATTAAATTTGTATAAAACCTTTTTTGAAGAGAATCTGTTATTGAGCTAGAAAAGAAAAATATCTCTTTTAACATTTATTTCTTCATGATAATAAATGAAAACATTTAATTATTTGCAGCTTGGTTCAGAGAGCTCTGCTTATGCGTCAAATTCCACAGAAATATAAAATTAGAATGAACTGTTTGTAAAGATTTTGCATGCTCATATAATATTATTTTAGGACAAACATTTCCAGAAGTAGGAGAAACACTCTTCATCTCTGTTGCAGTATGATGGAGTTCTAAGTTTACACTTATAACTGAATCTAGATACTGAGGTATCTTCCTCCGTTCACAAACTATACCTTCTATCATGTTTTTCCAAACTCGTTAAAGCCAACTAGATATTTCGGTTTCGCTTCCAGCGGGACGCTTAATGTACAGTATAAACAGAAAAATTATACAAAAATTAATGGAAAAACATTACAAAAGACAGTTAGCAAAAGAGTTTAACAAAAGTTCTGCGCCAGTATTTCAATAGAGTGATTAAGTATCGAAGAAAGACAAAATATGTCCTGTAAATTTACATCATTCCATATGATTAATTTTAATTTAGTCAGAGGTTTGCAAAAAATGGCTTTGTGGTCCGTATCTTGCGCAGGCCTGCTTTAAACAGATAGTGCTGTATGTAAAAGTTGAAAACAATTTTTTAAATTTTGATATCATGAAAATTCTATTGCAGATGTACGTATTACAACATAAAATCTTCTCATACTTCGTGGAAAACGATTTAGTAAAGAATCCTTACACCAAACTCCTTTTTTAAGGCATGTCAGAATATGTGATTTCATTTTTTTATGTTGCTTTTATAATTCGACACATACGTATATGACTATATTACTTAAAATTTGTCTTGTAAACCGCAGAATCATCTACATGCTAATTTATAATTCCGTTTGTAAAATTTTGCCTACTAATTTTGAAACTTTACTCAATAGAATATTAAGAAACATATGTAAGATTTTTGTGAAAATAGATATAAAAAATAGTACAAATAAATTTACTTGTTTATACCTGGTCTTGGTGGTTTCTACAGTTCTTTATTATTGCGCAATTCCCGAAATACTGACTTTTTATATGGAAAGAAGTATCTATATTGCTGCTAAAAATAAACACAAAAATTACATACACAGTAAAGAAACGTAGCATTTAGGCAAAATAAGAAGAATGTCATCCAGTTTTTAATATTGCACATAAATTAAGAGGAGGAGCTCCGTACGCAGCTCACAGAACATTTTAGAAGTTGAGTAGGTTTTAGACATAAGGATTCTTGCACATTTTCGCTATGAAACAATTAATCTAGGGTATAGACAGCTTTTAAGATCTTGGCTTTTAGTATATAGGCGTAATTCGCTCAAACACGTTTAGTTACCAAGTGTAACGGAAACACAGGCTAAAAGTCTTCAGCAAATACAAGCAAACAAGCGCTTAAATACTGAACAACTGCATTAAGGATTACGAAAAATAATACGCACTCTCTAATTTAAAATTACTTAATTTAATGGCAACACAAGGCAGTTAAGTGCTATGCTATTAAACAGTACGCTTTTTGAAATACCAAATCAGTACCCTTGCACTGTGAACGCCGTACCATAGTAACACGATGTATCGTTTACAGTGACATACTCTAATAAAATGTGACATTACATAGAAGACACAACTTCTGTGACTGTGAAAGGGAAGACGCAAGATGATTACACTGAGTTATGACCTACAGTTAAACTACTCCTTACTAGTAATCTCATAACCGGAACCGAATGTATAGAGAGACAAAACTGCATTATGTGACCTGTCTGAACTAGCGGGCATTCAGAGATGTGTTCCTTATACACTTATATATCAAGCATATTTAAAAGAAACGAAAGTTTTTATGCACTGCTTTTCCATGAGCTGAATGTAACTGCACAATACTGTGGTCGCCAATTTCTTGCGGATGTAATTAATGAATGCTTTTGCTTTTTAGAACGTATTATCCTTTTAAACTGAAGACCAGTTCTCATAGAACGACTGTTAGGTAACAGAAGACATTGAAAGTAATCTTACGAGCCGCAGCTAGTTTTTCATAGAGCCTCAAATATGAAGAAACGCATGTCTTTTAACGTATTGTTACACAAATCTGTTAAAACTGCCGCCTCAAGAGGGCTTTTGACAGTTTGAAAGGTTTTATGAGTTAGCCTCCTCGAATTAAATAAAGAAAGTTATTTTGTAAATAGAATTTAGACTCGTCTATAAAAAATAAGGTCCATTCCTCTTCTTTATGAGAAAGATGTTCTCTGAGGACAGCTGATATCTCTTTTGAGATTACATATGAGGGACAAAAATCCTTTTTCGTCTGGCATAAAAGCTAACTTTACCATGCTTAAGATGAAAACCTGTCTTAAATCTATCATCCTAGTGACTATGGAAAATTTTGGGTTAGGATGCGTAATACTTTTTGTGCAGTTTGTTAAATAATTAAGATAGTGTGTCGTGCCCTACGCCTAGAGAATCTTTAATTAGCTACTTGCTAATTTCGTTAGCTTGCTAGCAAAAGAATGAAACCTCTATGGCGTTCATTTTCAAATTATTTGCTTGTTGGCACCTGAAATTAATTAGTTCAAATATCCAAAATCTTTGTTCGATATTTATTTTAGACATAAGACTATTTTGAAAATTCCTTCCATAAACCATAGGTTTTTCATTCACCGTTCATGTTAAACGTTTACTCGAAGTATCCATTTAATTATCAAGCACATCCTTTCCCTATTCAAGTTATCAATTGTATTACACAATTTGTTAAAATGATGAAATAAATGATCATTTGTTTTGAAATTATCTATATATTAACGCAATTTTAGAAGAAATTAAAAGAATTTTAAAAGAAGAAAACTCGCATGGAACTCACATTCAAAGAAATAGTTCAGATTATAAGTTAAAATTATAATCATATTTTTGGCCGTGCATTACTAATGTACATACGACATCTTAAATTATTCTTTAAATTATAATTTAAATACTTTAAATTTTTCTTCATTGCCTCACGTGTTTTTAAATTGATCTTCTTTTTGCATTTACCAATCATTACTTTAAAAATTTTGTAAAGATGAGTATAAGATTGCGTTGGGGAATTCTCTTCGTCTGTTTGAAAATTTCTAATTTAAATCTAAAATTAACTTTTCGCGTTTAAAAAAAAATCCATTCCAATAAATGAGGGAGGCGAAACTCTATCATCCCTTAGTTATTGTGTATCTTATGGAACAAGACAAATTCCCTTTGAAAAGTCAGGCTTATTCTAGGAGACGAGCAATAATTAAATTTTTTATATGTATTAATTCGTTTTGTATGTGTTTTAATATGAATTCCATTGCAATTTAAAATTTTTACTAAGCATATTTCCCATACTTTTATCTCAATATTCTAAAGTGTTAACTTTTAAAAAGTTTCATTTTACAAAAAATTTGCTCTTTATTTCCTATGGGATAATCTTGAATTAAAATTAATAATTAAATTTAAATACATAGCACTAGAAGCAACAGAGCTATATTTTACCTTTAAATTCCATTTACGTTTTTTTATTTTTTACTTGTTTACTAGTATTAGAGTTTGAAGTTCTTTGGTAGCATCAACTGGTATCCAAACTCCTAACGCTTAGAGCGAATAATCTCTCGTCTGAAGATAACGACAAAGACTTTCGAAAGCTATAAAATAACATTTTTATTAAGTCAAAAACTGTACATCTCGTGCTTACAGATAGATCAACCACTACGTGTGTTGATGTAACTTAAAGCGACAGTCAAATTCAAATTTAGAACTAAGACTAGTAGCCAAAGGCTACACAGTTGGATTAACGCGAAGTTGGTTCAATACTTCTCACAGGCATAACAATTTAAAATGTCGGCAACTATAACGCAAAGACGAATAATACAATCTTAACAGTGCTGGCAGAAACCTAGTAACATGGTCTTGAGAGACAAAAACGCACTAAATGTCATACAATCCGAAAACCTTCACCTTAAATGCTACGGAAAGGAAAAGTGACAATAAACGTTGAAATCATGTAACTGGCTATATTAACACAAAGGTTCTTTAAACTGTATATATGTGATAAACATTCTGTAGACACTTGATGATTCTTTACGCCGTATATAGAAAGACAGATTTGTATAGATTCCTAAGGATGGAGAAGAAAAAACCTGCAGATTAGGCGTAGTTAACAAAACAAAATTTATTTCTGGACGCTTAATTCTTGCGGCTTGCAGCTCATATTTTCAGTCACACAGCATTTTGAGGGCGATAAGCACCCCCACAACTTTACAGCTTGTCACACCTTTACATGGATTAAGACAGTAAAATGTGCAGCAGACATTGGACAGCGAAAGAAAGCCAGGAAATTGATTGCGCATTTCAGCAAACGGATATTTATAGTTTATTCCTTTGTTTAAATTTTGAGTTGTGATTGGACAAGAGCTGACCGCATTGTTTTCAAATGACGCACTTTAGATTCATACATAAGTAATTTTTAAGACAAGAAGGGGACGTAACTAATTGAAACGAAGAATTAAAAGTACTGTTGCTAAATTGAAGTTAGTAGGTTTCTTTCATGTTATATATATATAAGAAAACGCTGTTGAGTGTTGTTTTTACGCCTTTGCTCGATTTCTATATGTTTCAAGTAAAATCGTACAATGAGCAATAAGATTCTGCGAAATATTTTTCATAGATTACATTTTGACGGATTAGCATAATGGAAAGGAAGACAAACTGAAGCAGATTATATTTTAGTTTAAATGCCTTGTTTTCGGATTCTAACTTCTTTTTTATCCTTATTTTTGTCGCATTTTTTTTAGCAGTGATAAGTTTGAGAAAACAGCAAATGAAGCATTAAGATAACATAAAACTAGTATAAAGAAGACACTTTCATTGGAGAAGCTAAAAAAAAATAACTACAAACTCATATGAATTCACATTTCTAATTTAAAAGCCGCATGATAAAACGTAACAGGTCTTCCCATCAAACTCGTTAGGGCTAGCGTCCAAATAGGTCAAAGAAGAAGCTTGGTTAAAAGATACATGACCCGATAGGTTGGTAATTTGACACCATTCCTTAAGTATTATTCCTTCTACTCTCCTTCTATCACACTATGTAGTAACTATTGTAACACTGAAGTAATTACTAAGAAGCACTGAAAGATCCATGCAAATATTTATGAGGGAGGCTCTGCAGGTGTTCCGATACTGATGAACACTCTATTTGATATTCAGATATCACCGTTTTATTCAAGCTCTGTCATTTACAAATTTAAATAAACCTTTTCCTAATATGAATGTACAATGAATGGGAGTCCTGTAGATTTAAGAGAATCGTCTTATTTCTTTTCAACTCTTTTATTTCTTTATTTTGGCTTTTATAAATTACAGTATTTGATTCTGATATTATAATATTTGAATAAAAATAAAATAAGTTAATTTAATTAGGAGTACGCTATTTTATAATACAAAATTTGTTCGTAAGCACTTACGAATAAACTCAGTTCCCTCAAATGGTCTTTTTGCAAACTCAGTTTTGCTTAACTGCAGGAAAAAACATCGTTTTGAAGTTGAGCGCATTTACTTGTGTATCTCCTCCCCTTTCCTAATTTTACCATCTGGAAACCAGCAGGGGAAAATAAGTGGTGTATTACTATTTCTATAGATACGGCTTAAATGACAAACGCAGCGCATTATAAAGCCCATAGAAACACGCATTGATGTTATTATATTACGTACTTTAAAGAATTTGTCGAATACTTCGTATTTGCATATATATTTTACACTGTTACCATAAATCAGAAGCTACTAAATCATGTGCTGAAGGAGGAAACATACGTAAGGGGGAGAAATATGCGAGCAATTACTATATATATGCTTTCATAGTAAAGCAATGTTTCCTATATTGTAGCAACCGGCAGCTAACGAATCCATTAACAGAGCCCTAATCTTGAAAATACACATACATGTATGTAACTAATACGATATATAAGAATATATCTTGAAACGATTGAAAGACGATGATACATTGGTTACTAATCATTCATACGTATACTGTCTTTCCCTGAATTAAAAAATCAGGTAAGCATCCGTTTACAACACATGAGAACAGATTATTTATTAACGCATTTCTTTCATAGTTTAATGCATAAGCATAATATACTCTATCATGAAATAACAATAAATACTTAGATAAAAGGTTACTGAAAATAAAGGGTGTTCAAACTACTTAAAAATTAGATATAACTAAAATTTCTGCTTGAATTTTTTTAAATAACATTGAAATAAAATAGCTTCTGTTGTTTACTTCTTATGAAATCGAACTGGGTTGAGTTATATGCTTACGGCAAAGCCTCGAGGGCTATCTGCCTAAGGAGGGATGCTTTCGTGGATGACTTTCTAAGGGAAACTGGATGGTATATACGTTACACATGGGGAAAACCATTAAAACGCTCACGCAGCCAGCTCTTTCGCGGGATTCGAACCTCGAACCAAACTGCCAGTGTTCAGCGACTTTACCGCTCGGCCGCTGGTGGGCCGAAATCGAACTGGACCAGTGTGAAATCGCAATATCAGTTTCTTGAAGCTGCAGTGTTTCTAAATCATGTGAAGATGAATGTAGTTATTCAAATTTTTTCACTATCATTTTTTGTTCAAATAATAGCTAATCAGGTCAAGAATTCCTTTTTGGAAATAGTTCCAAACACAGTTCTTTACCTCAACTGAAATTTAGCCAAAGTTCGGGAAGGAAAACGGAATGGTTATGTATAATTTCCAGAGTTAAGATTTGGATGAAGTAACTGATTCGGGATTTTTAATAATGATTGTTTGCTTGTTTATAACGCAACAATATAACAAAAATAAAATAAAATTATATAAAATAGTACGAGAAAACACAGGTTACATCACAAATTTAGATAAAAAAAAGTTCTGCTAATAAAATATTCAGCTGAGACTCAGCTCAAGAAGAATCCATTTAGCTAAGAATGCGATGAAAATAAAATAGAGACATTGCTGATAAAAAAGGGCACCACTAAAGAAAAGCTGTCATTCAGTGAGATTGTATGCAGCATAAACGTCATAATATTGTTATTTATTCAGAAGGTTTGAAAGAAGAAATGTAGTAAAGGTTACTGCATCATTTTCCTTAAACTATTTAAAGAATTGCCAGTTTTCTTTTTTCCATCCGAAATGATTTAATCGGAGAGGAGAAACACGCAATGCACTCTACTCGTGGGGGGGATTGTAATTATACTAGAAGCTAACTGAATTCATGAAACCGATAAATATCCGCAATATCGTAAAGGAACAGTAATTCGATCGCTCTAAGTAGTTAAGACGCTTATTATTTACAAACAGAAGACAAATACAGAAGCCTCTGATGAGCTCCAAGCTTATAAAGAGGGCATAATATTTGGTACTCAAAAGGCTAGAAACATTTTTTGCTCAGACATAGCAAAATTTAATATGATTTGCTCAAATGATGGAAAGACTGTCCAAGAGTACGGAGCATAAAATTAGGCAATGCAACATCCTTGTGTTTGGCGTAGATTTCATGTGTTTCGAGGATAAACAGGTACAGGTCTCTCTTCAAACAAATCTTCAGATTCTTTGCTCTAGTAGCAGTTCTCTTAATCTGTACCGGTTTGTTCTCAAAATCGGATACACCCTTGAGTAAAATCTACGCCAAACGCGAGGTTGTTTCCTTCCTTAATTTTATGCTTCACTTTGGTGCGTTTCTCTTCTTTCTTGTACGGAGGAATCTTTCGCGCTGTGTTTCTCTTGTAGTTAACAAATGTTTGACGGATATAGTCACTGGGTATTTTAATTGAAAGTGCAAAATTCAAACTGTGTCAAAAGTTCTAGCGCAGAAATTTCTGTCAATGATTCGAATACAGTATTATGATGTGAAACAATGCATATTTCAAGAAGATAAGCTCTCTCTCCCACAGCTAAAAATGGTAAGTTACAAACAGGAACTCTAATTAGTATTAATTTTTCCACTAGACAGATTTCAGAGTATACAGTAAGTACATTAGTTTTTTATTTGATTGCTAATTAAATTTTAAAGGATCGCATTGCAAATGTGATTAGCTTTGAAACAGATTGGATCTTAATACAACAAAAAATTGCCAGCATAAATTGAACTCGTAGAGCAAAATAAGAAATCAGATGCTATTTCAAACTTAAAGAGGATATATATCATATTTTAAATAACGAAATCTCTCTATACTGCACTTCAAACCTTATTCGTTCAATACCAAAATAATGCACTGAAATAATCAAAAACCTAACTCCATAAACAAAATATTAATAATGTTGCGTGCGTACGGGTTCGTAATGGATTGAATGCACAAGTTCTTAAAAAGTTAATAAAATTTATTCTTTTCACACGAAGTAAAACAAAATACTGAAACATTTACTAAGAGATATTCGTACAATATCACAATATCTCAAGCGTTAAACAGAATTCAATTCAAAACATATAAAGTTAAACCAATCTCACAAAGAATTCGCTGCAATCAATCACAACATTAAGTAAAAAAACAGCAGTTCGCTTTAAACAGCTACAACTGAGCTGAGGTGTTTAAATTCGGCTTTTATAAGCTTTTTAATTATTCACTAGAATCTTCTGGTAAAATTTGTAAATATCTCGATTTTCTTTCGATGGCAACAGCAATTACAAGATATTTATTTATTAAATATTAAATGCACGCGCTCTTTTATTTTTACTTTTCCGACCTAGCTTTCTCTTAAAAGTCGTCTGCGTTGCACGGGAAAATAAAGCAATTTTAATTACAAGTCTAAATAAATAGTAAATGCGAAATCCGTAACAATAACATATATTAAGCAGTTGTACTTTGAGTACTGTTTGCATTCATTATAATTTGATTCGGCAAGCATTTCATATTGTTTTATGTTTATCAGGAATTAAGACGCTCTCTCTGTTTTTGTTTTACATTTCTAAAGAGTTCGTATAGCTAGGATATTGAGATATATATTTTGCCGTAGTGTTGCTGTTAACAAATCAAACCGGTTATTCAAAATTCCAGTGTTTAACTACAGTAAGACCACAGTGAGTTTTTTGGGATTCTTTTGCCAGACTTTGGAGAAGAAACTCCACACATTAAACACTAAGTTTCTTTCCACGTATCGATATATAAGAATTTATAATGCACTAATTTATCTGGCAACTACAATTTTTTATTTGCTTTGCTGCAGCAGAAAGCGCTGAACATGTATACTTTTAATTTCTTACATTTCTTGGCTTAACGATAGGGCGACTCAGGTAAGCGTGTTTTTTTTCGGGGGGAGGGTTAGAGATGACTTCAGTCGACCAATCCAAGCTACCTGGTGAAACATTATTGTTCCTTTCTTTTTGTTTTAAGAAATTGAGATTTAAGTGCTTTTGTGATGTTTGGGTTTTGGTTGCAAAGGAAAGGGAAACTTTTGAAAAATCACCGTGCCGTGACCGGAGCTGAACACAAGATTTTCGATGCCCCTGAAAAATTTGAATCAATTGCTTGCATCGCAAGATCATACCAGACATGTGTAACTGATTCCATATAATAGTATTTCTGCATTCTGTAGTTACGGGTGCTACTGAATTGGTAAGAAATTAAATGCATTCCTTCCATTTGTCTTATAACGGTCATCACATCCAGCTGGGAATTATTCTTAAGTCGATTTCCGTGAAGAACTTAGTTTTCCTGTCAGGATAAACTTAATGACTTCACAAATTTTGTATATTAGCTAAGGCTAATTTACCAAAGAATGTAATGAGGCGGTGCGGTTTGTTTGACAAGCATTGAAATCAGGTTTCTCTCTATACTATAGTATGTGTATTACGAGTTCGTATGCAATCTTCGAGTGCACTCTACTGTATTGAATATCTGTTCTGCAATAGATCATGAGTGCAATTACAGTCTTCCGGTGAAAGTAAATTTTTTCTCCCCAATATACGAATTTTTCTTAAATCCTGTCATATTTAGTGCACGCCGCTGGAGCAGACTCCTCCCAAAATTCAGCATAAGTTATAAACTATATGAAAAGGTTAACGCGTCAAACATTTTAAAAGTAAACAAAAACATTCGTTTTGAAGTAATAGATAGTTTTACTTATGGGGACACCAGGCTAAATAAAGGCATATTAATGAATGCATAGATAATATACAGGGCATATTAATGAACAGATTAATTCCTCAATATTTTTTTCAGTGTTTAAATTCTGATCTGTATTGCTATAATTAAAATAGATTTGTTTTGTATTGAAGATGAAGTGTATATTTAAGGCATCGGTAACAAAATCACGGGCATACATAATACACGAGAATGGAGAAGATTACAACATCAATAACTAAGGATAACTAACTTCTTTCATTTAAGTATTGGACACGATTCTATGTGAGTATAAGGTAAAGGTATACTATTAAAAACGGTAAATAAACCTGAGGTTCCATCGCGCAATGATGCCTGTATTTCGAAGGCATTCTCTTTGTATCATAAACAATGGACAGTTGAAAATAATTCAAATTTATTTTATTAAACGCCCCTGAAACTAGCACTACCCAGTTCGAAAGCAACCGGAATCATGTTTGAATTTAGGCTTGTATTTATGTGAAAGAAACAGATGATATCTTAAACAATTAATTTTAGGATAACTTAAGTTGCATAAGTATGACTATAACTTAATTCCATAAGATTTTAAACTCATACCCTATTTATTCAATTAAAACGCAATTCCATGAAATTTTAAACTTTCTTTCCTTAAATTAATCGTCTGAACTTAGAAAGTCCTTCACGAAGGTGTCCCTTCCTTTAAGCAAATAGCCCTAGCGTACTTTGCCACAATCAAACAAACTGAAGCCGAATCTTATAAACTGGACCTGCCTTACATCTGCAGCTTAGCATGTAAGAAATATAAATAAGTTAAGGCAACTTATATGCTATCCTTCAATTTTTAATTTGTAAAATACGTATTTATTTAGTTTTACCTCAAGCTACGTTAATTTTCTTTCTTGTAGAACTTCTTCAATATACCAAACTCCGATTGTCGTATAAGCAAGACTTTTTTCTTTTTCTTTTGTAATAAAACACCTTAAAAATACGCAGTTGTGTTATACGTGAAGCCTTTTGCTCCATGTTGCTCAATTCTGTTTAATGGCGATGTGTATATTACAAGCGTATTACTTAGGGGGCACTATTCATTAAAAGGAAAAATGTTTTAATCCTAAATATTTAAAAACAAAAAGTATCTGATATAAAAAAATCACTTAGACCAAGGATCGAATCTGACCTCTTGGTTTATAGGTGATATAGAAAACTCATTCTGTGAAATTACTAAAGTTAGCTATCACCTTGTTTTCCATTCATTTGGTAATGGATCGGGTACACATAAAATATCCTCAAGTGATGGACATATTCCTGAAAATGTTTTAGGGGAAAGAATTATCAGATTCCTTTTCTGGAATTAAATAGGTACAGATAAAAACTCATAAAATGTTTAATTATTGAATAAAAATTTTTTGATTGCAATAATAAAAGATTAGATGTTTGAAATGCAAGAGATACATTCCATCCTTTATAAGTAATTTTTGTCACTGATGACAGATGACCAGCACTGTCTTTAGAATGCAGAACCCTTTATTTTAAATTAATTAACGCTCGGTAAATCATTTGTTAATGGAAATATTTACTCTAGAGAAGCCATATTAAATGCTTAATTTTGTTATAAAGAACCCTCCTCACCTATGGCTGAAACCTTTCAGATAAAAGTCTGCATTTTACTTTAAGAAACTTTGTTGTAACTGGACATATGTAGTTTAGATCAATATGGTACTTACGTAAAAACCTGTTGACCATTTTTGCCTATTAAAGAAAAAACGCCAAACTACGCGATTTTTCGCCAAAAATGGAAAATTCTTCTTCAAACACGCTGGGTTTGTTGTAACCTTGATTACACGTGTTAGTTATTATTCTTGAGTAAAGACTCCTTTTTTTTACCTCTATCACGCATTTTCGAAAAAAAAATATTAAAATTTGGGACCTGCCTACTATAGAAGAACATGCTGTTGAATATTTCCAAAGTTATGGAATCTTACCGGCCACAAAATAATGTGTTTATAGCCACCATATGGCGCTTTGTTTAAAAACTGAGAAGCAAATGGCGCTGCAAGACTTGTGCGAAGCGAGTGTCAATTTGAAAGGGAACATGGTTAGAGGGCTTGGCGTGATTGGCGCCGTCTCTTGTGGTCGACGAGATTTTCCGTAAGTACCATCAATATTTAAGTAAATGAGTCTGTAAACATTTATTTTTCTCGGACACCTGTATTTGTAATCTATGTTAGTTATTTTAATTAGCTACGGTTTTCTGCACCGGGGGGAAATCACTGGATATCAAAATCAAATTAAGAACTGTGTGTTATTATTGATAATGTCCTAATCAATGACGAATATTTATGAGAAAAATGTCATCTCTCACATCTTCCTCAATATTACTTATTTAACTTCCTTATGGAAACATATACATAATGCATATCAAAGTTTCTAAACTCTGAAATCGCTTCATAATTCAATAACACACTTTTTTTAATAACCAAAAAAGAATACAGACTATGCTAAAAACGCAACGCAAAGATTCATAATGATACACTTTTCATAATAACCAAATAATAATTACAAATTATGGTAATAACCAAAAAAGAAGTACAGGCAGTATTTGAAACGCTATCAATACACAGTTCGTGCATTGTTATAAAGCGCAGTGTCGATTTCGTTCGCGAGTGACGCTCGTCTAATAATTGCGTTAATGCAATCAATATTTGGAAAAGAAATTACCAACACTTCGTTGTCCGCAAAGAAAAGAGACCCTGAATTCCAATCTCAGCAGAAGCTTAAGTCTTTACAGCATTTCTTGAGCTATTCTTTCAAATGCAGCCATGACTACTTTTTGCGAAATGGTAACTTTTTTGTTACCGATAGTTTTGACTCTCTTCCTTTCTAGTTTTGTTGAAATTGTTTCTGCTTTAATCAAGTGGAAGCCACTTCCTTCAGAAAACCCTCTTCAAAAAATGCTTTCCAAAACATAGTAATTTTCATTTGCCTTTCGCGTATATTTACCAGAAGGAATAAGTCTAATCAATTGCATTCTTATATTTTCTCTGTACTTAGAATTTATGTTGTTGCTTTTGAGCAAATGCTCACTTGTCTGGCCTATAGTCAGCCCACGCCCACAAAATTCCTCGTGGCAAGGAGCGCAAGATATGCCTGTCGTTCGCAACAGCCTTGAGCACCTTTACAGACGACAGTGCTATTTAGCTCAGTTCCACCCCCACCCCCCGAACTTTGATGGAGAGCTACCCCGGGGGACGGATCCGAGGGTCTCTCAACCCCTCTTCCCCAACCACCAACCTCTCGAGAGGACTTTCGGCTCGCTACATATTTAGAGTGCCCCCATGCCGCACAGACATTATGCGTTTACAAACATCCATGCCTTCTCCGGTATTCGAACCCGGGCCCTTCGGCACAGCAGTCAGTGACGTTAACCACTATACCGGTTGGGCGGAACAATTTATGTTTATTTATATATAATACTTTGTATTGCATATCTGCATGTTTGAATTGCATGAAGGCTTATAAGTTTAAACGAAATTGAGAAATGTGGATACAATGGCACGACCTGTGCATTTTGATCATCAAGACTACGTCAAGAAAAAGATGAGGCATATTCGGAGCTATATATATATATATAAATTACTATAACTGTTTTCGTTGACGAAAAGAGAGTGTGAAATCTAAGAACTAAGATGATTGCACAGATAATAAAAGGCAATCCATGGGTATATATCACACACGACGTGTTAATATGCATACTTGATAGAGTGTGGGCCCGAACAGGATGCGGTTTCTTGATGAATCCTGTGGTAGGGGAAGACAGTCTTGAATCATGTTCTTCCTCAGATTTAGGACAAAGATTTATTAGTGAAACGTGCCTTATTCGCAGCCACATCAGGAAAGGAGGGATTGCCTCCACATTCCGGATCGTTTTGGTGACGAAGGCCACGTGACAATAGGTGTACCTATTCGTGATCCCTCATGATAAGTCATGAAACTGAATTTCAGGTCAAAGCTCGATTAAAAAAATTGACTTCAGCGCAGACGAATGCCAGCATCGTTTGATACAGGTCAAACATGGGATCGAATCGCATGTCCTCAAATGATGAATAGTAGATTGTTGTGGAATGAAATACTCGATGAAACCCTATGTTTTCTCAATTAATTTTATTCTGTCAAAATTTTCTTTTACTAAATGCTTTAACACATTCTGAAATCTATATGAGAGAATAGAATACTATAGAATGATTTTTTATCATACGTCATAAATTTCAAGATAAAATGTTTGACGTGCTGATAAAATGTTTAATGCTTCTTGCAGTTTCTGTAAGAATTGCAAATATTTTAGAACTGAGAAATTGAAAAAAGCGAGGCGTCTATTGTATTGTTTCTTTCTCATTACTAAAATTCTATACCCGTCAAATTCATGGTAAATTAAAGAATTTTCAATCTAAAGGATGAAAGTTGATATAACTTAAACAGAAGAGCGAAACAAGTTTCAATAAAGTAAATTTGTTACATAGTACCTTATTTCTCATCTAATATTAATTTGCAAGCTGTGAATTTTTCGTTGGAGTTTTGTAGTTTGTTGCATTACGTTTTAATAAGTTTTCAACTAATTTTGCAAGGCAGATTAAATTTAAGAAATCTGTACCATTTAAAACCTATAGAAAGTGAAGGATACTACAGAATAAAAAGAAAACAGGTTAGGAAAAAAGTGACATACTTTTAAGTCATTATAAATTTCAAATGACAGTTAACAATAAATTAACAATAAATATTCACATAGCTGTTCATATACGCACGTGCATTCGGTTTTCGAAAGTAAATTTAGGCAGTATTAATTGTTACACGAGTATCCTTGTTCACTTTTCTATTGCTGGCTTAATTTGTGTAATTATGAAACTAATTCACTAGTGTCATAGCTCATGTATGGTTTCTGATTAAGTCTTTCTTAAATGTAGAACAAGGAAATCTTATTTACAGTTATTTGTACATAAGGGAAAGTATTTTTAAATGCACACATTGCTCATTACTTAAAATTTAAGATAGATTCCTCAATGAGTCTTAAACAGGCATTTTCATTTTCAAATGCGGGAAACGAAACTGCCTTGCGCGAATATAGTTTTTCTAAGCAATGATTGTTCTCAAAGTTTACTTTTATAGACAGACTGAAAAGAATGCAAGAATGCGTAATATTTATCACGTTAGCTGCAGAATGTTTTTTAAATAAAATAATTGATTTCGAACTCCGCAATTTTATTTTTGGAATTTCACACCTATTTTGGACTAGTTTCGGAACTTTGTAAAGAATTTGTTTGCCTCCCGATGTGTTATTGTGGTGTCGTAGTCAGCATATCAATTCGGTAGTCTGAAGACCGGAGTTCAATTCCTGACGAGTTTTTCAACATTCTCTTCTGCCCAAACTCCAGTTGTCTTTAAAATACTGTTTGCCATAAGTGCTACGTACGATAGTATGATCTGAGCATTTCGCGTATTCCTCAAGAATTATATAACTCCCCCCCCAAAAAAAAAGAGAGAAAGAGAGTCGAAACACGCCAATATGAAACTTTACATTAGGCAAAGCAATAAACTTAATTTTGGCGTAAATAAAACTTGATTCATCCAGCAGCTACCTTTCAAGAACATTTCTTAATCATTATATACTCTTATCTTTATTCTTAATCTCTCGATTGTAGTTCGGTCTCCTTAATTCATTTATTTACTCGAATCTGTTGACTAGCATATTAATTTTCCTGCATGAAGAACTTTGATGAACTCTTTTTTTTTAATTTTGGAGGAAATACTTTAGGTTTATTTCTAATATCTAGGTTTTATTGTCTACCCCACAAATTAGGTTAAGAAACATATGAAAACTAAATTAAGAAGCCCAGGAAATTTAAAAAACAGAAAAGAAAAAAAATGCGCAGTCTTGGTTGAGAGATTAATGATGGTTACATAATTTTAAAATTATTGCACTTTACGGATGTATAATTCTTTAAAAGAAAATGCAAATTGCTGTGCTCTCCTATCTTGCATTTCAGAAAGTTTGAAACGGCAAATGAGCAAGCATGTTTATGCAAGAGTTCGATGCATTCATAAGACCTTTTGACTTTGACTATCAAACGCATGAAATTATAATTGTGTAAAAAAGATGTAAGCTGAAAGTGTTAGTTATAAGCGCCTTTAAATAACATCATTTCTTGAAATCCTTGACATTAAGAGCCTTGAGCATACACAGAAGAGCGAGTTTGACCCTGGCAAGAACTCTTCAATAACTTGTGGAACTTGTAGAACGAGTCTGTGAGAATAAACTCGGAGCCAGCTGACACACACCCAAAGGGACCCATCTACCGAAGTGGCATGCTAATTATCAAAACTCTTTTTTGTTTGTTAAAAAGATTTCATAGGAAAAGTTATCTTTTATGTATTTCTAGTCGTATACCCAAGAATGAAATTTATGCGAGAAATTTGAAAATATTAGGACGAAGGTAAATACGGTTATTTTTTCCGTTGAATAAGCTTATGTAAAACATTGTGAATCTCTAAGAGAAAATATGAATTTAAAAGAAGCTGCATTAAATGCACTAGAAGGAACTTATGATGTTATATGACCGAGATCTGTAATATTCGTTTATTAAAAATGTAGCAGCATTATCCAGAATCGTCAACAAAGTTTATTTTTATACATTCTAAATCTTAAACTAAATCTTATTACTTTCAATAAATCGATTTCTTTTCCTTCTTTTTCCATCATAATTATTAAAAACTTTGAGCAAAGCTCTAAAAAAGCAATACTTATAAAAAAACTAGATTCTTTTCAGTCTGCGAAACAACAAAACAACATCGTTCACAGGTGTGAAAGCACGCATGGTACGTGTAAAAATACGTGATAATATTTTATTTTAATTTCTGCGTAAATTCTTACTCATAAAATATATGAATTATATTAATTTTAATACATAAAGATGTGTTGTAACTGAATGTTCTCAACCTCTCACTTGAATATAATTTTGCCTCTTTTTAAATGTGATTTAAAGCAGCTGGAAAAATTTGCGTTTAATTTTCGGTCGTTACTTGTGAAGAACGTTTCTCGATAGAAGGAGTGAATGAATGGTCTTGTAATGCAATTTATGTAAAAGTAACAGAAGAAAAGTGAAAATTTGGAGTATAGTAAATTCATGAGAGCTCTTGATAGATCGTTTTCAATTTTAAAATGGTACTTGCCTTTTTTAAACCTCATGTAAAATATTTTGCTCTTATGAATAGATTAAGCCCTTGGTGAATGCGGAGCTTATATCGTTAATGCAAGCGCAATTGCCCATTTCCATTCCCCAAAATCAACTTTCAATGGAAAAAATGTGTTGCGTGTAGTTCGAATTAAGAAAGTACATATAATTTGAACGTCCTAAATATTGTTGTAATTTAAAGGGAAAAGAAACAAATGTTAACTGAAAATATAAATATTTATTACTGCCTATTAAGTACTAAATATTTTTTAAAAAGCTCATGATTTTTGCTTGGAACAATATGATAAAATTTAAAATATGCAGATTAGAACGTTAGTTTTTGTTGATCTTAAAAAAGTAAGGCTTGAAGCCAAGCCTGTACATTTAAATGTTTTCCGTTCTATTCCACTGCGTAACCGATATCGGTACAAGCAGGATATCTGTTTATAGATAGTATTTATCTTTATATTCCATCACATGCATGCTTTCCAAAATGACTCTTTTAAAAAATTTGACTTCCTAAACACATTTCAGTTTTAGAGGAAGTCGAAGTGTTTTATTTTACAGATCACGCACGACATCATCCATTCTCGTGTCTAGTTGTCATAGCGCTATTTTGTGATTTCGATGATATGGTTGCTATTATTGACTGATAGTTCTATTTGGATGAATACTCTGTGCAATTATGGCATCGGCGACAGCAGATCAAGGAATGTTTCCATATTATGCTAAATGTTATTCTACGCCTTTGAGGAATGTTGCAACTTTATATATTGTTTTTCCCACCTTTAGGCAATACAGTAAATTAGCATTTTATTAAAAAAAGAAAGAGGAAAAAAACATTTTCTAAAGTAAACTTTTGGTAAAGAGGAGAAACACGCCAAAGTAAAGCATGCAAATAGGCAATTTTATTTAATATGTGCTCCGCCATTAGGTACTGCATGGAAAGGAAGGGATGCCAACTGTAGGACCCTTTTAAGGGAAACTGGCTCGTATTCATATTACACATGGGAGGAAACACGAAAACGCCCATGCAGCCAGCCCGTTCTTCTGGACTCGAATCTAGGACCGAACTACTAGTGTTTAGTGGTTTTTACCGCTCGGTGCTGGAGCGGTATCGCTAATGCTAGAGAGCCAGCATTATGTTTAGCGTAGATTTTTTACCAAGACTCTATCGATTTCATAGGTAAAGGCTTATTTTCATCAGGAGTAAAGAAAATCTGCAACGAAGGGAGGAACCACGGTCATATGTACCAAAAAATTACATATACCAAAATCTTTTGGTATAAACACGGCTGTGGCACCTTTTTCGTTGCGGAATTCCTTTGTTCATCACGAAGAGGGTCCTGTACCTGTTCGCTGTCGAAATCGATAGAGTCTTAGTTAAAATCTATGCCAAATGCAAGATTGCTGCTTTGCCTAATTGTTAATTTTCTGGTAGTTACAGATAGAGAAGTTTCGCTGGAATATCTATGAGATATGTGAGACAGATATTTTATTAAATAAACATTAACCTTGTACTGTGACCACATGGTAGCCAAGAGTTCAAGCATTCTTGTTTTACTTAGAGATCATTTTTGGAAACCTAAAAAGAAAATCTCATTTTTGCGTCTCGATATCTTTATGATTTGTGACAAAAATATTTATTGTATTTTTTATAATATTTTATTATATAAAATAAGATTATTAATCTTCTCTGAAAAACTGATTATACTTTTGAAATTTGTTCGCAAAACGTATTATTTAATTAATAGATATGTAAGGTCCGAACCATACTAGTTACAGATTAATAAATTTTATTTTCTCAGCTGCTCTTTATGGAAAATTCTATTTAACAGTTTTGCTGAAAATTTTGATTTTGCTGTTTGAGTTACGAAAATTTTTTCTTCAACTGTTATGACTCATGAACTCGAGGATCCCATTTTAAATCAGGACATTTTTGTTGACATTTTTGGATATCATATACAGGGTGATTTAGCTAAGCGTGTAAAAACTTCTGGGAAGGGTAGGTTGAACGAAGAACAAATTGGAATAGTATAGCAACGCAGGGTCGAAAATGCTGTCTTTTTGCATTTATCATCACTCAGATATGACATCAGTAAATCGGATGTTCATTAGCTTACAAGCTTGACGAACTTAACATGTTTTGATTATTTCTTCTGGCTCTACTTTAAAGTACTGGTGAACGAAATTGCTGAAAGTGCTGAGAAACTTGTTGCGTACATCTTTAGCTACTTCGAAAGTCTGACAGGCGCCAGAATTTTTTCCAAAATGGACACAATCGACAATATCAAGCAGTTGTACTTCTGCAACCGCAGAGCATTTCGCAAATGTCTTGTTCATTATTAAATGCAGTTTGTTCTCTTAAATGTTGTTCTTTCATTTCGCGTCTTCTCTGTACTCTAAGAAATGAAGATGACATTTCCAGCTGCATATTTCTATAGGATTCTGATTTGTCTTTACTTTTCCAAGAAATTTGTACTCGTTTAGCGGAATCACCCTGGTAGGTCGGTTTTTCATCATTTTAATCTTGAAGGTTATAATGCCTCTTTAGTATATTTTATAGTGATATTTAGGTGATATATATAATCGTACGTATTACGTAATATGAGCATTGTGTAGCATGCATATAGACTTTATGTGCACCATAATTTAATACTGTATTTTTACACTGTGAATTTTAACATTTTTATTTAGGTCGCCCAGATGAGAAAGCTTTTTTGCGTCAAGACTTCATTTCAAAGTGTTGGAAATCGTTAAAATTCACTAATTTAGACTAAAACTAATTTAAAAGGTATTTACAAATGAAAATCATAATTAGAAAATAATTCAAATTAATTAATTTAGTAATTTATACATATTTATTGACTTATAAATTTGAAAAGCTTGGTTATTAAAAGGAGTGCAGAATTTTAATTAAAATAAGAAAAAAAGGTAGCTGAACATCATCCTTTTATATTCACTATTTTACGGTTTTAGGTAACAACTGAGAAATAAGTAAGCTAATTTAATAAGTGTAGCATTTGTTGCTATTAATACATAAATGAGACAGATTAGCATTTCTTTTTATTATTAGTTATCTAGCAAGTTTTCAAAAAAATTCATTTTGCTAATCAGAATAATCAAATTTGAGTGACAAACCATACTACGTGTTAATCCTTAAAGGCAGGGTTCCGCACAAACGATTTTGTGGTTAATGCCTTTATATAATCTATCGCTAGCGATATTTTATCACGAAAGAGATTAATTTCTCTACACATATAGGAGTAACAAAATTCGAACAAATATTCGAATAAGAAAATAATAATATTCTTGGCAAAATTTTGGTGAAGAAAAATTTAGTATTTATATAAATCTCAGTTCTAAATGATCACAATTAAAACATTACTTAAGATTTAAATATCCTCAAAATTTATTTCAACACTTTATTTTCTGAGACATTTTTCATTTCAAAACGATCAAAATGTAGGGCCAAAGCTGATAGAAAACATAAGAAAGTGATACAATCAGGAAGCCAGAATTTTACAAAATGCTAAGCGAAAACGACGTTTCTGTTCTCTAAAAATACGAACAAAAGTTCCATTCATAAAGTTCTCCAAAAACAGTAATATATCTGTCAGAAGTTAATAACCTGTCTTCACTCTGCAGTACATGAAACAAAAAATTCTAGGAACAGCTGCACCATTTCCATTTTCTCAGAATAAGCCTGGAACATCCGGACAAAATTCGTATTAGGAACTTTTTTTTATAAAGTATACAAATGCACCTTTGATAAGGCAAGGTTAGTTTGATAGAATTATTAAAGTACAGAAAAAAACTTGAGGACTAACTGCCTAACCACTTTAGTATTTTTTAATGTAATGTATTGGTTACTCTTAAATACGAAAAGTACTAAAATATTGTCATCAGAAGCTATTATTTACTGATAATTTTTCAAGCAGTTACCTAAAGTATAGTCTTAATGAGTCTAATGAAATGAGAATTTTGAGGGAATATTACAGCTATATAAAGGGAAATTAAATTGCATATGTATAATAGTGCAAAAGTGTTTAAAAAAACAAATTTTTTCCTATTTTTGTCATATCTATAATTTATAATATAGAAAGTGGACAAAAAAGTATAATTGTTTATGAAACTTAATATTATTTAGTGCCGCCAAGACGAGAAAGTAGTTAGTGACTCTGATTGCTGTACCGAAGGGCTCAGCTTCGAATCCCGGAGAGAGCATGGATGTAATTTCCTCGTTTCTTCATAGGAGGCAGTGGTGGTCCACCCATTAAGCGCCTGTATAATACGATAACCTCCCCCCCACCGGCCCTAATAGGGGCCAAAGCCTATAAACTGCTACTGCCCGCCATTGGAAGAAAAAAATAAGCAGTTTATTTAAAAGTTACGCCGGATTTGAAAAAATTCTTTTCTTTTTTTCCTCTTTCTCAAAAACAGCGAATGAAAGAGATTTTTTTTTCCAGTTTTTGTGTACCACAGATCGAAAAAATGATTTATGATTTGCGTTCGTTTTTCCAATAAGAAATTTTTGGAGCATTATTTGCAAAGAAATATTATATTTTAAATCTCAAACTATTATTAATTGTGAAACGGTTAATTTTTTAAATCTTGTCGAGACTTTCGAGACGCTTTTGCAGACTTCAAAATAGGAATAGTGACTTTAAAACTGAAGTTCTACATATAAATTTAAGCCTACTAATAAAACTGCCATTAACTGGGATTAGTTTACATAATAAGGAATTATTGTTTGGATTGTATCACACTCTAGAAACAAAATTTCCAATAAAATAAAATTACGTACTAGTAAAAGTGTCACCGGATATCATAAACGACAAGACAAAAAATCATTTTGATATAAGTGTATATTCTGTCTTCTTTTCTTTTGGATAGTTACAGAACTTTGCGAGTTTAAGTTCTGTAAATGTTACATGATACAGCTAATGAAAATTCAATAAAACGTATATTTGTAAATGCCGAATTACTCTTGTGCACTACGTGATAGTGAAAATGCAGCACCATGAACGTATGCGCAGAAAATGATGAAATGCGCGAAAGGAAAGACACCGCAACGAATAATAAATGATGTTTATTACAACATGATACAGTTATAAGAAGAGCGACTATACAGTATGCTCAGTAAGTTGTCGGGCCATCGTTTGCGGCAATACAGGCAGTAACATGTCTAAGGGCAGATGCAAACAACATGCAGAGTGTTTCCTGAGGGATAGACGTTCCTTCCTTATTAGCCATTTGCCACAGTTCATCTTGTGAACACGGCAGTCTAAACGCACACAAGCGATGTCCAATCACGTCCCAGACATGTTCGATGGCTGAGAGATCCGGAAAGACAGGTGGCCAGGAAAGCACCTGGGTATCTTGACGGCACGTTGTCTAACGTGTGCAGTGTGCTCTTCTCAGTCTGATCACCATAACCCTGGTGTACTTGTTTGTCTGTTGGAAGTGCTTCGGTTGTCGACTTCTTGCATCCTCGACGATAAAAGTTAAGATGGGAGGAAAAATGATCGGCAGTCTAGTAAGATTATTCAATGCAGATTAAGTATAAAATTAGAATATATCCCAAGTAGAATCCCAAGTACATCCCAAGTAGAATCAAAATTCCATGCAAAGGCACGGAATACAGCAACAAAAGGATGCAGAAAGAATATTTTCAGGGTTAATTTTTTTCATCAGAGAAGCAGAAATAAGACACGCATTCTGAGACCTTACTTTCTTTTGATATTTTTTGCACTTTTTGATATTTTAAAATTTTTGCCATTAAATTTTTTATTATCTTTAGGTAAATTAGGTGTAAGCTTGCGCAACTTGGGAAGTGTCTCAGCTGATAATTTAAGAAGACAGATCTCCATTGGAACCTTATTCCAGTCGCAAACTCAAAACTCATAAAAAAGGTCGGCAGTTTATAATGTTATAACTAATCTAATACTTAATCCTACAACCTTACCAGAGAGGTTTTAAACAACGTTTTATTAAACTGAACTTTCAAGAAAACAGTTGCATGGCTCGAACTGTAGATAGCCACTGCCTGTGGCGATGCAAATTAAATAAGGACAGTCAAATAACTTTAAACATTGATCAGTAGTCTAGCACTACACAGTTAGATACTAAGCTACAAGCTGGCTCAAGTAGTTTAACGACACGAAAATATATTCTGGTGAGGAATACGGTAAGAAGAAGTAGAGATCAAAATCATAATAAATGGTCGGTTAAGCATAAGAAGCTTACAAGCTAAATAAGCAGTTGAAAGCTAAAAAAGGAAGAAAGTAAATGTTTATGATTTCCTATTAAAGGAAGATGATACGAAGAGTGTTCTGAATACAAGCAGTAATAGTGTTCCGTTACAGTTAGAATATTTTTGTGCATTTGTACAGATGTAACGACTGCAGCGTCATGCAATGTCAGTGGCGAAAATCCAGCAATAATCAGTAAGCGATAAAACACGCACTCAGCCCACACTGAGTCACTTGTCCTCTGCCCGGTCAAAGCGGCAGCCAATAGTTATACCAATTAAACTGTAAAACGGGCATTTTTATGTGTTAAACAGAATAATCTTGTTAAGTTTTTCAACTTTTATGAAATCATAGACAGTCCGCAACCACACATGCTGTCAACAAATAGTTCTGTAAGAGTAATTTCAGTGATTCAGTCTTTTCAGTTTGAAAAGAGTCAAACCAGCAACGGAAATGTGATCTCAAGAACGAAGTTAACTCTGAAAATGATTATTTCTGACTTACTGAAAAAAAGATAGAAAAGCAGAAAATTTTTCTAAAGACGTTATTTAAAGCATATAATAAATATCATATCGATTCAATAATTAGATCCATGGAAAAGTATAGAGAATTATGCAAATGGTCGGAAGGATGTACTGATGAATTAATTGATGAGTAGGAAGGCATACTGTATAGTAACAATAAGCCAAAACTGATAAGATGCTGGATACATTTTTATAGTCTTATGATATGATAAAAGTGTTTGTTTACCTATCTTTTACCGATTACTTCAGATAGCATATGACGATGTTTTTGCCTTTTGTGTTATGTAGAAGTTTTGTATTTTTTTTTCCGATTCAGAGACGCAAGAAATCAAGTCTGCCGTCGCGAAATTCGAGCCGACGATATTCAGATTGCTAGCAGGTAGTGCTAACCATTTACGTCATGAAAACATGCATAGGGGAATGAGATAATTTTACTTTCTTCCCTGTTTAAAAATTCAACAAGGCCAGACGCATGAGATTCAGTCGACCAAATTTAGTAGATGAGTTTTTATCCACCACATCCTTGTATGGGATTCACTATAGAGACTTTTCTTAACAGTTTTTCTAGAATCAGGATATGCAAGAAATCAATTTTGTCTTCACTGTGTTTTGAACTGGATCTTCCAACTGCCAGCTGCACATGATAACCACTTACGCTACGACAACATGCGCGAGAGATTAGCGATAATTGCTTATGGCCTTAATAAAAACATCTTTTGGTGATTGACAAAAGACACTCAAATTACTTGCTTAGAAGTAATTTTAAATAAAATGCTGTCTTTTTAAAAATCGAATGTCATAGCTAGCTTTGTTTAGGGGAAAAAATCATACTCAAAGCATAATTTGTTAACAGTAATACAAAGCTAGCTACTAGCTACAAAAAATTAATAAAGTTTAATCAAATTAATAAAGTAATCTAAAATACAGTAAAATTTAATTAATTTGAGCTTGGTTATTTCGAATTTTTGGATTATTCAAACCTGACCAGTTTCTCAAATTTTCTGTTTAATATTGTAATGTAAAAATTATGTGTTTAATTCGAAGTTTTTTTTTAAGTTCGAACATTAACGTAATCCAAATTCGAAAAAAAAATTTTTTTTTGGTGGGGAGAGGCAGAATTTATCCTCTGTAGAATGTTCCTTCTCCTAGGCTTTTTGTCACATTTTCAGTCGCACTTGTCACATCTACAGTCGCACAGGAACAGATAGACCTTGTCATAGTCTGTCTGTTCCTGAATGCTATGCAACACCCCTCTTGAACGGAAAATACTCGCATTTCTTTAAATCATAAAGAACCGACCAACCAAAATGAACCAGTTACAGTACGAATCAAAGATCTGAATGACCAGTGAAATTTTTCAAAATGTATTGTACTGAATAAAAATTTCTGCTGTCTGTCTGCCACAGGGATATTGTCCAACAGAATGTCTCCAGCTGTTTATTGGAGTAAAAACGAAACGTAACCCAACCCATTTGTCATTGGGATGTCTTGAAAACGTGCATTAAAGTTTACCATCTTAATATACTTAATAACCTATTGCTAATTTATACGTTTTGATTTTTCTTTATATAAAATACTCGTTATAATACTGCTTCGTCTTTCCGCGGACAACATTGGCAAAACAAAATAGCTATTAAACTTTCACCTGATTCTTACTTAAAATTTATAAAACCTGTTAAGAAGTAAGTGCGTCCAGTTAGATATACTGGCGAGATATTAGACAGTCAGTATGCAGGTAGTAGAAACATTCTGATGTTCATTTATAATGGCATTCAGGTTATTCAGCTTACCAAAATCGAAGCTTATACCATAGAGAGGAAATGCACGTTTATTCCGAAATGAATTTCATAACACAGCAAGGTATCATTCGGAATCTTAAATATTTACATTGTCATTGTTTCGAAACCCTTAAATAATATTGATTCAAATATACAAATAAAAAATTTTCTTGATGCAGCTCGAATAACAGGCAAGTCTTGGATAGGAGTTCTCAAATCGAATGGTCATGAACTACTTCTGCAAAAGAGGCTTTTAGGCATAAAACCAATGAAAACGATGACTCTGAGACCGTCCAGAAGAATCTGCAATATTGCAGAATTCCAACACCTGGATAATGCGATTCGAGA
Organism: Stegodyphus mimosarum; assembly: GCA_000611955.2. NCBI lineage: Eukaryota > Metazoa > Arthropoda > Arachnida > Araneae > Eresidae > Stegodyphus > Stegodyphus mimosarum. The sequence goes on from KK122167.1 coordinate 729,513, forward strand.
TCATTGGGCAGATGAAATCAACAACGATCCCTAGTTAAATGTTGATAATGAAGTTGCTGTTGGTAGTCAATTTAATTGATAGAGAACTGTTCATGTGCTAACCACAACGAAATTTGAATCGCATAACGAAGAAAAAGAAATGAAGCTAACAATATAATAAAACAGCCTGTAAAATAACCTCTTTTAGAAGGTGTACGCATATTAAAGAAAACAAAAGTGTTCCGTGGAATACAAACGGTTGTTAAAGATTACCTATCTTGTATGTGATACTGAAAATTTTGTATGTTGTGTAAAAGCGAATGTAGGAAGGAAATGAAAATTTAAAATTATTTTAAAATGATATATTTGCAGCATTGTATTTTTTGAATGGCATTCATAAATGCAAAGAATGTGGGGAACTGAGCTGAAATGACTGCATTTGTGTGATTGAGTTAAATGTCGTCATAATGAATAACTGATGAAACTGGATAATTCGAATGTTGAATTTTCTCTTGAATTCGAATGTGCTAGGTTTGACTGCATTATTTTTTGGATAAGAATGCGTTTCTTTAGAATCCCATGAAATTATTCGCAAGGATTTAAGACAGAAATTTCAGTAAATTACAAAAAAGACACAGTTTGACTTAAAAATTCTTAGTTTATGTGAAAATTAATCTCCGTTGGAACCAATAATAATAGGCCAAAAGTGTTCAGATTATTCATTCAGAACCAATAATAATAGGCCAAATGTGTTCAAATTATATCAGTTATTAATTTTTAATAAAATAATGCCATGTACATGACACAGAGCAAAAGAAACTCATTATTTAAATTACGATTTTCTTTTATAAATACCGTAAAAGTGAGTACCTTTACTAAAAATAAGCTATCAGAGCCCGCCAACTAATACCTTTATCGTCTTATCTGAATTTCGTTTCAGAACAGTAACTTTTTCAGATGCGGAAATGATCACAAGAACCATAAAATGATTAAAAATCACTAGGGTAGAAAACTTCCTTCTGTCTGTCATTACAATTTATGAACTCCAACTGATATCAAAATGATAAATTTTTAAACTACGAACTTTATTCCCAGAGAAAGCAAAGATCTGATGATAGAAAATGCTGAAAAAATTAAATGAAATAGTAATCATTCGTTCCTTAAACAGATACTTCTAAAGAATGGATGGTAATCTTCTAAACCTTTTTTTTCTCTTTACGATCCAACAATTAGTGCTTATGAATTTCGGGAGAATTATGAACTCATGTAGCACACATTACGGCTTCTGAGAATGTTAAGCAGCGGGCAACGTTGGGATAACTGATGTCACATCTGAAAGAACAAGAAAAGCCGCCGAACCAGGATAGTGGCTAATGACTTTGACTGTCGTGCCGAAGGGCCCGGGTTTGAATCCTGGAGAAGGCGTGGATGTTTGTAAATGTATAGTGTTTGTGCAACATGGGAGCAGTTTAAATATGCGGTGAGCCGAAAGTCCTCTCGAGAGGTTAATGGTAGGGGAAAAGAGGTGAGAGACCCTTGGACCCGCCCCCCGGGGAGCTCTTTCTCAAAAGTGGGGAGGGGGCTGGAAGAGCTAAAGTCGAGCGATCACTAATATGGGTCTCTTTTGATAGAGCATATGTCTCCTTGCACGATGAATTCCATGGGTTTGTGCTCTGATTTAAATATTTATGTTCAAGATCTTACTAAATCAATAGTGGATATCTGTAAAAAAAATAAGAAGATGAATAAATTTAAACAGAGCAACGCTCTGGGTAAATAGGTACATTGGTGGTCCGAAAAACTGGCTGTTTTAAGAAGTCAAGCTCGACTGTATCGAAGAAAATTTCAGAGATGTTACAATTGTATAGACAAAAATTTGTTAAAGATTCAATATAAGAAGAAATTAGCTGAATATAAACGAGAAATCAACATTAGTAAAAATTGTGCTTGGGAACAACTATGTGACACTTTAAATATTCATCAACCTTTTGGCATTCCTTACTATATCGCTGTTAATAAATATAAACCAGCTTTACAAATTGCCTCTTTAAAATATCAAGATGGGTCTTATATTAAGAATATAGACGAGACAGTAAATTACCTCCTACAATATCACTTTCCATGTGATACTACTTATGGTGATCTATCACGTCATTATCAAGTTAGATCAGATTGTAGGATATCTCCAGAGACCGTAAATGATTATGATTTTAATTTGGATGAAGTGGAATTTACTCTTAAAAAGTTAAATAAAGGAAAAGCTTCTGGTAAAGATGGCCTGACAATGGATATTATTTTAGAAATCTTTGAATGTAATAAAAAGTTTTTTGTAGCTATTCTGAATGAATGTCTTCGGAGGGGGATTTTCCCTAAATGCTGGAAAGAGGCTGATTTGGTTTTGTTCAACAAAAAAAGAAAGGATAAAGAAGATCCTTCCTCTTTCCGACCCATTTGCTTACTGCCTTCCTGGGGCAAGGTGCTGGATAAACTCATGACATAACGGTTACAATATTATTTATTATTAAATAATCTTTTAAATAAAAATCAGTTTGGTTTTATGCCGGGTAAAAGTACTACCCAGGCTATAGATAATTTAATTTCTGACATTCTTCTAAATAGAAGGAATAGTAAACATACTGCAATTTTATCCTTAGATGTAAAGAGCGCTTTCAATAGTGTTTGGTGGCCAATTTTATTAAAGGAATTAAAAAATATGAAATGTCCAAGAAATATCTTTTTATTAATATGTGATTTTCTGATATATGATATTTGAGGAGCAAGTAAATATATGAGTACAACAGATCTTTCGCTCGCACACCCATCTTTTCCTTAAAAGCGGAAGTTCGTCTCGAGGAAAAATATTTTTTTACTCGCCTTGAAATGTATTCGACCTTTAAACGAAAGAGAAAAACATAGTTGATAAAGCGATATTGTCTATCGTTATTCAACGCAATACTGCTGTCTCGATTTCTGGCGCCAAATTTTATCTTGTATCTTTAAAATGCCATCGCTGAGTTGTAACTACTTCCGAAGAAAATATCCCATATCAGTGTTAACTCAAGTTCAAACTGCCAGACGGTCAGTCATTAGTGGGTTCTTGATTAGCTCACTGAAGAAGACTGAGTTTCCATGACGAATGAAAAGATTTGTATTTCTTTTTAATTTTAGGTTTCATACTGTAGTCTCGAATTTTATAACTTACCGAAATAATTACTAATACTTCTAACACCCTGAAAAACATTTCGTCTTATTTTTCTTGTTAAAGTGTCTAAAATCCAAATATATATATTTAAAGAAGAGAAAATATGTCATCTTAAATAAAAAAATTATAAACATAAGAGAAATAAGTATAATTAAACAGAAAGCACCGTTTGCAATAACATCTGTTTAATAAAAAAAATACCTAAAATTTTGGACGTTTTTGAAATTTTCCTGATTTTTTATTTTGCGTGTTTTCAAAAATTGCTGCAATTCTTTAAATGCAAAAATTCAGACTTGAAAGAGAATTTATGTTGTTGTGTATTGAATTTGTTGAAAGAGAATTTATTTTGTTGACAGAAAATTGATTCCGAAATTCAGTGAAAAAATAATTTAAACTTCTGCAGGGCAAAAACTTTAGGCTTATTTAATCAAACCTTGCTGTAATTGGATTAAGAAATCAACTGGAATTAGAAGCCTTGATGGTTGCCGGAGTCCTTATTCTAACAACAACTAAAGTGTAGTAGCATGTTTATCATTTTTTCAGTGCGCCCACTAGCGGCCTAGCAGTAAAGTCGTTAGACACTGGTAATTCGACCTGGGTTCGATTCCAGGTGAATGAGCTGACTGCATAAGCGTTTTCGTGTTTCTTCCATGTGTAATTTGGATACGAGCCAGTTTCCCTTAAAAATCCTCCATTAAAGCATCCCTCCCAACCTTTATCATGATTAAACAAACTAAACTATGTTTCCAAACCAAAAACCTAACTATGCCCACCAGTGGCCGAATGAACAAAGCTGTTGAACATTACTACTGGGTCGGTGCTTAAGTTCGTAGCATTCTGTAGCAATTACTGTAAGCAAAACGGTGCACAATAGTTGAGTGGTCATGTTGCATTGGTTTTACCAGTTGCCGCACGAAGAATCCTATGAACATACTCATTCAAGCGATCTTTGTCAAAATCAAACGGTCTTTCAGAAGGTGGATCATCAGATAATTCAGATGCTTTCGCAGGAAATGAAACAGCGCATTTTGTACTATTTTCAGCAATGGCATTAGTCTCGTACATGGCACATTTTTTCGTCGCCCTACTGTATTTGACCCTTGGTTAAAATCAAAGAGTAGATTATGCAGCAAATCAGTTTGACACTCTATCTTGTTTCGTCTGTAAGATAAACAAAATGTGCTCATCATTAAAATACAGTATTTTCATGAAAAATAAATTACAAATTAAGCAGTAATAATGAAATAATGAACAAAGAACTCTTGGCAACACAGTGTTATCAACCCATGACAAAACGCTACGAGTTTGCATACCAATTCAAAAGTTCACTCCAGATTTGATTCCTGGTTCAGCGGGCTGCTTGCATCATCAAGTTTCGTGGGTTCTCTAGTGTGTAACGTAAGTCCAAAGCAATTTAGACTATAAAGTCCACCAAGAAGATATTCTTTCTAAGACAGACAGTCTTAGCGGTTTACCATATTCAAATAATAAATGAAACTACTATTCAACATCATGTTAACAAATTGAAGAAAGTCAATTTTGGTATTTCGTAGAAAAGTACGTTATCGAAGCAAATGAATCACAGTCGGAAATTTGTGAATATAATTAGCACTTCGCCATATTTCAAGTACAGATAATAAAAGGAATAATAGGACCGCTTGCTATCCTACAGATCGCTGCTTAAAATATGGAAATAGATCGCTATCGAACCATCTTTGATCGTAAGAAGGACACTGCCCTTGCAAACTTACGGAACTTTTTCATAGATCATTATCTGTAACTAAAACTGTATATAGCTGTTATTTAATAAACATAATTATTAAGTAAAATGACAGGAACTCTGGTCAACAATTGAAAGTTGTTGTTTAACATAATTAACAACAAAAGGTTAAGTGGGGATAATTACTCAACATGCTATTCTTACGGCTGGCGGCATTTTGTGATTTTCAAACCCGCTTTCTTTCGTTCCTGAAATTGGTGGTAAAAGAATCCTTACAACCTCAAAAATATCATAAATTGACTAAATATGAATTTTCCTCAAAGAGAAGAATAGAGTAGGATTCAGCTGTTGCTTTTAATATGAGATTGGGCCAACTGCAAACTAATTTCCATTTTTCTTTGAACTAATCATTCATTAATTAATTTTGGCTTAAAAGTCATATATTTATTTCATGTAAACAAGCAGTATCTTCACTAAATGCCATTTAAACAGTTCATGTTTTAAAACTCACCAGTTTGTTTATTTTTTGGTTATGTGATATGGGCTGTGTCATGGTCACGGGTATGGTACCCCTGTTCTACACTATCCCTTGGTTACATTTCATCACAGAAAATTTGTCCTATTACAATACTTCTACAACAGAGAAGATTTCACAATTACAACTTGGAAATTAATTCGTGAAAAAATGTTTGTGATTTCTCACTTAAGTAGAAATTGGTTTATTTCTTTGGAAATGAGAAAGCAAAAAAATATTTTTGAACATTATGCTATAAAATATCAGCAAAATTAACTTCGATGTTTTTCTTTTACGAATATTCATGGCATTCATGAAAACAATCAGAGAGATTCAGAATGACTGTAGAAATAACAAGAAATTAGAAACAGTTTCTTTTAAAATACGTGAAAGAAGACAGCGAAAAGCAGCTGACATTAGTTTTCGTTTCTAAGACAATTACAGTGGCTTTAATTGATCTGAATAGTGATTAATATGAGTAATGATGATTTAATAAAAATTTCTGGTACATGACTATGATATCAAAACTCGTTAGGCTAATTATCGAATATTTACTTGAAAAGAAAACCTCAACATTGTCAATTGCCGAAGGAGAGCTGAATTTTTTATTTTACTTTATCTATTTATCTTGCAAATTTAGATAAGTCTAACAAGTGAAACAAGTCGAGAACTACTTAACAAATTTCAAAATTAAAAACGTAAAAGAACTAATAACTTAATAAATGTCTTCAAAACCAGAAAATATCATTTTTCTTTAATTATTCCTGAATTTTTTTTTATTATCAATTTTTATTTCTTTGATAAATAAGTTTTATAAAATTAATGAAGCATCGGTATTTTACTGCTACCTCATTTATTGTTTTCTTCGCTCTTTAAATTAATTTAAAATTAATACGTAATGTACAATAACGATTTTTTTCCAAGAAATTTCTTGATTTTCCAAGAAAAAATCTACAAAGAGGAAAAAAAAAGTGAAGTACAAGATATTTAAGTGGCTAGAATAATTATGATCGCGATGTCGGCAAAGGTGATATTCAGCCAATATACAAGAGAAGAGTTGTCTATTCAGGATCAATTAAATGTTTTATAACAAAAAATTCTACAGAACCGACATCTTGTGGTAATGATAAATATCAAACTCTTGGTCAACAGTTTAACATTTTCGATAGACGAAGGCAAGTTTGGAAAACTGAGCGATGCGTTGTGCGGACGAATTAAACCCTACTTCTGGGCAAAATGAAAGAAAATTCTGAGGTTTTTAAATGATTTTGTTTTCAAAATATAAACTCCACTTCTGGTGCACTGTGTCTGAGAAAATTAAGTAAATAAATAAACAGCGTCAAAGGTTACATTTTCTATGTTCTAATTTAGTATAAAAAATTTTTATTTATTATTTAATGTTTTATCTATTTCGCAAAATTTAGAGCCAAATAAATTAGAATCTTTATAAATATCCGTTTTTATTTCTTTTATACACACCTACATTAACATAATATAAAAGTAACAAACATCAGCATTTTACTTCCTGTATGTTTATTGTCTGTTTCACCCTTTAAATAAATATTTGCGAGAGTGACTCAAATGAAAACCTTAATTCTTTATTATGAAGCAAATGAGAAAATACAAAAAAATTATACATACATCATTTGTGGTCCGTAGTTCAACTCAGCGGAAGTGCACGGATACCCACTGAGAATTCCTTTGGTTGCGACTGTAGCCAAGCGTGCACTTAGGATTTCATTGCTTCTGAAATTCTTGCCTTCCATCACCTCTTCTAACTGTCAGAGTATGTGAAATTCATTGCGGGCGATGTCTAGTGAAAGAGGAGGGTGTGTGAGACATTTAGTATTTACATTCCGGATCGTTGCAACAGATAAATGGACAGTATGTGGACGAACATTATCACGCAGTAATAATACACCTGAAGTCAGAAGTCTAGCGTTTACTCTTGATTGCGTGACGATGAGGATGTTGGAGCAGATTTGCATAAGAAATACTAGTCCGTTTTTTCACGTAATATTAAAAAATTACTCGGTTTGCATCCTAGAAAAAAGCGAGCTTTTCTTATTGATGGAATGAGCTTTCCTGCTAATGGAGCAGAAAGTGCTACTGAGATGACGCGTGATTCCTGCTTTCCTGCTTCCAGTCACAGTGATGGCATATTTGCATTTCCTACACTATTCTTGTACGCAACGCAACGCATTCGATATACACAGCACCGTAATGCGCTTTCATTCTGCAATTGGTTTAATATCTTCACTATTAAAATATCTCATCAGGGGATTGCTGCTCTTAGACGGTACATGTCTACAGTGGAGGGGCCATCTTTGTACTGACATTTTTTCTTCTTCAGAGATGCAGCATCATATTGCCATCTGCTGGTCATTCGTTAAGTCACAAGTAATAACTGCTGCCAAGTTATAAATCAGTCGTACGTTTTTCAGAATTTTATTACACTTTTAAGGTTTTCATTTGAGTTCCCTACGTAATATATAGTAACAATTTTAATTTAAATAAATAAAATATGGTATCGAATAGAAATAATAGTAATAAATAGTAATAGTTTTTTGTGACAGCGATAAATACCTACTAATATTAAAATATATGTAATATTGTAGTTTTTCAGCTTTGAATCCAAAGAAATAAACTTAATTAATGCTATTAATAAACCTGACAAGAAATGAAAAGCAAGCGTTTTTCCTCGAAGAATAAAAAGGCGTTAAGAAAACTTAATCACTAGCTACAGAGATTACTAGCGTTATTTTTAATAATTAGATTTGTTTGTGATGTAATAAATTGCCACATACTTATACATTATTGTATCATAATAAATTTAAAAATGCTATTTAATCTGCCGAATGCAGTAAATCCACTTAAAGTGTTTTTTACTTAAGTTTGCAGCATGTTATCTGTAGTAGTATCTACAGTAGGGTATAGTAGTTATGATGTAGCAGCTTCTATGTTGGCACTAATTCAAATAAATCCAAAGTAAATTACTAAGAGACTAATTATTTCGTCATTCGGATCAAAGGCATTCGAATTTAAATACTTACAAAAAATGTTAAAATTTTAACATTTGGTGATGTCGGTGAGATATGTTCTGCTCAAGGGGGGAAATAATCAATTTCTTGTTTCTTGAGAGTTTTTTCTTCAGGTGTAGAAAACGTATCAGTGCTGGCAAGATAATGTGTTTTGATTCTTAGTAGTGAGCCTTTACTAATATTACTACGCAATATTGATTTCGTTGTTTTAAACAGAAATATATTGTACAGAGAATCAAGGATGCGATGACAAATCTGAACCTGAAACTGAAAATAGGGTAGAGTCAAGAGTCAGACGAAGAAACAGAAGTTTTTCAGCATTCGAAATCTTGGTTCATGACGTTTCCGTAGCCTAATATTAAAATTTATAAGTGCACACATGCAATAATATTGTAATTAAAAAAAAGGGCCCCCCACACAGAAAGAAAATCGTAGAGAAAAGTGAAAAAGCAAGTTTTCAGAATTGGATTTAGACAAAATGGTCGCACATGTACGTTACTATAAAACAAATTTGTGTGTTTATAAGCCACAAGTAGGTCGTCAAAGATATATGCATAATATGGATTAGTTTACACAGAGCACCAAAACAATGGCTTGCTCAAGAGGAGAAACGGTCAGAAAAGCTCAGACAAAAGCATATATCAGTATTATCCTGGACTTTCATTGACTTCTTAGATCGTAGAATTTAGAGAAAGGGTAAACGCTGAATGCTGTTTGGAGTCCTTGGACAGATTTATAAATCACTGGCAAAGCAATTCATAAAATAATTTTTTTTACATAAACTTTTTTTAAACTCATAAAATAATTAATAAAGTAAGAAATATAATTTATCATATAGTTTCATGGAAGCAAAACATTAAATAATTATCTGCAAAATTTATCTAAAATTTCATATCACAAATGATAAAAGCGTCTGGTGCTTTTGATAAATTAACAAATACTTAGCTTTGGCTACACAATTTGATTAATAGATTTCATTATTTGATTGCCCACGCTTTTATTATTCGGGGTTTAAAACTGTAAATGAATTTTCTGAAGAGAATTATTTAATGTCTTGTTACCGTAAAGCTATAGATAAATTATTTTTCTTCTTTTATTTCAGCAATTATTTTATGAGTTTTAAATGAAAGTTTATTTCATAAATACTTTTATTTTTATTATTTTAGGCTTTTACCAAAAATCAGGAATTGAAATAAAAATCTCATAAAAACTTCATTAAAAAAATTTTCAACTCTGTCCGATGGTACAAACAGTAAAACTCTAAGGGCTTTAGTTTGCCGTTGAAAAAGAAGATAAGTGCAAAAAATCGTTTCGACATCAAATTAAAAATAATATAAATCAAGTTTAGAAAAAAAAACTCATCACATTGTACTGTCATCCACAATGAGATTGTGTGCGAAATAGGAGCTCGATAGGTTATAATGAATAGCAAAGTTTTGGCCATTCTGACAAAAACCAGTGTTAAATGAAAGATTCCCAAAACACGCCTAGTTTTTTAAAAAATTCTAAAAAGTGTCTTTATTAATACTTTTTCAACATTTTTGTTATAATAGAGATGAAAAATATCTTTCATAACCTATGAAAATTTCAAATCTTTAACACATATACGTGCTTGGATGTTAGAATTTTCAACTCCCATAAAAGAACATAATTTTACGCACCTCGAAAAAATTAGGAAAATCAGCTTTTAAAAGGAAATAATTCTTAACTTGTATATACGCTTCTGACGTGGGAAAAATTTAAAGTGACGCTACAGAATTTCACTACGATTAAGTAATATCATAACCTTGAAACTACGTTGAAGGAAGAAGGCTTTTTGTTTTACAATGCAGCATATTGTTACGAATTTTGTATACATTTAAATAATTTTAGCGAAATTGTATGTAAATTATAATATTTCTTGTATGAAACGCCTCAGAATGCGAAGCACCGCCTGAAAAATAGGCGTACAGGGTTTAAGTCCATTTGTAGCCGTTCCTCAATAAACACGAACGCCGGCTAGCTTTAAAAGTATTTATTAATAGAGCACACAGGAACGGGTACAAGGAAATATACATAAATATTAAACATATAACGGAACATTAAACATTAGAATTACAGACATCTACTATATGACAACCTAACGTGTTCGCGGCTGGAGGTCGACTGACTTAGACTGTTCGTCTTCGCCGCTAGGTGGCGTTCAATATAATTCGGTTACGGTTAAATAGTTCTGTTACACATTTAACACTGAGATAAATAGGTCGCCAAGCTGGGAAAAAATCTCCAAAATTTGCCATCTTGATGACCAGGTGGTAACATTTTGGTCCGATCCTCTGTGACTAATTGTATTCGGTCCCATGTCACTATAACTGTATCCGACCGTATGCAGCTGTAACTGTGTATGCTTTCCAGCAAATTTTGAGACTCGAGTAAGACCGGAGAGAGTATCAATTTTCTGTTTAATTCAGAGTATTGAGAAATTGCTGTGCGAGCTTTCGCTTTTTGATGCCTTGTGTTCAACGTTTTTTAGTAGTTTAATGTGGTAACTACTGATTGTGCTTTGTCATACTTAGAAGAGCTGTACGAGTACTTTTGTGTGGAAAATTCCAGAACTGTGAAGCGTTTTTTTGGAAAATAAATTCCATCACGCTCTCACTAGTTCTCTGTGCATTCAATCCAATACGAACCCGTACGCACGTAACTATTTTTGGTGTCTATAGTCGTCAAACTCGGCAACTTTTGGCATTGGCGACAAAAATTAGTCTTCAAAATCATCGACAACTTGGAGTCGAAATAGCGGTAAGCTCATGATGGTTTTAGTGACATGTAAGATGGACTACCTTTATTTTATCGGCGATGCTTCGCATTCTGAGGTCTTTCATACAAGAGATAATACAGTTTACACTTAATTTCGCTAAAATCATTTACGTGTATTCAAAATTCGCAACCCTACTTTTTTTAAATGTAGAAAATCTCCCAATTAATGCCTTTTTATCAATCTTGTTTTAAGAAAGGCAAAGATATCTATAATCCGGGAAACGTTAAAAATTTTGTAACCGATACATTTTAGATGTTGAAATTTTAAAATCCTAACTTCAAATAGTCTAAAAATATTCAGAGATTTTTTAAAAATACGCCCAAAATCAAATGACATTAAGAATTTGGTATAAACTTCCATTTGTAGATTTTCTTTCCGTTCCAGCTGATGGCGTAGACGGCAAGTTTCTGAGATTTTCGGTATGTTTATTAAAAGAAGATACTTGCGAAAAATCGTTTAAACATTAAATTAAAATAAATCTAAATCGAATATTTTTTTTAAAAAATTGCTTCCCCACATTGCGTTTTTATCCAGAAATAGTAAATGTAGAAAATATGAATTATGAAGCTTATTAGTGAATAGAGTACAACGATGACAAACTTCCGACTACAGCGACAAACACCGCGAGTGAATATGATAAAAAATAATAAATAAATATAAATTAAATAATATATAAATATAAATAAAATATATTAATATATTGATATAAATATATTATAATAATACATAATAATATAAACAAAAACTAGTTTCCCAATGATAATAATTTTAATGAAGTGAAAAGGTAAAGGGCTGAATTGATACAATTGGAGACAAAAATGTCGAGCATTGGGTTCTTTCACTTTATTTTGAAGATTTAAGTTGATGATTGTTTGTTTTCCATCAGCTGAAAGCGAAACTAGTGTTGTGCCTTATACTAAAAATCAATTCTTTCTACTCATTTCGGGGATACAAAAATGTAAGATGAGAACCAAAATATAACATAACTGTTGTTAAAACGTTGGCAGAGCAATTAAAATGTTTCACTGGTGCAAAACAAAGCTATGTTGTACTGCTGCCGCATGTACATTAATCTCCTTTAAGTATTTTCTCAGTTATTAGTAAAAGCATGCAAACGATTTTGAATTCTCATTACGCAATTCATACTAATGTTTGCTAGTAATGTTGAACTAATTCTATCAGTATTATAATATTTGTTTGTATAAATATTTGAGCTAGAAAGCTCGCATCTTTTAATAAAAGAGAAAATATAATTTCTGCTTATGATTATGCAGATTTAAATTCCTCTAAATGTTTTAAAAGTACATTTGTATGCAGCCTCAGTATTAGCATTCTGCAATTACATTTCGTCACGGTTCAGACTGATTCTGGTGACTGACCGGAGATATGAAATTAGAAGGTAATGTCGGACGAAACTGAATAATCTTCTTCTCGGTAAATATGCGTCATGCAACCACTCACATTTCTTCAGAGCTCTTTCTGTTAGCTCAGTTTATATTCAAATACAGTGACTCTTAACCATTTATAAACCTACACCCAGTGTAGGTTAACGACACAAGAAAAAAATATTTGATCCACCTTTCTACTATGTCTTCCACCCTCCCAGAGGTTTCGACAGCTAGTCTGACACCCACAGATATTTCGAAGACGCCTTAGCAAAGTGCTTTTGCTGCCTTATAAGCCTTTGCCCTTGTTTATTTTTAATTTCATTTTCTATTCCCGTTCGACGCCCTATCGCTTTCGGTAATATAGTGCTTTAGAATTCTCCTTTCTTAGTTTCGAAATTGTGATGATTCTTGATGGCTTCCGGCGCCAAAAGAGAAAACCTAGTCAGATCCTCTGCTGGTGTCATCATTTCATGGTTTTATTTCCCTGATCTGAAGTAGTTGTTTCTGTGCTACTGCGACTCTGATGTGAGAAACCAAGTTAGGTCTAATGACCTCCGTCCCACGTATTTCGATTATGTATTTGACCGGTCAAGGTTATACTAAGGGATTGGCATCTATGCTGATACGTGAATGTTGTTAGAATAAAAGTATTAAAACAACCTTAGAATAAAAATGAGCAGTTGAAAAAGTAAAAACTAAGCAAATAGATAGCTCTTCATACTTAACGTAGATCTAAATAATAATGCGAATATTCCCCCAAAATTTTCATACAGAAGTATATCTTTCAAACTATGCAGCTGTTGCCAGATGAATAATCATAGTGAATTTAAAAGCAATGGAAAGAACACCAAGCGTTTAAAGTAAGATTCAGCACATAAAGTTGGGTGGTTAGTTAATTACGATAATAGCTTAACTTTAAGTAATTGAGAAAACATTTAGTTGGTTCTGAGATAAGCTGTGCATTTCATAGTTTATATGATATTTATTTAAACCCCAATTCTTTGTAAATCGTAATACCTTGACGAATAATCATAACACACGTATCCGATGTATATGGAATAATTAGGATGTCTTTATCTACCAAAAATCACATTAAAAAATAGTCTTTTATGCAAATAAAACATTTTGAGTTAATAAGTTACTGATTTTTAATGATGTAAAATGTCTTGTAAAATCAGAAAATGTTGGTATAAATGCAAGGAACAGTCAGTTTTTTCAACCCTAAAATGAAATCTGTGATTATTACCACCTTCCTTACAGTTCTCGTACAATAGGAAGCTGCATATCAGAATTTTGGAATACCTATGACGTCCTGTTGCGGGTGTATGTCTACACGATTCCTTTTTTAACAGCAACAAGATATACGTTTCTTGTAATGTGTGTCTAATATTGTGGTGGCATACATGGTGCAATTTGGCTAACGAATATCTAGTCAAGTACAGTGTAATGACCATGTGACAACCTACACAGTCACCATACATGTTTCCAGCCGATTCTGTACTGATTTCCTAGCTGGAAATCCACAGAGCTACTATTAACATCTCAGTTGCGGCAAATCATCTTAAAATGTATCAAAAAATGATTTTCAGGACTGCTTCGAGCAGCTTTATGAGTACTGATGAAAAATTCTAGTCCCCAAAGTAACTATTTCAAAGCAAGTGTAAATTATTTTACTGTTGATTGTTCTTTTTGATATAAAAATTCAGAACTCCCTTTAAGCTACAACACACATGTCATTACGCATTATTTTATAGATTTGTCTAAATTACAAAGTTGTTACAAATTGCTTAGTTAGTTTGTTTACTATGAGGTAATATCCCAAAATTTTCCCAGCAACACCGGGGACATTGAGACAAAGGCCTGAAATTGATAAAAACATAAAATGCAAGTATATAATGTGATCGCTATAGCAACAATAATCTTTGGACGAAATATTTTTTAATTGTTAAAAAGTGCATATATTCCAATTAAGTTACAGACGAAAAGTAACAGGATAATCAAATATAAAAGTAGAATTTTAAAAATGAATTGTCTTGGCTTTCTAAAAGTACTGAGAGAGAGAATGAAGGAAAATTTATAACTAGCATTCGTATGTAATACTAATTTGAAGAACTGAAAAGTAACTGCTCTACTCCTTATCTGACATTTGAAATGTTTGTGATTCGGAATATTTAGAGATAATATACTGCTTCATTTAAAATGTAACCAACATGTAATCAATGTTTAAACAAATTTAACAACAAAATTCTAGGTAATTTTATATTGAATAAAAATACAATTTAAGATTAAAAATTTTCTTTCATTTTAAAAATACTCAATTTTAATACAAAGTGCTTGGAAGGAATTACTTATTTAAGTGGTTAATTAAAATTTAAATAAATGACATAACTGCAAATCAGTCTCTGAGTAACAATGATATCTACGGAATGTATTTTAAAACAGTTTCTTATGTTACTTAGAACTGTGAAGTGTGCTCTTTTCGGGAGCATTCACAGTAGACCCTACGTGAAAGGATGCGTAGCGAATTCTCGCTATGTCTTGAAGAATAGATACCACAGAAGAAGGTTTAAATAACATTTTTATTTGAACTAATGTAACAAGATGCACTCACTCGGTGCTCACAATTCATCACACTTGTGGCTAAATAAATTGAACAGACATTAAAAATGCAAAATTGCAATAAATTAGGATGCCTAAACGACTGATTCCTTAGTTATCTAAACCGCTAAATCGGCTGCACACAGCAAAGCCTAGCCTAGAATATCAATATAATCTAAAGAGGGCGTCTAACACCAACTAGAGAGCTATTTAAAATTCGGAACTAACTTCTCTAAACTAACTCCTCACGAACTCTTGAAACGCAGCTTAAATACTGCTTCTGAACACACTTAGATTTTGCATACTACGTCATTAAAATTTACATTCCGGTAGAAAACTGAAATCAGGAGGGACAAATAACTGAGTATCAATTTAGCCAATTCATGAGGATGTTAGGATTGCTCCATTTTTATTTCTAATTATCATTATTATTTATTAAAGGATTATTATTATATTATTTATTAAAATATTACATACAGGATGTTTTATAAACTACTGAGCTTATTTCAGTAACACACAATAATTTTTTGGTGCATGTGTTACATATTAAAACATTTCAACATGGGCTGCTTTTGTGATATGAGCAATATACGTTCCAGTTGATAATCAATCTCTCGGCATGCGCTCCTCGGCATTTTCAACATTATTATCCTAATTTCCGTAACTCCTAAAATTCGATAATCTCATATAATTTAATTTCATAAATATAGTTCCTTGAGTAAAGAATTACATAGGTATTATATCAGACTCAATTGTCCAACACATCCATTTATCTAATGCATTACTCATTATATTATATCTTCTTTGTAAAATTTCCTAGTTCCTGAATTGGCGTGAACGTTTTGAATATCCACAACCCATAAAAGTTCTTTGCCTAAGGGAAGGGAGACATTGTGAAGGATTTTCTAAGGGAAATTAGACTGCATTTTTTTTTCTTTCACAGTTTAAATCAAATTTTTAGAAGAGAGAGTCGACCTTTAGCTCGTCAGTTATTGCATGTGTAAGTAGTATTTTATTTCATTTCACTTTTCAACTTAGAGCTTAAGTTTTTAATAAATTAATTTATCAGTATCTTAGTACTTACAATATTTAAAGGCCATTGATTTGTCTTGCTAATTAATCTTTAATTATAATTAAAATTTACAGTTAATTAAAGGTATAATTATAAATACCAATTTAACCTCGGTGTAAGGTGGCTAAATAACATGTTGGTTACACAATAAAAGCATTTTGTCTCAACTTAGGAGTCGACCCATTGGGTAAAGCCTCAAAACAGTTCTTGCATACAGTCTTAGTCGCATGATAGTTAGCAAAGTTGACTCCATATTAGTTGCCAGGGAATTTGAGTCGCGGAAAAAACATACATAGTGTCTTCATGGCACATGGGAACATTTAAAACACGTTCAGACAAAAGTTCTTTCGACAGGTTGACCATAGGAATGGAAGATTTCGTTGCACTTACATATCAACTCTTGAAGATCTTTCGATGTGTTGACGGTAGGGATGGAAGGTTTTGTTGTACTTAGATATCGGTGACTGATGTATTTTGAGTTATCTTTCTAATGATGTATTTGATGTACATTCAATCAAAATGATGTATTGGATTGTATGATGTATTTTCAATCGAAATTAAGATGGAACTGCTTAAAATTCTACAAAGAAGATATAATATAATGAGTAATGTGTTAGATACCTGGGTGTCTTGGACAATTCAGTTCCTGGATGTAATACCCGTGTAATTCGTTATTCAGGGAACTATATTTATGAAATTAAATTATACGAGATTATCGCATTTTAGGAGTTACGGAAATTAGGATAATAATGTTGAAAATGCCGAGGAGCACATGCCAAGAGATTGAATATCAACTGGAATGTGTTTTGCTCATATTATAAAAGGAGCACATGTTGAAATGTTTTAATTATTGAGTGTTATTGAAATGAGCTCAGTAGTTTATTATAAAACATTCTGTATATGATATTTTAATAAATAATATAATAATAATACGTTAATAAATAATAATGATAGTTAGAAATAAAATTGGAATAATTCTGACATCCTCATGAATTTGCTGAATTGATACTCAGTTATTTTTATAAAATAATTGAAGTAACAGTCATTAAAAATCGTTCATCATCTTTTGACTGACGTACCGTTTTACTTCACTTGATACAACGAAGGCGCCTAACACTTTTCACATCCGATGAAGGAAAACGAGTCTCAAATTTAACAGCTGTAGATTTGTTTTCTAGAAGTTTACAAGTGAAAGAATACGCTAATTATTTTTGTCTTACATCAACATGCAAATGCACTCACTTCAGACATAACCCAATAAATAATTTAACCAGGCATGTCACACGTTACGGTTGACGATAGGACAGCCTGAATGCTCTATTTCTCTTTCAAGACCTGGATGACTGACATCCGTTTCTTATAATATATTACATAGGCTCAAATGAGACATACGCGCATTGATTCTACATTGTTTTTCTTGTATCTTACATTATATCTTTTCCTGAATGAATGATCGTAATGAGTCAGTAAAATAGCTCGAGTTATATAAAAAGAATGTCAATTAAATGCTGTTAGTTGGGAATCATGCCTAGTCATTTTGTCACTTGAGGCAAGGAACCTTTCTGCACAATACGGAGAATATAAAGACTCATATGAAAAGCTTTGTATTTTGGGGCCCTCCTAATTTTTCACCTTAAGCAAGTGCTTCAATCACTTCAGTAATGTCGCAGCCTTTATTGTTGCAAACTTGGTAACCTTTTGTAAACTGCGAGATACAGAAGGCAATATATATATATATATATATATGTGTGTGTGTGTGTGTGTGTGTGTGTGTATGTTTAATAAATTGGAGAAGTTTAATCCGTTTATAGAATGATGAAACTTGAACGTAAACGCAGCCGTAGATACCACATAATTTATTACTGGGTCATTAATTCTTGAGATACATATTATGATTCACAGATCATCATGGGCACAAAAAGCATTCCACAATTTTGTAAGCTTAGCACACCTTCAGACAACAGATAAAACAGAGAAGTTTTCAACGACGAGCTGGCCAGAAGCAAAGAAGCAGAAAAGTGAGGCATTCAGAACAAGCGTGGGAGAATTAAAAAAAGTTTTGGTTTCAATACAAATCTTATTCAGTGACTGGATAAAAGGTGTTCATTGCAGCGTTTCGTAAAATCTAATGATGCGGATTAATTTGAATGATGCAGTTTAGAATGATATGTTACATATAATTACTATTTTTAGGACAGAAAGGGGAAGTATAAAATGAAGAATAAAAATACTATTGATATTTGAAGTTAGTTATACATATTTTTATCTTACATGCATATATATGCATATATATATATATATACCATATTTTAGAAGTACGGTATTATTTTTACAAAGATATCTCTACAAAGTTAATTTAAATCCTCTTGCTCCACTGCAATGAATATAAAGTAAAATTTTTTTCTTATGAGACGCTGTAAAATTCTTAATTACTTACGTAACACTTTGGGAGAAGCACTTTTAATGTTTAACATATACATTTTCTAATTACTGAAAAGTCCCTTCGAGTAGAATCGGAAGGTTCGGAGTTTGAATCCCGGCGAAGGCTGATTGTTCATGTTTTCTGCTCCGAAATAATCCTAACAACTCTGCAGATTTATGAGAATATCCAACTTTTTATCATTGTTCAACAAACAATAAAATTAATTGCAATGCTGCATGAAACTTGATGTGATAAAACAAGCTTGCTTATGTTAAAGTTATGTGAAGGAGTAAGAAGTTATTTTTCTACTGGTATACCATATATATATATATATTTAAGGTGTTATGTTTGTTTTCCTGTTCTGTGGATATATACAGAATAATAAAAAAAATCTAGCAAAAATTGAAAGACAGATAAAGAGGTAGTTTTCTGTTGCAATGCAGATTTTGCATTGGAATGTGTGCGCGGAAATTATACTTTGAGGGCCCTCTTGAGTGATAGATGAAAGAATTCTGTGGAGTAAATCATCATGGCCCCAAGCAAATTTTGTGCCGTATGCATCGCTATACGAACATGGAGCTCACCGGCATGATTTTATTAGTCAGCCTGCCGACATAAATGGAGCAGCTGCTCAAAGGAGGTACTCAGGAACTGTTCTCCGTACCTCTTAAGTAGCTTCTCCATCTTAGCTACAACTCCATAGATAAGATGCATATTGTTGAGTTCCGAGTTCGTTTAAACACATACCACTCGAAATTCGCACATAGAATGAGATTAACTCTAGAATCCTTTTACTTACCGTTCTACAGCCGACCCACGGCCGAGCGGTAAAATCGCTAAACACTGGTAGTTCCGACCTGGGTTCAGTTCCAGGCGAACGGGCTGGCAACAAGGACGTTTCGTCAGTTTCCTTATGTGTAAACGTGTATACGAAGCAGTTTTGCTTAGAAAGCCCTCTACGAAAACATCTCTGCTCTTAGACAGATAGCCTTAGTGTGCTTTGCCTTAATCTCAATAAACCAAAACTAGACCAAACTTACCATTCAAGAGCTGCGCTGCCACCTCAGTGAGTCGCACATATTTCATTACAAAAATTTGCTGATTTCAGTCCTATCCGTCCGCCTTTGCATTTTTGCCAGGTATTTTTGAAACAACCTGTGCATACAATGTATATATTAAAATTTTTTATCATTATGAATTAAAATTAGTATTTCTATTAATTATCTAATATTAGATTCAGATGATCAAGATAGAATATTCTACATACTTATTATGTGCCAACGATATGCTAATTCCATTGATCAAGTTGCTTATATTATTACCGACAACCTTTTATAATTAATATTTGTTATTTGTAATTTAACATTCCGAAGTTAAGAGAGCCAAATGTCAAACTTCTCTATCGAGCACCCTGAAAGCGATCTTATCTAATAATGTAATTCTTCTGCAGAGTACAACACTTTCTTACCGATATTAACTTTAATGAAGACATTAAAGATTCCTCTATATACCTTAAGCATAAACCTTACTTTAAGCAAAAAACTTAACAATAATCCTCCTTTCTAATTTATTATAAAAAGATTTAATAAAAAATATTTATTTTATAAAATACGAAAGAGAATCTAGAATTTCCGGGCCTGAGCTACATGTCTTAATCTTTCAGAGTTTAGAGTTACGGAGTTTTCACTGAGACTGTTTGGCAATAATAATTTTTTAACGCTGGTAGTAGAGGTCTTTTACGATTTGCTTAAACTGCTTAATTGAGGTGTTTGTGCCCTTCAATTCAACCAACACTGCGGTTTTCATTTTTTCCTCGTTGAAACATCTACGATTTTTAAGATGGCGTATTAACTCAGGAAACGGGTATAAGTCGTCCGGTACGAGAGCAGGTGAATACGGTGAACGTGGAAGGGGTTAAGTTCTTGTTATACTAAGAAATTCAGAAACCGTGGTTGACAAACGAATGAAATCATTATTATATAATATCACCCATAACCCAAACTTGAGATTCAAAAGGAATAACACTTTTTTACATTAAAAATTATTTCTAACTTTAACCTGTCTTTCCTGCCATCTTAATGAATATGTGATTTCATGAAGAACTTCCTGTAGCTTAAACTGCTTCCGCATAAATGAAAGTGCTTACTGTAAGGATCGAAACAAAGTTGGCAGTTTCTGTTGATAGTAGCTGTAAGATGGCCTGTGATTTCCATCTGTAGAGCGCAAATGATGCTCTATCAAGAGTCCCTTGTGTGTTGACATAACACTGTTTTTTAAGATCATGTGTCGATACCTTTTGGCAAGTGTCTCGGATATCCTTGCAACGATGTTTATTTTGTGGATCGTTTGTTGTCTGTTAGCTTTTTAGCACGTTTCTCTTCATTTCATATAAATAGTCGGCTATTAGTTACGCCATTTTCGATGTCTTCTCTGGAACTACCAGTAGCATCGATGGCATACTAAGACTTCCGAAATGTATCGTCACAATGAACATGCATCAAAATTTCGAACATTTATACTGGTCAATACGCTAGCCTGTAAAAGCAGAAAACAATAAGTGCTCGTCTTAAATAAATGCTTTATTGTTGTCTAATGTGAATTAAGCTTCATACATGTCTCACTTATTCTCGGACTTTATTGCGGATTACTATTAGCCTAGAACCCACCCCAGGAAAATTTGAAAAGAAACTAACACACTGTTCAACAAATCTATATTTAAAATATTGTTGAACAAAAAGCGCTTGATTCAGAATATCTAGATGTACTCGAGAAGTAACTAGATGTAATCGGTCGGAATTAATCCTTACTGCAGTGTCGTAACTCAAACTTCAGTGAGTCTTCTAATACGTTGTTCTACGCACGCAACTCCGAATGCTTGGCTCCGATTAAGAAAAAAATGCTTTAGAATATTTGAGACAGTCAGTAGGTAAAATATTCAAAACTGCCGCATTTAATTCACAGTTTTCTTATCTTATACGAAATATTTAATTTGCGAAGTACAATATTGATTAAAATTTATATGCATCAGTAATCTGATAAATAATATTTTCATCTAACATTTTTTACATGTGGCCTAATATCCACATACAATTAAATATTTTCAAGAGGACGGCTCTTGAATACAAAAACTGCAACGACAACTGTTTATTGAAAGTATGAATTCATAAACAAGAAATCTATTTTTTGCTGTTTTCGCAATTATTGGGGTGGTATCAAGCGTAACACCGGTATTCGCATGTAATTAGAAATGTGTCCTCTCAATTTTAGAAGCATAAAGTGATTCACTGTAGACAAATATTAACTTCCAAAAAATATGATGGCATTTTTTTAATGAGATATATATCTTACTTGTTCATCTTCACGCACAAATTTCATGTGTCACATCAAAAGTGAACGGTAAATAAAGAAGTATGTTAGGCTACATTGTATGATCTATGTAAGAATACGTGACACTGGACTTGATAAATAAATAGCTAACTTTTATCATAGTTTATCTTGTGTAGTATGTAATCATATAGACAGTTATAAGAAGACTCAAATAACAGTAGCAAATATTATGCGTTTACTTTTTCACCGAAAGGCGTAAATATAAGCACATCTTTGAAATAAAATGCTATTGATATTCGTCAACTTCTCTTTTTTTCAAAACAAAATAAATAATATATAATAAATATAATACTCAGTTTGCATACAAAAACTGAGTATTATAATGGAATATTAATTGAATATTTCTTTGAAACCATTCTGTCTGAAAATGTTTTCTAAGGGAAAGCTTCTAAACTATATGTAATACATCCATATTTTGAAAAGTTAACACAAGAGCAGTATTATAGAACAAATGACAATAAAGCATGCGTACGTCTAGAAAAGAAGAGAAAACACCAAATAGAGTTTTTTTAGAGAGTTAAGTTCTAAAATATTAGTTTCTAATGTCACTTCACTATCACAGAAGAATCGGCAAAAGGTCAAGAGATAATACTCATATAACATTCAGATGGGAATAAAATGCCAAAAGTAATAAGAAATAACTAAATTAAAAAAATATTTTCATTGCCAAATGAAACAGACAAGAAAGTTCTTAAATCTCGGGAGGGAAGGGAAGACGCATTGATATTTTAGAAAATTGAAAAAAATCGAGTTTTCCACCATGTGAAATTTAAAAAAATTTTTAAGTGAGTTATTGATGATATTTTAAGTTAGCTATATAATCTTCAGAGCAAAAATTTTGGAACGTTATTAATTTACCAGTACAATGAAATCTCTCTCAGTATTGAACTATTATCCAATCAAAGAATGAAACCATCGTTTCTTAAAAGACATTTTGAATCTAAGCATGCCAATTTAAAGGATAAATCTGAAGAATATTTTAAAAAGAAATTACAGGATTTCAAAAATAGTAAACAAGTAATGAAAGGTTTTGTTACTTCAAGTGAAAAAGCTTTGGAAGCTAGTGCAAAAGGCATCGTTTTAACATTATTCAGCAAAAAGTAATGAAATTAATAATTGTCCGTTATCAAATGATACAGTAAGTCGATGAATTCATGAAATAGCAAATTCCATAAAAAAGCCACTAATTCAAAAAATAAAACATAGTGAGTATTTCGCATTGCAATTAGATGAAAACACTGATATAATGAACTTTGTTCAATAATTAGTTTACATGCATTGCGAAGAAGGTAAGCGAATTTCCGAAGAATACTTTTTTGTGAATCTCTTCATCATATAGCAACTGCAAATGAAATTTTCAAAGTAATTGATAATTTTGTGTCTGAGAATGATATTCCTTGGAATAAGTGCATTGCCGCACGCAGTGACGGAGCTAGGGCTTAAACAGGAAAATATTCCGGTATTATTTTTCAAATAAAGAAATACGTAATACGTAAGAAATACGTAAGAATTCGTACCTGAAACTAAATTTACTCACTACCCCATTTATCGAGAAGCTTTAGTAGCCAAAACAATCTTGGAAAGCCTAAAAATCGTTTTGAACCAAGCTGTGAAAATTGTTAATTTTATTAAAAGCCGAGCTTTAAATTCAAGTATATTTACGATCTTATGCCAAGAGATGGACAATGAACATCTAACGCTTTTGTTGGTTATCCAGAGGCAAAGTTTTAAATCGTCTTTCCGAACTTCGATCCAAAATTCAAATTTTCTTTAGTGATTCAAGTTTTGAATTGCAAAAATGTTTATTTTATAAATTATGGTTGGCGCGTTTAGCATATTTAGTTGATATTTTTGTAAAGTTAAATGAATTAAATTTAGAATTGCAAGGACAAAGTGTTAATTTGTTTACCATTAGAGATAAAATAAATGCAATGATAAAAAAAAACTCGAGCTAACAATGAAAGAATTGGATGATAATATTTTAAGCTTTCTACCACTTTTAGAAAGTTTTCCAACCAAAAATAATTGGAAATAATAGGAGAATTAGCATCCGACATTAAAAATCATTGTTAGCCATTGATAAATAATATGCGTATCTCCGTAGGATTATGAAGAGGAAAATTGGATTAGAAATCCGTTTTGTTCAAATGTACCTGAAATTTTTCTCTCGTGAAGAAAACGAACAATTGATAGAAATTTCTTGTGATCCAACTGCATATGAAGATTTCAAAAAGAATACACTTATTAACTGATAGATGAACCGAAAAAAAAAGAATTTAAAGGCATTTCAAATAAAGCTATTGAATTTCTATTGTCTTTTGCACAACCTATTTGTGGGAATAAGGATTTTCTTCTATGTTATGTATGAAAAATAAATACAAAACAAAATCAAAAGTAGATCCTAATTTACAGCTAAAGCTAAGTGAAATAAGACCAAATATAAAGAAATTTAGCTCTCTTAAACAGGCCTAAATTTCACACTAAATTTTAGAATTAAAGTAACTTAAATTTTGATAAATGAAATGGTAACCAATTTTTAATCTAATACTTTTTATGTCTTCATTTTTAATACAAATAGCCAATAGATCCTGAAAATGGCAAAATATATCTTTTTTAATATTTATATTGAAAATAATCATTGTAAAGTGTAATGGTGGTACTAAGTTTTTCAATTTGTGTTTAGTTGGTACTCGTTAGTCAAAAGGTTGAGAGCCGCTGCTCTATAGTATTAAGTTCAGGAGATCTGGCTGACCAATCCATGCGACAAATATTCTCACTTTCCTGGTAATCTTCGACCAGCCATATGTGGACGAACGTTGTCGTCCGTTAACAGGAAACCAGGACCAGCTACGATCCTTAAAAGTAGAAAATAGGACTCACTCTAGGATTCTCTCTGTATAACTCATAGAAGTCAGAAGCGTTTGTTAAACACATGCAGGGGAGGGCAACAGTCCAACATAAAGCCTGTCCAAACCATTACACCTTCAATCACAGGAATAATCCTTTATTCCTGATGAGAGAGGTATGGTATCGTGTTCCAGGCTATCTAGCTCTTATCCTTTTTGCAGCCCTGCATATTTGGTATACGTAGTACTACTATTCCCATTATGTACAGCAATTTTGTTATATACTTGTCATATACTTGTTATATACTTGTCAGTGATTGTAATATATGCCTTAAAATGTAATTGTACACCCTGAAATGAATAATAGGCTTTAAATGATTCAAACATATGTCCTATAAATTAATGTTAAATTATTATATTTACATTTAACTTCATTTTTATCTAGATGTATACCATTGTCTACAATAATGCGCCTCCACCTTATATAATAGAATACTCTGATTAATTGCAACACAAACCACAATGATGTTTCAACATTGAAAATATGCTCTCTCTTCAAGAGCCTTGTATGCTCATGTCATATTGGTATCATTTCATTCTTAACTTCAACATGCATTTTATGTAACGCAGAAGTATATCGGGAATTGAATTGTGCATTTTTATTGTCTACGGTAATATGCATTTATATTACAAAGCACATGCCCTGTCTCTACTTTATATATTGCATTACTCTGTTTATTAGTAGTACAACACCTTAATAGTGTCTCTTCGTATGAAAAATTGTACCTTCTTCAAAAGCCTTGTTTGCTTATGTTATTATTATTATTATTATTTATAGTTAGTAACACAGCAATACTTTCTGTACTGTAATCTCAGCCCTTGGTTGGGGTTTGGCCGGAAGTGGATCAATTCTGATGAGTAGGTGAAAATCCCGTATGGAGAATAACCCTGGTCGGGAGCCTGCTCAGTGGCGGCGTAGTACATACAAAAGCACAGAGAATCAGTGTCCAAGCTGAATCCCCATTCATCTATAAAAAGCACGGTGCTCCACTGAAGTCTGGTCCTAGGCGTATGCTGTCTGCATCATGCTAAACATGTCTCTTACGTGTTGCAGTGAGAAGGACGCAAACAGCGGATCTTCTGGCATACAGCACTATCTCACGAAGCCTTTGAGCAACTGCAGACCGTGAAACTTGGGTTCCAGTGACAGGAATGCAACTCACGTCAGAGCTGTGAAACTGTTGCAGTTCTAAGTCGCCTCGTTGAAAGTTCCAAATAACAATTCTTCTTCATCGTTGTGGATCTTGTCCAGTTTTTCTCGATATGGTTCTAGTGCCCTGAAACTGTTTCCACAAACTTCAGACGACACAAGACGTTACATTGAGCAGTGTAGTACCTGCGCCTGTGATTGGACTGCCTCCAATCTACGGATAATTCTTCCTCTCATTCCATCATCCATACGTTCCCAGCTTCTCATTAAACCTGATACCTTATAAAATTTACCCAACTCTTGCGAAAAGCACTGCGAAGGTCGTGAAGGAGTACGAGCACACGAATCGCCGAAAACACCGCACTTGTATGCTTACGTATTCAACTCTGAACATTTGTATAATTCGTCGGTGGCATAATTAGTACCTTCAGTTTAATACCTTTCGTAAAAATAGACAAAATTTTCAAATTCTCTTAATTTTGCATACTATTATCCGTTACACATAGGGAATGCCACGAAAAAATCCATGCACACAGGTCAATTTCCAGAATTTTAGCCTGGATGGAATTATCAGCGTTTAGCGCTTTTTACTCTCTGCCGCTGTTATGCAGTCATCTGGGAGATATTTCATCATAAAGTGATTGTTCGTATATTGGAGATAGAGAAGGTAGATTAGGTTATAATAAAGTGGCAAATCACACGAAGTCTATTCATCGGAAGTAATGAATGCCTTCGTGAAGGGAAACTGCTTTCTACTTAAGTTATGTGCAAGGAACACACGAAAACCAGACTTGCAGGCAGCCCTTTCGCCTCGGATTGAACCCAAGTCGAACTCCGAGAATTCAGCGATCTTAACCACTCAGTCACTAGGGGGCTTCAGGGACAGAGAAAAATCTATACGTTAGAAAACTATTTGCTCCCTTTCACTTAAAAATTATACGAACTCTGGTAAAACTTTGTAAGAACTGTACTATGTTTTATGCTGCAGACATGCATTATAATCAGAAGTATTCAGATTGACACAGTGCATTCATTAACAGGCATAAATAAATGCAATACTATTTTATCTCAGGAGTGCTCGGAAGTATTTTGAAGAGTTGCAAAGTTTATCATAAGAGGCACTGAATTAAGGCTTAAGAGAATGTATCATTAATAACACAACAGCCCCACCTACACGTTCCTTATTAAAAAAGTAGCTTTTTAAGATATACAACAGGAAAAATCATTATTCTCGCACAAAAGGATAAACTGAGAACTTCTTTAATTAAATATGCACATGGAATCAGTACAAATTATTAGCATTAATTTGTATTTGTAAAAAGACACTTTCATTTATTTAGATTTTCTTATTTTCATATTTTTTAAAAAAGAATTAATTATAAATTGAAATTAAAAAAATATTTTGTTACTTATATTATTTTATATTTATTTATAGTGGTTATCACTAATTAAAGGAGCATCACAAAAATGACGATTACTCAAAATGTTAATTGTAGAATTTAATGAAACTAACCCACAGTATACAACACAGAGTAAAGTATGAAATAATATGAAACGAAATTACAATACAATTGTAGTGTTATAGAAATACACACGTACAAAATGAAGAAATGGGATGTGTCAGTTTGGTGTGGTAAAATTACCTTCAATATGGAGTATGATCTCCTCTAGAAGCAATACAGCACATGTAGCGATGTGTGATGCTGTCAATTATGCGGTCTATCAGTTCCATAGGAAGTGAAAATTATTGTTCTTGCAAAGCAATTGCAAGCATAACAAATGCCCGAAGAGGAGGATTGAGAGCAGCTATACGTCTTCCTAAAGCATCCCAAACATCCTCGATGGGATTCAGGTTCGGTGGTTGAGATAGCCACTTCATGCGCTAAGTTGTTTGCTGCTGAATATAACCATCCACGATGCGAGCTCCGTGGGGTCTAGCGTTGTCGTCCTGTAACAGGAAATCACCAACTATCGCCCCTGAAGAAGGGTGCACATAAGCATCAAGGATGTCATCTCGATAGGCCTGAAAATTCACTGTTCAGCGCGGAGAGTTATGGAAGTTTATATGCCCACCCAAAGAGATACCACCTCAAAACAGACACTGCCTCCTCCGTATGTATCCCTTTCACGGATTTTGTTGGATAATAGGTTGCACGTTCTTTCAAAATCCAATAACACCTATTATCGCTTTGGAGGCTAAACCTAGACTCCTCCGTAAAGAGAACAGCCCTCCACTGATCAGCTGTACAGTTGACATGTTGACGTGCCCACCTCAAACGTTCCTTTTTATGTCGTGACATGATGAATGGCGCGCTAATGGCTGATCACCTCACGTACCAACCTCCTTCATGGGGCCTTCTACGCACGGCTGACGTTGACACCAACCTTACCGTGGCTACAGCAAGGGAGGATCTGAGTTGAATTGGACTTGGGATTCTATTCTTTCGTGCGCATAGCAACAAAATATCGGTCATTGAAGCTCGCCGTAGCGGTCTTTGGCTGTACCTCCTGGATGCCGAATCTGCAGTTAGGAACTGTTGCTAAAGGTCTGTAAACCACAGAAGGACTAACATTTAGCCATCTGACCATTTCCGTCGGGCTTTGTCCTGCCTCTAGTCATCCAATGGCTCTCCATCACAGTTCTTCGGACAAATGATGCTTGAAGGTCATTGTTACAAACTGGCTATCTTAAATTTCTTATCTCAGTATCACAGCGAAATTTGCAAGCTTGCTCTCAAAAATTTAATTTTATGCTCCTCGCAAATAAATCCCCATTGCAGCGTACTGCAGTTTTACTCAGCAACTCCTAATTGACAACATATTCAAAAATAAGCAAATCCGTATAAAATTTGAATGAGTTGCCGCTGCTTTTGTGATTTTCCCTTAATCTTTGGAAACCAGTGCATAAAATGTCAGTAACCCCAGCAATTTTTGAAAATTTCGTTGTACATTAAGACCTAAATCTATAAAATATATCCAATGAAATGAATAAAATATAGGTTAAACATCAGCGCAAATAGTGCTCCCAATTATCATTAGTGACTGACAGCCGAAGGAATGACTTCTTAGAAAGCAATTCCTACTCCGAGATTTTATATACGAACTATATCATTAAGAAATTTAAATTAGGAAATTTATTAAAATCTCTCATACTTTTAATGCCAGTCTCATGTAACATTTTTGGAGCTCAAGAATTTAGGATGAGGCTGAAAGAAACGCATAAGGAATTTCACTTTAGCTATGTTGCGAAGGGTGGTGTCCTTTTGTCACTTTCATTGAACGGAAACTGACTTATATGTAACTGCGTGAGAAAATTTTCTCCTTTTCTAATCAATTAAAAAATGAAGGTTTCGTTCTTTTCTCTTTGTATAAAAAGGAAGCACAGCGACTTTATAAATCCGATATAAAAATTCCTAGTTTGTCGCAAACGAAAGGCCTTGGATGTTTTTCTCAGGGAAACAGATTTCATTTTCACGGGAGTTCTTGGCAATTTATTGCTCTGTAACCGTTGATTCTAGGGTAGGCAAAAATTAAAGGTCATATTACACATTCAAAGCATTCCAGAAGAACAACTCTTTAGAACAATTTTTCTGCTTCACCATGTAATATGAAACAGCCGATCACCGCAGATCGTTCTGGGTTACCATGTAAAAGGGAAAGTGGTTCTCTATTACAAATGATGGTTGATGACGAGGGATTCGGTGTAGATAGCTGTTTGGTTGTTGAAAACGAACAACTTACAATATTTTGAGAAAGAAAGAGAAAAATCGTGCGCATTTTTTCAGTGATAAAGCAGGCAGAATTTTTTTTTGAAACAGATGTTCGACTGAAATAAGTGGATGCGTGATACCAGCTTAAGTTATTGGTCAGAAAATTTTTTTTTTATTTCTGAAATGAACCAAGGGTGGAATTCAATGGCGTTTATAGTTGAGAAGGCGAAGTTTCCTCTGAGGTTGCAAAAGGTGAGAGCAGAAGAATTTTCGGAGATTTTCCTGATTTTTATATTGTAGGACATTCAGGAATATATATTTTTGACATGTAAGAGCGAAAGAAAGTGTGATGTGGTTTTCTCGGGCCCCCGGCTCAGGTTTCCCTTACCTGTGGGGCGGAAAGCGCTACTACTGCGCGTTAAAGTTCTTAATTCATAGCTCCCTGCTTCCAAGAAAGGAGAGTCCGGAAAACTATATTACGTGTGAGAATTATCCATACCAGTCCTTTGAGAAATAATAATACTATGCGCAGTTTAAAAGGGAATCAATAAATGATGCAGAGTCAAATGCCCCGGTTTTCTTCTACTGTGGTAATTATATTCTGACATATTGAAAAGTGTTTGTAAAATGGTTTTATCTGTGATTTCACAATTTGTTTTGTAATACAAAGGCGATGAAAACTCTTATCATTATCCAGCCCAATTTGAACCGAAAAAAATGAATTCAAGTATTTAGGGAAAAGAAATAAAAAAGGTATATCTTATTGTAATTTCAAACGGCACTGACGCAATGCAGTTTAAGTGTTTAAATTCCTCGAAATAATTTAAAAGTTATTAATGTAAATTTTGTCTAACCAGTTCTTTAAAAATGTAGTATTTGATATAATTTATAAGAATGTACTTTCTATTTGTCATATATTGGCAGCGTGAAGAAGTTAGAAGCAGAAAATAAATTTAGCTTTTGGTATCTTTTTTTAATTCTGAATATTAGCTTGTTTTGTAATCTGTTAAATCACTCCATGATTAATTCCTTTGGGAATCCATAAGTTCATCGGATACGAACCTGGGAATATATTACCCTAAAGTGGGATTTTGCGCCTTTCTTTTATAAATACAGGAATTAAAAAGTTATTGAATTTTTGCTTTATTTAATTTAGAGTATTAAGACAGATTTAAGCCGAATTTGTGTTTTTGAGCTCATGACTGATTTATCAAATGATATGAATTCTTCTCTGGTGTCTTCGTGTATTCTTATCATGGAATTCTGTGAATGTGATGTAATGAGTAATATGGAAGTTTAGCTATTTGTAGCATTTAATGAAAATGTAGTACTGATATTTTGTGACTTGTGTGTTCTCAGAGAATCATGTACTAGAGACTTTCATAAGAATAAAAACAGCCATTCTAGACTCGAATACAGTGAAGTGGAAACATAATGAAAAAGTATTTTTTGTCTTATTTATAGCAAAGCACTGGAGAAGAATGTGAACCTTAGTTTACTTTATCAGTTTTTCTGTTTGACGAACATGATGTGTCCTCACTGGACAATGAATTGACTGCAAACTATGTCCTATGGAGTGTAGAAAAGACAAGATGAGAAGGATAAAAATTACTCTTTATTTTTCACGTTTTCACAGTCGCTCCAACACTTTGGGATACAAAGACCAATCACTTGCAGTCTGAACGTAAAAATATAAGACTACTAACTAAATAAAATTTAAATAAGAGTTAACTTTTAATAATTTACGCAGATAACTAACACTAAGACTGGCCTTTTAAATTACTGCGCCTGTAGTAAGCGAACTGCGGAAAACTACAATACGTCTTTAGCTTTCAAGAGGACTAAAACCTCTGGCCCTAAAGGCTGACAATAACTGATGGCAAGCTCGCGTGAAGACTCGTAGCAACATGGCTCTCTCTCTCTCCTTCTACTACGCTCTTGGGAAAAAGCTACAAGTTAAATACTTAAGCGTTAGCAAGTACAATTTGCATAAACATATTCACGCGTTAATTCTGGCCAGAAGTGGAAAATAAGAGATGATAGTAAAGTTTTAAATAAACGTTTAGTCAAACTTAAAATGTTTACATACTTCCCGCCAGAGTTAATAAGTTTGAAACTAAGGTCTAAACGACCTTGTTGAAAACGTTTAATTCTAAAATCTAAGTCTAACGCGAGGCCAATCTTTTACAAAAACTCCTCACTAAAACACCTAACCTAGGACTTATGTAAAAAGCAGTTTTACAACATCTTCTCCAAGGACAAGTATTATTCATCTGTTCTAGTACCTAAAAACAGGAACTTCTTGTCTCTTATCGGTTCCTTCCAGAGATCTGGAAGGAAAATTAGTATCATCAATTTGTCAAGTGATTTAAATGGCAAGTAACATGAACACGTATATTTTTTCCTTTTAAAATTCTATTCTTATTTCATTCCTACCATTATTTAATTATCTCCCCGTGCCCTCTGACATATGTTGTAAAGAGAGAAATACCAAACACGGACGTGTCTACGTACAAGTATTCAACACTACCGTCTACAATCAAAACACTAACGTGTTAAAATTCAACATAAAAAGACCTCAGAACTCGCATTCATCTCTGAACCCTGAGGTACTATTTTAAAAAAGTGGCTAACTCTGCAGTGTAGCGTCAGAGAGCCTACCTCCATTCATTCCAAATTTAGCACATATTCACACTGCGTAACGCTTTTTTTTGCAGTCATACCATTAAGTTTTAAAATTTGGCATTTATACAATATTTCCACTTTTAACATATCACAGTATTTCTTAAATTTTAACGGAACAATTCACATGTATATAAGAACACATTAACATGCCATTTTTTCCACACATTTGAAAACATACTCCTACTGAACTTTCTCCTACTGAAAGCAAGTGATGTGTCTTTTACATTTAACAACTACCTTTCACAAATCCTTCAGACTAAAATGTCTTTTCTTAACAGAATTTGTTTTAATAAAGCTTTATAGAATATTTTTAGAATGTTCTTAAGGTACTTTTATTATACACTTACAAAATCTTTTACAATACTCAAGTATTTACACTTTGCTATTCTACAATAATTTTAGATTACTCGCGAGTAATTGAAAAACACAGTAAAATATAGGTAAATCTCATTTCCCGCCTTTTTGGCGATAAAGGTAGACCTCACATGACGTAAAACGTCTCCTTAAATTCTGCCACTTGCACCAAGAACGAAAAATTAACTTAAAGTTTCAAAGTAAATTAAAGTTTTACTTATCTTTGTGATATTCAGCCATGCGTCTTGCCGCCCATTCTTGAAATATCACGCTCCACGTCCTGCCATTTTCTTTTGGGACGTGTCCCTTGAAGACCTTATCCTCCGATTGTTGTAAAGGTCCCCTTGAAGTCCTTGGCACATCTTTGGTCCACTGTTGCCGGGTCCTGGTCACTCGCTAATCGAGATTCCCGTCCGGCTTTGAGTTTGAACTGCATTCCCCGTGTGAATTCGTGGGCACTTGCTGCATAGAATCCTTTCTGTCGGTCCGCTATTTCTTTTCTCACAGGTGCTATAACTGCGGCCATTTCTTCTCGCCCTCTTCTTACTGTTAGAATTTCAGTCTTCTTCCTGTTGGAGCCGGTCGTGAGATCTCTTTCCTGGTCGGGGGAATATTTTCCTTTTCTTGTTATCTCCGGCCTTCCATCGGGGGGAGACTTTTCTTTTCTTGTTCATAACTTTACTTGTGGCTGACTCTGGTGGTCATTGTTGTTGTGCCATGTCTTGAGATGGTGATTGCCATGCAGGATCCTGCAAAAGATCTTCAAATATTTTCATTTTATCTCGGTTGTAATAAGGCTCGATTTGATCGATATTTGCCATAAGTTTTCCGCCATTCTTATTTTTCTTAAAATGAAGCTTGAGAGGTCTTCAATTCTTTGCTGGTATGTGCTGAAGAGTTCCGCTTCTAATTTCGTACGATTTCTTACTACTCGGAAGGCCTTTACTAAGGAGGCCTTGAAATTTTCGTAAGTATGGGTAGAACTTCCCGGTTGGCCCAAAAAATTTTTTCAGATGAACTTGAACCAACTAAGCGCTTGACCTCTTAAAGCGCTAGTAGCCAAAGTCACTTTTTGGAACTCATGGACTGGATACAACATAAAGTGGTCATCGAATTATTCCAGAACCTTATTCACCGGTGAATTTCCATCGAAGATCGCTGCTGGATTCATTGATGCTCGCATGGTCTGGACGATGTACCCGAATCCTTTTAGGGTAGCAGCTGGCATTTCTGAATTTTGCACCGATACCACGGGTTCATCAACTTCCTCTCGAAAGTTGGCTATGGGTCTTCTCCTTCGAGCGCCACTATCAGGACTCGTATTTCTTTTTATCTGTTTGGCGAACATGACGTGTCCTGACTGGACAGTGAGTTAACTGCAAACTATATCCTATGGAGTGTAGCAAAGGCGACAAGATGAGAAGGGTAAAAATTACCCTTTATTTTTCACGTTTTCACAGTCGCTCCCGCACTTCCGGATACAAAGACCAACCACTTGTGGTCAGAAAGTAAAAAATTAAGACTACTAACTAAATAAAATTTAAATAAGAGCTAACTTTTAATATTTTACACAGATGACTAACACTAAGACTGTCCTTTTAAATTAATATGTCTGTAGTACGCAAACTACAATACGTCTTTAGCTTTCAAGAGGGCTAAAACCTCTGGCCTTAAAGGTGGACAGTAACTGATGGCAAGCTTGCGTGAAGACTCGTGGCAAGATGGCTCACTCTCTCTCCTTCTACTACGCTCTTGGCCAAAAGCCACAACTTAAATACTTAAGTGTTAGCAAGTACAATTTGCATAAACATATTCTCGCGTTAATTCTGGCCGGAAGTGGAAAATAAAAGATGATAGTAAAGTTTTAAAATAAAATAAACGTTAGTGAAACTTAAGATCCTTACAATTTTACGAAGATAAAAGTGTAATATAATTTTTCTAATATTAAAACAGAGATTCTAAAGCAAGACTACCAGACAAAGATTTTAAAGCAGTCTGGTACCAGTCGAGCAAATTTAGGAGTTCAAGCAGTTTAATTCTTAATATTAAATTTTGAGTGTAACAGAAGTCTTCTCATGACATTTCGGATGGACTCATCCTTATCTGAAGACGGCTATTGTGTGATCACAGGTGGTGAAAACGCAATCGATGCTCCTCCTGCTATTTTCAAGCTTTCGTTCACACGATGCTTTATCTGCGTGTAATGAGCGCGTATTATGGCTTTCATGAATCACTAACTGAAACACAATTTGACTTTCGTGTTAGTGTGACTCGTGTTTTAAGCGATAGTGTGGCTTGATAAAATCCTTGACATCATTTATATGGCCCTATCCCTTGACATCATGCATCTACTCATATATACTCAATTCGGACATCAAAGTATCTTTACACCTTTTCACTAACTCCTTGTGAGGTCACCTAGCCGAAAGTTCTGTTACTTACGGATTCACATCCCGCTGTCTGAAATGCCTTTATGGAACTTACTCTTGACGTTCCCTCTTCGATGAGCGTTTTCCAAGCTCTGTGTTGGGCCACTGTCTTGCCCTGGCCTTGATTTTTCATTCATTTACTTTGTCGGTCCTAACGTATTTGGTTGAAAAATAAATTAGTTGTTTGTTCTTGATTTTCTCCTTCATTAAAAGGCACTACGAGTTGGGAATACCATCCCGGTCTTTTCAGTCCTTCCGTTGCTCATTTTTTTTTCAACCTGATCTTTTTCCCTCTCAGTTTTCTAATTGGTTCTGAAAGACTGTTTGGTTAATCCAACAATTTTCAAACAAATTATTGTTGAACCCTTGCAGAACGCGCATGCTTTCAGTGAAGACCGAGTAGATGGTGTGTTTAGCATTCCCTCCTCATAGCGCTGCTTTTCTAAGTGCGAGAGATACTGCATGTTACCGTGGCGTGACTGCTGCGTCTGAAATTTCTCTTCGGGAGATGTTTATCTCATTTAAAATCGAAGACCTGTGCAGGGTGTGAGAAAGGGCTTTATATCTGGTATATGGCATGGCTGTGAATAATGATCTCCCATTTTATCTTGACTTGCTCATTATAATGGACGAATCTGTAGATGTCTTATGCGGTATGAGGTTTCAGGTTTAGAGGAAGAATCTCCGCTAGTATCTGGAGAGCTGTTGTGGGAGTTGTCGAGAAGGTTTTCGAGATTTTGAGCAGTGTAATCCTTTGGATTTGCAGGAGGTTTGGGCTGACTCTGACTGGGTACGTCATCCATACTGGACACCGGTAGAAAATCATTCTTTCTATACCTAGTAGATACTATATTTCATTTAAAAGCCTCCAGTTATGGTTCATCTCCTGTTTAGGTTGCTAATAATTTTATTGGCTTTAATTATGTTTCCGCCCGATGTAGGGCCAACATAAGTTTCTTATCCAGTATGAATCCCAAATATCTGTGAGTAGATGGTTCTTCAGCGAAATGTAATCCCATTTAATCCTTGGAGGATTATTAATCATTTGTCCATTTTTGTGAAAGCTGTCATTTTCTTTTTTTGAGTGCTGAAATTTAGTCTTACTCCATCATATGATGAGCTGTAAAGCTTTGTGAGCTCTTCTCTCTCTGTTGCTATCATTTCCAATCTATCAGAGAATAATATGGTAGCAAAACGTTAGCCATTCAAAGCCACGAATTTAAGCTATTAAAATACAACCCTTCACTCGGACACAAGCTAATAATTTTCACCAGTTGTTTTGGTCTTAAACTGTATTTTTTATTGAATTTGAAATGGAAGTAACTTTTTAAGATTAGCATTTACTATCAAAATTTTTAAATAAAAGCAATTTATCATAAATCAACTTAATAATGATTTCACTAAGTTACCTGAAGAAATGTTGATTATATTAGTAATGAATGTGTAACTAAAATCATTTCAGAATAAAAGAAACTAAGCTATTGATGAAAGAGAGTGAAATATTTTTAATGAGGATTAGGATGATAGCTTAAAGAAGAAACTTGAGGAAAACAGTTTTGGCAGAATATTTGAAATTAAATTTATCCACATACATCTGATGCTATTTTGCTTCCACATTTGAAGTTATTTTAATATTTAATTAAAACAGCGACGGTTTCAAAATTTTATTTCTCGCTTAGTTAGTAAACTTTTTTAGTTTATTGAAGAATAAATAAGAACTGGAAACCGTTCATAGGAAACTTTTATCATATTTCACGCCCTAGTGAGGCCCATCGCTCGAAGCGCATATTATTTCAAAATCTGAAAAGAAATGTACATTTCTTAACACGACAATAAACTAGAGGTATACATCATTTTTTTTTCTTCAAAGCAATATTTCATTTTAGCAGCGTTTTCCTGTTCCGTTCTTGTATGAATTAAATGAGTCGAATAAGCAACTGCATTTAAACCTTACGCATTTACCGGCCCTTGCATAATCTTTCAATCACTTTTTTGCATCTACTTTAAGACTCCTTAGTTCCAGCTTACGATTCAGTCAGGTTTCCCTAGGTCTCACACAATTTGCAGACCATGAAATGTTTTACTACTTTTTTACAGCACTTTTGTGAAGTCAAAAGGAACAAAAGCTCAAGTGTTCCACTTAAGAGTGATTTCTATTTAATCGAAATGCGTTTTTTATATGGACACATTCGTCCAGAGTAGGCTGTTTCAAAACTTTTTTTAAGCCTCGTATTTGTAGAGCAAGACGCATTTTCCTTGTTGCGATAGACTCGTTTACAAAGTTTAGTTGAATTACTTGCGCAATACAAAATCTACATAGAATTCATGATTTTAAATAAGATGCAGTTTTAAAATTATGGGAAAAAAGCAAGAACAACTT
Source organism: Stegodyphus mimosarum (assembly GCA_000611955.2). Taxonomy (NCBI): domain Eukaryota; kingdom Metazoa; phylum Arthropoda; class Arachnida; order Araneae; family Eresidae; genus Stegodyphus; species Stegodyphus mimosarum. Next base: position 767,250 of record KK122167.1, read on the forward strand.
TAGATTGCCGCAGCTTTTGAATAAAACTCGATCTCTTGAAACTGAATCAATGAGCTCCCTTCATTTTCTTGACATTCTAATGAATAGCAATTATTCAGATTTCAGCACTACTGTTTACTGTAAACCAGGGATTCCCAAAATTTTTCTTGCATCGACCTCTTTCAAAGGAATGGTTTTCTTCATTGACCTCCTTACATTTTTCTCTGTAATAGATGATATACAACATAATCATAATGCAAATAGTTTTACATAAATAATTTTAAAATAACAATTCGATTAAAAATATGAACAAAAAAAATGTGAAAATATGAAAAAATATGGTTTATTAAATTTCTGTTTAATAATTTTTTATATTATTGTTATTTTTAATTATACAACTATAAACAAATACCACAGATTCTAATTGCATAAAAGTTCGATTTTAATTAACGCTTGATGTATTGATGCAATTTTTTTTAATATTTGGCACTAATTGCTTAACTTAATTTTTTAATAATCTCGTCTAAAAGTATTCAACCTGTTTCACGTTTTACATTCTAGTTCTGCGATCTTCATATTTTCTTATTGTGTTTTCTTACGTTTTACTTCTTTGTATTGCGCTTACTGCATGAAATTTCACTGGAAATTTCCCATGAAAAATCATGCAACTTGCTAAATAAAACACATCCTCTTTATTAGTTTTCGTGGCTCTACCCATGTGTGACAAAAATATGGACCAGTTCTCTGTAAGAAGTCTTCTACGGAAGTAGGAAGTATACTTTTCGTCAGGTAGATAGCCCTCAACTTCTTTGCTATAATCAGTTAAACAAAATTAATTAGTGTGTAGCGACGCGCTGATGTACCGTGATGTTCCAGAAGGTATACTGCGAAATTTTTTAATTTAAATATTGTAAGGTCTAACCAATTATTTTTAGTTTTCCTTTGCTTTCCCTCCCGATTTCAATTGCCTGCAGGAATGTAAATTTGTTATGACGTAGATGCAAATTCTTAACGTGTTTCAGAAGCAGTATTTAAGTTGCGTTTCAAGAGTTCAAAAAAAGTAGTAGCGGACTTAGTTCCGAGTTTATGCTGCCCATTTGAAATTAGATCTCCAGCCCGTGTTAGACACTTTATAGGACCCTCTGGTCTATCTTGTAGGGTAACAGCTGAGATGCGTGAGAAACTCCACAGGAGAAGGGTGAAAAGAACCCTTTACTAACTCTTTTAAAATTCACAATGCGTCGATTTGACGCTACCATCTACGCCTTACTCAGGCGGAATATAGCAAGAAATAGCAAGAACTAAACTAAAAATTTGAAGCTATTAACAAGTAGTAGAATTCCCCTACGGGGCACAGACTATCCTGTTTCCTAAAAGAGAGTTGAAAATGCAGTGGCAGCAAAGTAATAGCTGTTACGCCACGTTAACCAGCAAAAAATGCCAAGCAGACGCTCACGCTACAAAAGCACAGTGTTCGCCCACACTCTCAAACTTTCCCTTCTAGAACTTAATATTTAAACGCTTTCCCCTTAAAGTAGAATTTGCATTACTTCACGCGCGTTACCAAATTTAAATATTCTGGCATTGACAATTAGAGGAAATGAATGCTTATAGGAAAGTAATTTCAAATTAAATTAAATCAGTTATTTAAAATAAATATAAATCCCTACAACCTTTCAGTTTATACTGATATTTTTAGACTCGGTTTTGCTGTGTGCAGCCGATTTAGTGCTTAGTTAAGGAGCCACTCATTAGATATTTTAATTTACTAGTGATTTCTTACATTCTTATTTCTGTTAATTTGCATAGCCACAAGTGGTGGTAATTTGTGAGGACGAAGTGCGTGCATCTGTTTTAATTTAGTTTAAATAAAATGGCTATTTAACCTTTCTTCTGCAGTATTTATTCTTAAAGAGATAGCGAGAATTCGCTACTTCGTCTTCGATGTAGAGTCAACGCTCGATACTACCAAAGAATACACGTAGAGCGTACGCTTGAAAGTTTTAATTTTTTTTTCTGTGTTTTACCGATTGAACAGTATTTTCTATAATGAAAACAGTGAAATCTAATTTAAAGAAATAGGAGGTGCATCTTTAAAATGTTTCAGATTTTTATCTATTAACCTTCGTCAATATAATATCCCACTGCTTGACAAATCTGGGGAACATACCATGCACACATATCATTTTACGCACATTTGAGGCGAGATATTCCCCATCAACGTGATAAAGCTACAAACTACGGGTTTAAGATTACAGTCTAATTACACTTATAATTAAACTGAGCAACCTTACTAAATTGTGAGACGAATTTCCGCCCCTTCTTAACTAGGGGAACTAAGCATAACTGCACGACTGATAAGTTACGTATAAACGCAGTTAAACTATTTACTATTTCTCAACTTAAAATTTACAAATAAAAAAAAAAAAAAACTAAGCTTCTGTTGCTTAGACCTTGGTAATGCAGCAGTAGTTCAATATTAACGAATAAAAATGTTAAAGCATAAGAATCTGTCTTCTAAGCTAGTAAGTCTTCAGAATAACTATAAATGCAAAATTAACTCCCCAATAGCTAACACGCCTGTCGGAAGAAAGGAGGATCAGTGCAAGGTTACCAAAGCTTTCTCTTTAAATTTAAACTCACTTTATTTACATTTTCTGGTAAAGAAGACGAAATACTACTAGCACAGGAAAATTCAACATAAGAAATAACGTGCTCATTAAAATAAACTTTAAATTGGGCCGCAAGATTATGGTTAAGTTATAGTCAACGGCAGGGAGATTGGAAGCATGAATCGTTGCTTTTAGCAACAGATAATATTATCAAAATGTGGAAAATGCGCTAGTAATTGAGAGAAATAATTTAAGGCATTTGAAAACAAATAACAAAGGTAAAAATTTAGAATATCTTGCACTTATAATCCTTTTCATGATACAAATTAGGATTTTTTAATTTATACAAAGCATGGGAGAGTTATCTGCCTAAATTCCCTTCTAATTTTGATTGAAGGTCTCTAGGGAATCAGTCATCTATGGAACATGGGAAGAACACTGAATATTAAACCTGATTATTTTACTGATGGAAAAAATGTGAATTACAAAAGTGAATATCTTATTAGTAAATTACATATTCATTTTTAGTATCTTTATTAGTAACCTATTCATTGAGTCTTCCCTTTCTTCACTGGAGGTTTCTGCCGCCTGAAGAAAGAGGTGGTTCGATTCATTACGAGATGAAACTGATAAGACAGGGAAACTATCCTGGAAACGTCTGAAATATATAAGGGAAAACTTGTGCTTGAGGGAAAAGAAACAATGATATACTATTATTAGTTAAAAATATAAAGGACGCTATATTACGTGTCCACCGATTAAAGTTATAACGTCTTTCTTAGACTTGGGTAGCATTAATTAACGAGACATAGAAGAATGTGTGAAGAATTATCCTCAGGTCTTGAGTAAGTCCAAAGTAGGGTGTAAAGAACCCTTTATTAACTCAATATAAGTTTACAGATGGCCTTACTTGGGCGTACACAAAAGTCAACACTTCTGGCTTAACTCAAACAGATCACGATGGACTTAAAATTAAATGCAGTAAGTTTAACCTAACGGCTCACAGGATAATTTAAAGCCCAGGAGAGCTCTGACTCATAAAAGTAGACGTAAACAAGCTTAATGGCTATGAAGTGCTCAACGTCACAGAAATCTAATAGATAGTGATTCGCGACAGCAACGTGGCCTCGAAGCAGGCATAACATGCTCTAAAATCACCTTCCTTTAAATACTACTTTTTTCTATCTCATTTGAATACACGCGAGATAGCTTATTAACATTCTGGCAAGAAAGTGTAGATGAAAATGAGAATCAAAGGAAATTTGCTTTAAAATAAAAATTAAACTAAAGATTAACTGTTAGATAAATTAAAAGAATCTCCACAAAGTCACTGGCCTTAACTATCATGGAAAATGGCGTTTTCCTCGCAAATATTTAAAAAATTGTTAAGATGGTACTGCAACTACAATTCCGAATAAACGATCAGTAATTAATCTTCACCTTTTACAAAAAATTATTTGTGAAACAAAATTGCAACTCATTTGAATTTCTGAAATATTTTGTTGTATAGTTAATTTACTTTTTACTTTAGTCAGATGGGTCTATTATTAGTTTTTTAGAAATTTAGTATTCCGAAGTTAATGGGTTGAATTTTTATATGGCTTTTGAGCATACTTGATTAATACTTGATTACTTTTGAGCATTTATACTTGTGCTGAGATTTTCTAAAGTTTCGATGATCATTTATTGACTGTCTTTAAATGGCCCATTACTTGTGCTTTTGCCGTATTCATTACTGCTTTATTTCTATTCATTACTGCATCTTTCACTTTTAGGCTCACTTTAAACATTGCGAGGAGCATTAAGGTTTACTCAGAAAAAAGAAGTATCAGGAACGTAAAAACATGAGAACTTTTTAATGGTAAATAAAAACTTGGCTAATATCTGAAAAGAAGAGACAGAAAGAAGATAAATTTTTCTTTCTAAATCTAGTGATGAGTGCTTCATTGTTTGATGATTGCCTAGACATTGTTATAAAAGGAAACATGATTTATAGGTAGCTTAAATGTAGGAAAAGTCTCACCTTATACGATCATTAGTTTTCCAGAAAAGCTGTGTGCATTTCACTGAGTCTGAGATAAGTTTTTTTTCTTCGAGGAACAAAAATGTTCTGCACTATCGTCAGAAATTAGTCACTTAAAAAACGAAATAAAAGTAAATAAATGGGAAAGAAATAACAGTTATAGAGTCATTTTTCAAAGGAAAGCTATAACAGTTTATGTTAAAAAAATTTTAATGCTTGGGGAAGAGCATTATCGGAATTAAAATAATTATGTTTTTATGAATAGGAGATACTTCAAAGTAATATATTTCTTAAACTGAAGAAGCCTTTGCAGAATTTTAAACGATGTAAAGTTACGCAGCTTTAACGGGGAATCTTTTAACTTTAGTTTTAATATTAATGATGTAGTAGTGGTGAGGGACAAACAATGATTAACACTGGAAGATTTATTCATTTCTTCATTTCTGATGGAAGATTCTCGTCTAGATTGAATTTCAAAGCCTTTTTAGTTTAACTAATGCTTACGTATAATTACGCTATACTGTTTTAAAGTTTAAATTACAAGAGCAGATTGGATATAGAATTTTAAAAAATTAAATTATTCATTTTATTAACAGAAGGAAAAATGAATTAGAAACAGCACTTGGACATTCAGGATACCTCGTAAATAACATAGCAGAAAATTTGGGATGATAATAGGATTATTGCGATTGCTGTTAACTAGAATTACACTTTTTGTAACGCAAGAAAGAGAAAGAAAACGCTTTTTGTAACACAAGAAAATATTCCGAAAAATTATCAGTATTAGAAAGATGTAGTAACAGCTTTCAAGTAATTAAGCTCTTGAATAAATGAAGATTCTAAAGAACAAACTTTAAAATCACGATACAATGTCTCATATTCTTTGGTATCAGAAACTAGTTAGACGTTAGAAGACTATTTAAGGAATTATCCCCAAGTCTTAAATATGACTAAGTCCAGATGAAGGGTGTAAAGAACCCTTTATTAACTCAGAAAAGTTCACAAATGGTACCGACTCGTGCTTATAAAAGCCAACACTTTTGGCTTAACTCAAAAGGGTAACGATTAACTTAAAACTAAACGGAGTTTCATGTGAGCCTAACGGCTTCATAAGTTACTTAACACACAGGATGGCTGTGACTCTTAAAAGTCGGGGTAAACAAGCCTAATGGCAAGAAGCACTCAAGATCACAGACATCTAATCCCTAGTAAATCACAGGTAGCAACGGGACCTTCAGGTAGGCAGAAAACGCTCTAAATTCACGTTCCAGACCTTCCCTTAAATATTAACTCATTTCTCCCTCATTTGAATACATGCGCGCTGGCTCATTTACATTCTGGAAAGAAAGTGTGACTTGAAAGCATAAGCAATAGGAAAGGCTGCTTTAAAATAGAATTAACTATTACGTAAATTAAATAAATCCTCACAATTTAAAAATCCAAAGAACCTTGTTTCTACTTAGAAGAGTGATACGATTTGTTTTGAGAAGGAAGATGAACAGAAAAGTGTTTACAATAAAGAAAATTGTGCTGAAACTAAGTTCAATGCTTGCTTTCAAGCAAAAGGAAGGTGATGAAAGATTCAATTTCAAAAACCAACAGAATGCTGGAATGAATAGAATTAATAATGAGTAAGATGGGTTCGATCATCTTTTTGCCATCAAAATGCTCCGGTACAAGTCCAGTTAACAAGAGTGAGAAAAAATGCATAGTACTGTGCTAGTATCAAGTATTCTTTCACTTGCTGAATAAAACTATCGAAATGATTAATCAGAAACATGCATGTCTTGCGACTCTTCTAATCTGGTATAAATTAGGGGGGAAAAGGTACCATTTTGTTTAATAACCCTTACGTAAATAAAAATGTCTAAATGCTGACAGAATCCGCATATATACTCGTATAATTAAACTGTGCACAAATAAATAATGTTTTTTTTTTAAGAAATGGAAGAGGGAACTCTTTTTCCTTCGTCATTCTGCAGAAGTCTGCCGATCATGTGAACGATTATCTTTGAATTTTCTTGCGTACAGTTGTCCTACAGAACAAACAACTCTTAAAATACGAAGTGAAAAAATAGCACAGTGCCAAAAGCTATTCTTCAAATGCATCTAATCATTTGTTAATATTTCAATAAACCCGCATTTTATTAGCATGTGAAATCAAGGACTCAAAACTGTGTGACTGTGTGATTATTTTTTTCTTTCCATTTTTCCTCATAAGGTTTATAAAAAACGAATAAATATTCTTTCTTCCTTTTGGTAATAAGCATAAAATTGCATAAACCACTCTACTTATCCGGGAAATTTATTTAAGTATTGAAGAATAAAACCTTAAATGCATTATTATGATAAATATAAAAAGGATAAATGTTCTTTTACTTGTAGGGATTTATATTTATTTTAAATAACCAGTTAAATTAAATTTTAAGTTACTTTCTTATAAGCTTTCATTTCCCTAATTGTCAGTGCCAGAATATTTAAATTTTGGTAGTGCGAGTAAGGAATGCAAATTCTCCCAGTGGGAGAAAGAGTTTAAATATCGATGTTCTAGTAGGGAAATCTCTGTGCGTGGTTGTAACGTAAGCTTCGGCGTAGCCTTTATCGCTGGTTAGATGTGGCTTTACAGCTACTACCTTGCTTCCACTAGATTCATCTACGCGCTGTAGGATACAGGATTGTATGAGCCCTGTAGTTTAATTCCACTACTTGTTACTATCTTGAATTCTTGAATTTTGATTCTACTGTTTCAGTTACCGCCCAAACAGAGGCGTAGTTTGTTAATGTCAAGTTGACGCATTGTAAATAATTTAAAGAGTTTAATAAAGGGTAGTTTTAACCCTTCTTCGGTGCAATCACTATTTCTCCAGATACTACACAACAGATAGAGAGTAGAGCGTTACATACTTAAATTGTTTTTATTTTTAACCCGCGAAACAAGTTTCTTTTTATTTGAATGCAAGCAGTTTCAGCTTGCTACTAAATACTCTAATTGCAGTTCTGAATTCTTTGTAAATTCTCTATCTATAAATTTTATTCCATGATTTTTTTTTAACTCCAGCTAGCTGTTTATCTCCTGTTATGATAAAAAATGATGTAAGACATATTAAAGCCAAATTATATTCATATTATTTATTTGCTATTAACAAACACATTTTCAGAAGTTAAATATGTGCAATCATTTGTACTGCTGTTAATTAGTTTTCAGGTTTATCAAAAGTATAATTCTTCAACTATTAAAAGAGTTAATAGAAATGTTTGTTCATTATCAGACAGTTTTCCACTTTTTATAGATGATCTCTAGCTGTTTATTTTACATATTTGTCGCCTTTTAAGTTTTTGTAAATGTATAAGCATTTTGTAAATTTAGAGATAAGTAGAAATTTTGAACTTAATTTTAAATACCAGTTTTCAATACCTTGATCCTAATCCCTACATTAGTAAACTTGAATGAATCTTTCCTTCTCAATAACTTTTCCTTTTGTGAGGCTAATATAAGCCAATTTCTCTGGAAAAGTCCTCCGTGAAAGCATTTTTCCATCAAGCATACAGCCGTCGCTGGTCTTTTTAGTAGTAACAACAAACAAACGTTCACTGTCTCTCAAGATTTAATACTGCTGTTATGCGGGGAAAATCAAAATACATGTTAAAAAATTCGAGTGTTATTAAATAGCTCATAAGCATTCACGGCGTTGAACGGCATCACTCTTGAAATTAAATCTGTGTAGTGCGAGCATTATATTGACTATGGAAATAAAAGTGATATAGCTAAATAATATATGCATGGAGCTTCCAATAATACATAAACAATTTCTTTTCACATAACCCCAGAAAATCTGTATCAGTTTATATAAGTGTAGAAGTTGTCATTTAAATCTTCAATTGGTTGATAATGGGGAAGTAAGCTAGAGCTTACTGCCTTCGGGGAGGACTTTCTATGGAAAACTGGCTCCTATTCAAGTTACATATGAGGAAAATAACGAAAACCCCAAACAACCAGGTAGTTCACAACAAATCGAACTCAGGACAGAACTCCAATATTCAGTGGTCTTATTTTGTTGGTCAGTTTTATCTATAAAATATCTCGATTACAAATGCTGAATTAAGACATTATTTTTTTAAAGCATGAAACACGAAAAAATCAGCTAAGCCCTTAGCCCTTATCGATACAGGAACCACTGTTAATTCCTTAAAACGTTTAGTTCATTTATTGATATATAATAAATAGTAACGCATTTTAATGCATTTTCCATGTTCATACTCCTATTTTTGTATGAGACATTGCTAGCAAAATACTGAATCATATACAAGCGTTTAAGGCATTATAAGGTATTTCTCCAGCTTTCTTAGCATGCCTTCGTGGTGTAATGGTTAGCACACTCGGCTCGTATTCGAAAGGTAGGAGGTTCGAGTCCTGGAGAGGGCATTGCTCATTTTTCATCTCTACTCCTTCAAATAACCTAATGTCTCTACAATGGCGCCCGAACTAAAAAAAGGTAGTGGATGATAATTCTCCACCACTAGGATTTGGTGATTAGGTCCCCTGATCCCCAGTCACCCTTTAAAAAGGCGGAGTATATAAGGTATTTCTCTTGCCTTCCTAGCATGCCTTCGTGGTGTAAGGGTTAGCACACTCGGCGCGTATTCGAGAGGTCCGAGGTTCGAGTCCCGGGGAGGGCATTGCTCATTTTTCATGTCTCCTACTTTCAAAATAAGATAATGACTCTACAGCTTAATTCTGTGAATGGTGATTTTAAAAATGTATTGAAATGGCAGAAAATACTCATAGTAATAGTAAAGTTTATTAACCGTATACTAAATTTGATATTACGTCTAGACACACTAAAGCAAATAAATATTCTTTCTTCAGAGACTTTTAAAAATATGCTATAAGGTATTTCTCCCGCTTTCTTCGCATGCCTTCGTGGTGCAGTGTTCAGCACGCTCGGCGCGTATTCGAGAGGTCCGTGGTTTGAGTCCCGGGGAGGGCACTGCTCATTTTTCGCATCTCCTGCTTCCAAATAACATAATGTTTCTACAGTGCTATGAAACATAAATATTGTTATACGAAAATAAGCAAAGACAAAAAGAAGTTTTGTGCAGCCAGAATTATTTTCATTCTTGATTTTCATTTGAAAATGTATTATTATGGTATTTATTTTATGACCGATAAAAATTATCACCTTTTAGCCTCATTGATGGTACTCTACAAATTACCCTTATCTGCTACTTCAGGAATTATAATATTTCATCATTAAAAAATAAATGTGAGACAGTTTCATTTTCTCTAGAAATTTTTTGATTCTAGATTTGGAATTTATAATTTTCTTAGGAATAAGAAAACTGTAAAATCACCCTAGAGTACCGAGGAAATGGGAGAGAATAAACGATATCCTAACTAAAATGAGACATTTTGGTTAAGAAGAAATTGGTTTACTGAACTGGATTGGACTTAGAGTACGGGCAAAGTATGCGAGGGCTACCTGCTTACGGGGACTGAGGTTTTCTTGGAGGACATTTTAAGGGAAAAGGCATCCCATTCATGTTACATATAGGAAAAGCCGCAGAACCTCCCGTACATCCAGCCCCTTCGAAAGAATCGAACTCTTATGGAACTACTGATGTTTACTTAGTTTTACCGCTCGGCCGCTGCTGGACGATCTGCTTAATTAACGAAAGGTTTTGGTACAGGCTATTTGATAAAGAGGGCAATTGTTATTTATTTTCTTAAATACTGACACTAGATACGGGCTTTTAATTGCAGGTTTTTCTCAAAATAAGTAGAATTTTTAAAAATAGTCTCAATACCATAGCTGAGATTATTCTGTCATATTACCTTTTAAAGCTGCTTGCTTTGGCAATTAGTGGTTCCATTTTGGGTAAAGAAGCATATGTTATTCATTTCTAGCTGGTTGCATGAAAGTATGAATTACGCATACCTCTGGAAATTTTGCTCAAATCGATATGAAACTTTTTGAATTAAACTTAATTAATAAAAATATTTTGCTAATTAAAACTTTTGCCCTTCGAGGCAATAAACTGTTAGATTTTATATTTGCGGCAGCCTCTCACTTACATTTTTGAGAATGATTTCATAGAATGTTATACCTTAATTTCAGAAGTTTTTCAAATGGAAGCATTATGTTTAGGATCAATATTTAAGAAAAAATAGTCCTGTAGCAGCTTTCGAAAACTCTATTTATTATGAAAATAAACTGACTGAAGTGATTGTATCTGCAATGTCACTGTAAAGTTTGTTTTAATTAATACGTTATTTCTTGTACTGTATCTCTCATGCACTTCTTGTTTAACAGAAACACAGATTAAACGTGCTTAAATAATGAGCAAGATTCTAGCATTTTTAGTAAGTTAAGTGAGGGAGCATTGGAAAATTAGATCAGGCGCGCTGTATCTCTGGTTCTATTTCCCATAATGCTCTGCTGTCTTTTTTTTGGGGGGGATCATGCACTTGTTTAACAGAAACACAGATTAAACGTGCTTAAATAATGAGCAAGATTCTAGCATTTTTAGTAAGTTAAGTGAGGGAGCATTGGAAAATTAGATCAGGCGCGCTGTATCTCTGGTTCTATTTCCCATAATGATGCTCAGTGGACATGCATTTCTGAGACAACTTCGTCCAAATGTTCCTCGTATAATAGATTTATTTGACTCAAGTAACTCCAGAGAGGATCTGGAAATAAATTATGACTTTTTTATAACTACCTTGGTGGATGCAGCTAAGACTTCATCAT
>KK122167.1:779132-792918 GCA_000611955.2 Stegodyphus mimosarum
GGACCTGATGGGCTTGATAATATTATCATCAAGGTCATTTTTAAAGATTTTCCCCAACTACTTCTGTCATTATTTAGAGCGTGCTGGAAATTAGCTTTATTTCCAAGGCCAATGAAGTTAGCTGAAATTGTTCTATTTAGTAAAAAAGATAAAGACCCCTCACTTTTATCTTCCTACAGACCAGTTAGTCTTCTTTCGTCTTTGAACAAAGTATTAGAAAAACTAATCCTGAACAGATTAAATTATTTTTTGCTTGAAAATAAAGTTCTTAATGATCTACAATTCGGTTTCAGGAAAGGGATCTCAACGGAAATGGCAGTACAAAATCTAATGAACATAGTTAAAAACAATAGAGAAAGAAATAGACATACACTAATCATTTCGATAGATATCCGCGGCGCTTTTGACTCAGTCTGGTGGCCGGATATCTTGGATGCTTTGGATTCTGCAAACTGCCCAATTGAGATTTTAAATTTAATTAGAAATTATTTAGATGCTAGACACATTCAATTAACCCTTGACAATGAAGTCTACTCTAAGGAGCTGCAGAGAGGTTGTCCACAGGGCTCATGTTTAGGGCCTACCCTATGGACTTTGGTTGCTAATTCAGCGTTTCATTTGTTTGAAGATTTCGAACAGGTAACACTGCAGGCTTTTGCAGACGCCTTTTTATTGATCATTTCAGGAGTTAAAGAGATTGAACAAAGAGCACAAAATGCAGTTAATAAGTTTGTAGAATGGACAGATTCACACATATTAAGAATTTCCGAGGAAAAAACCACTATGTTATTCATCGGTCGAAAAGGTAAAATGCGTAGAAATCCTTCTGTTAAAATTAAAGGAATGCCTATCAAATGTAAAAACACTTTAAAGTATTTAGGCTTCACAATAAGTAATACACTCTCTTGGATTCCACATATTAAAGATCTTAAGCAAAATTGTGCATTGCTAACAAATAGCATGACAAAAACCATGGGCTTAAACTGGGGCACTCCCCCTAAGGTGTTGCGTCTTTGGTACAAAACAATTACTGAAAGAATTTTACTATACGGAGCATCCATTTGGGGCTTGAATATGACCAAGAGCATGTGCAGATTATTGAACTCAGTTCAGAGACGTCAATTGTTACAGGTTACTAAAGGTTATCGTACAACTTCGACAGCCTCCCTGCAGATCCTGGCGGGTATTCCTCCTTTGGATCTGCAGGCACAAAGAGAATCACTTTTGGGTAGAGTGCTTAGACTGAAATTAGATACAACATTATGGAATAGGCTTTACTTGACAAATGACTATGAATTGAAGGCTCCTTCAAATCTTGGTCATCCTGCCTTTTTAAATCTGCAAATGGCGGTTAAATTAAATTATGAGGCTCCAGCAGCCGGTGACATGGCTATTTTTACAGATGGTTCGAAAACAGAACAGGGCACAGGGTGTGCCTAATGTGTCTTCAGAAATAATCACAGGGTTCATATATGGACTAGACGACTGAAGGATAGGAACACTGTTTTCCAGGCTGAACTTTCAGCGATTAATGCTGCTCTTTCATATACTAGACAGAATTTTTCGGGACCAGTAAAGATTTTCAGTGACTCGTTTTCTAGTTTGCAGGCAATTTTGGACATTACTAATGCTAATCCGGCTGTTCAAGTCATCCAAGAAAAATTATTGAAATTTAATGTAGCTGAAAGACCAATTCTTACCTGGGTGCCAGCTCATGTTGGCATACTGGGTAATGAAGAAGCGGACACTTTGGCTAAGTCAGCTGCCAATGATCTTAATCGTAATGAAATTCCGACAAAACTACCTGCCTCATGCTTGAAAAAAGAAACCTTGAAAACATTATTAATAAAATGGCAGGACAGATGGACTAGCGAATCTACAGGAAGAAGGGTTTTCTCTTTTTTTCCAAAAGTCTCACTTTGTCAACGCAGCCTATCAAATCATCATACTCAATTCTTCTCCGGTCACGGACCCTTCAATTCATATCTTTATCGTTTTGGACTTAGTGACACTGACCTTTGTACTTGTGGGATGCTGGGAGATCCCGACCACTTTATTTTTCATTGCGAGCTTACTAGTAATTTTCATATGAAAAAACCATCAGACCAGCATAAAACTAAATGGGCAGAATTATTATTAAAAAATTCTAGTGAAACAAAAAAGTTCTTGAAAATTATGCAAATTTGTCAAAAGGTTATCTCGGGTATCAGTAGGTAATATTAATCGGTATATTTCTCGACAATGGGATTTTTGTATCTATTTTGTGAGATTATTTTTTAGGCTATAAATGGATATATCTATTGTTTGTTGAATACTCTGGTGTTCCATGGCAATGTTTTGTTTGTACCTCAGAGAATTCTTATTTAATGTTATATGATTATTTGGTTAGTGATTTTTTTATTTATTTTTTTGTATTAGTATGATAACTCTATATTTGTAAACAATTTGTTGGCTTCCTTCAAAATCATGTTGAATTTTGATTTTATCGTATTTTGAGCATTATGCTTCTTTAATTTAGGTCTTAGAGACATGATCAATATTGATGTAAATTTTATTCTCTTTTACAGTAGCATTGATCAGTACTGTTTATTGGTAATAAGTATCTGACTGTTGTTATTACTTTGAATCTTGATTATAGTTACAAATTACAATGGTTCTTTAATCCTGATACTGTGAAGGTTAATGTTCTATAGTGGATATTATAGTATTGTCGGATTTTACTTTATCTTGTCTCGAAACATTTTGACATTGTCAGACACTGTCATTTTAATTTTCGACTTCAATAGATGCTCTTGTGATTTAATTTTAATTTTATGGGTTTTTCCGCATACTGTATTGGGAAATTTAGTTGAATTATTATACTTGTATTTATAAATGCTAATGTACAGTATATATTGTTAATTTTGTTTATACTTAATTTTGTTTATACGTTAATATTAGTCTTATGGGTCTTACTGCCATACTGTTTTAAGAATTGTATTATAATTAGTTGAATTAATATACTTGTATTTATAAATGCTTTTATTACTCGTATATTACGGTTGCATTTAAAAGTTTGTATTCGCTTCGGTACTTGAATCCTATAAGATAACACATAATGTAAATTTTTAAATTCTGTAAACAATTCTACCTTGTTTCATATTTCAGATTCTATTGTTATGCACTGTGAATTGGTAATTGTATTAGATTTCTATAGCATTTTTAGATTTAACTTTGGTTGTAGATTGCCTCTATTAAAGCTATCATTGCCTAGAAGGTTTTGATCGAAATCTTGCATGAAATATGGAAATTAGTTAAATCAGTATACCTGTTTTTACAACTGTTATTGTATGGTCATCTTGCCAATTTGGTTTATATTTTGCAATGACTTGGTAAGTTTCTACAGCTAAGATTGAAGTACATATACCGTTGTTGTATGGTTTGATTGTCACAATTATGATTGAAGTATTGTACTGAATCACGATTTTTAATTATTAATAATATTGAACAGTTAAGAAAATGTTCTTGCTGTAGGCATTTGGCATTTAAGTATTGTTATGGTATTATCAGTCTTTATTTTCTTTATTAAATTAAGGTAGCATATTTCATTATGCATTGATTTTGGTACTTGGATCCAATAAGATAACACATAGTGTAAGTTTGAAAATTATGTAATCAATTATAATCAGTCTCACATTTCTGAACGCTCTGTTTTGCATTGTGATTTGGTAATAGTTTTACATATTGTAATTTTCGATATAACTCTGATTCTAATTTATAATTTAGAGGTTCTTTTAATATAAATGTTGATTTTTAGAAGTTAAAGTATTTGACTTTATTAACATATTTCTTTCACTGTGTTATTAATTTTGAAAAGTGTATTTGTAATAACAATTGTATAATATACTCATATCTATGTCTTGGAAGGCCTTGTTTGCCAATGTATCTTTTGCTTTGAAAAATAAATGCTTGGAGGCAAAGGCTATAATCCATGTGAGGCAGACGATTTAGTCAGCCAGGAAATGGAGCCTCTGTTCTCTGGTACACCTGTATTTGCATTAGCATTTATAGACAAATACTGCGTTAGAAGGAGCATTAGCATAAGAGTCGAGTTCTTAGTCCTTAATTTAATATTTGTTTCGTAAATAATTAAACTTTTAACTACTGTTGCACTCGCAGGCAACAAGAAGTGGCTGTTAAGTTTCTTTTAAACATTTTAGTTTTTGTAACTTCAGGCCGAAGTACAAATAAATGTTTTAATTGATTTTACGATTGTCACTGTAACACTGTCTTCTAAGTTAAAGAGGGGCAAATCTAGGAATGCCATGTACTGTGTAGATTAAGTGTATTTACGGTTTACCTCACAGTCATTCCTACTAAAACGTAGGTGGCATTTGTTTGGGAAAAACTTCACAAAACTAGAGAAGAGGGTTTCTGTAAGAGAAGACTGGAAGAAGGTTTCTCTAAGACAGTATGTGTCAAAGGAATTGCTTAGCATTTATTTTATATGTAACAAAGTTACAGTTAATTCCCACTTTAAAAACAAACATGCAAAAAGTTTTGATTTTATTTATTCAGTCACTGATAAGCCACATCAGTCACTGACGAAACCAGCTTTTGGAAAGAATAGCTATATTACAACCCCGTTATCTGCTTCCGTTAGCACTATCACGGCAATCAATGATTCTAAGGTCATAGCCAAGTAAAATTTGCATACAAAATATGCTGATATTAAAAATTATATCTGTTTACACAAAAACATTAAATTTTCAAATACTGCTCAATAAAATTGAATGAATTTATTTGGGGTAATATGTAGCAAAATAAGACACAAATGCAAATTGAAAAATAGAATAGGAGTGCATATTACTCAAAGCTATATGAAAAAAAAATAAAATTGAAATAAAACTTTTAACGAAATTTAGAAAAAAGACAAATCGGCAAAAGTAAACTTTTGGCATTAATAAGGATCATAATTTCTCGTAATTCGTACAAAATTATCATAAGGCTATTTCGTGCTCTCAGGAAGGTGGTCATTTAAAATCTACGGAAGTAAATTCCAGTCCTCTACTGATAAGCTCTCCGAGAGACTGCGATCTGCAGGAGAATTTCGCCACAAAACGGCTCTCTAGGTTATCTCATAACTTCTGTATGGTATTGAGATTGAAAGATTGACTGGGGAGTTTATTTACTCAGTGCCTTCGGTTTCAAGAAAGCCACCAACCTGCTTTACTGAATATAGACATACTTTGTGGTCCTGAAAAAATGAAATTCAGATCCACATGCTCAGTTAAAACGTCAAGCGATATATCCTGAGAATGAACGTCAGGATCGTACGTCAATGAGTCATTATTTCTCTCTATTCCATTACATCTGCACAGCAGTGATGGCTGTATGCTTTAATGCTGGTGTAAATATTTCATGTTCTTAGTTCTCTCCAGAGGTAAAGGCGTTAGAATCAGATTCTAAACCGAATCTTGATACATCGCTGAAAAGAACACAGGCCATTGTTGCAGCCTTTCTTTTTGATGTGAAATTAATGCTTAAAGATCAGGCATAAGGCCTTTTTCTTTAAGTCTTATACAGCACTTCGCTGGCACCTGCAGACTCTAAACTCGCCTAGCAGTCAAGTTTCTGTTACGACACTCAATTACGGATAGAAACTGATCTTGAGAAATAATTGTTTTCCTTCTGAGACATTGTACCGACTTCCTGACAACAGTTTCAAAGGGTTTATATTCCCAGAAGCCAAGACTATCTATATTAAAATATTTAGCTTTCTTCTCACTTTCATGACTGCCTTTCCTACTTCTAAACAGCCATCAACACCTCAAGATTCTTTGATCAAAAGTTGTTTGATTTCAAAGTTTTTTTAAATCTTTCATAATTCTTTTATTCTACTTCGTCGCAATAAAAACTTGTTTAGATTTGATAAACAATGAAACAAAACACTGAATCGCATGGAAACATTATTAGGCAGAGCGCTTGCTTTATCTATGGATGACCTCGTGTCATCCTTTGTATATCAGAAAAATTTGATCTACTTGGTAAAATATCAATAAAAATGTTTATCTTTGCAGATTCTATGCAAAATTAAATCAAATTGATTGGTTTCGTAAAATCTTTATTTTTATATGAGTAAAATAATTTGTAATACTAACGTAGATTAACAGCCTATTCATTCCTTTATTAAGTAAAAATTTACGAAAATTTTCTTTAATTACTCTAGAACGATTAGGTGTTCTTATTTATAAGAGACTATTATACTGATATAATGGTCTTGACTAGAATCTCTTCCCCAGGCATTTCTGCTTTCCAAAGATAGCTGAACCTGCAATATTCTGAAAAGAATTCTATGACTTATAGAATCATCATCAAATTATTAACTATGCAGTACTTCCAATCTAAAATTTATGCAATAAATTTTGCAACTGTAATAAAATTAATTTATACTTGAAAAATAAGTCTTCTGTGACCCTTCTTTTCAAGGCAGGGAGTCATCCTAGAATTCGATTACGATGATGTCGATTACGAAGTTGGGAAAAATACAGTTTTGATAAAGTAGTTTTATTCCGTATTCTAAAACAGGAAACTTATGGAAAATTAGAAAATGTATGTAAGGGGAGGATTACCTTGTTTTATATTTTCCTTCACAAATGGAGGTTATATATATATATCAGGAGTCGCAATAAGGATGGGGAGAGAAAGGCATTTATTTCCGGTAACAAAAATGGGAAAGGGAGGCAAAGTTAAACTGCAATAAAAAGATAACAATTATTTAGGGGTAATATTTTTAGTACGTTTCTGGCATTCGTGTCACACGTTAAAATCTGTCAGCCCGACTTCACTCCAATCTCAACCGCTCAGTACCAAACTTTACTGATGACAATCAATTGATAACAGATCTTCTAACAGAGCTTCAGCTTTGGTTAACTACTTTCCCGCTTGTTACTTACTGGAAGCTGAGCAGTGATATAATTTAAAGAGCTGCAGGAGAAGCATAATCTAGAAATAATCTGAAATGCTACAGAGAATAATTTCGGGAAAGAAGGGACATCTGTTCCTCAACAGAACATCCAACGGTTTTGTTACATCTGTTCCAACTGAGCAACTGAGCGGTTTGTTCCAACTGTTGCTACGAATTTTTAGAATGAAATGTTTTCCATTTTTGGCAAGCAGGAGGGAGCGTGAAATTTTCAGTTTTCTCCGGAAGCTAAAAACACAAAGTGACAAATATTGATAAAAGTTATGATTGCATTAAATTAAATCAAACCTATTTTCAAGGTTTCTAACAATTTATGAATGCTTTCTAATGAATCGATTTTTATTTTAATAAAAACAAATCTGTATGATACCAACATTTCTAAATCCCGGGAACTTTTGGCTGCATAGACGTTTTCTATGATTTTCCCAATCTCTAATGCAAGTACAAGCCAGCTTTTAGAAGATCTTCCACGAATGCATTCTTTCCATTAGGAAGAGAGCTCTTGAGTTACTCTGCCTTAATCTACTAACCAACCCCTTGAGAAAACTCGAATATCAACCCAGACGTCTTCCTAAGAACTTCATAGCATTATTATTCACAGAAAGGAATGCACTTAAACTTATTCCTTCCTATTAGAGATAAGTTAATAGGACAAATGAGTCGAATGC
Source organism: Stegodyphus mimosarum (assembly GCA_000611955.2). Lineage (NCBI taxonomy): Eukaryota > Metazoa > Arthropoda > Arachnida > Araneae > Eresidae > Stegodyphus > Stegodyphus mimosarum. The sequence continues at coordinate 786,765 of KK122167.1, forward strand.
TGCTTTTTTCTAATAATTTTAATCTCTTTTCGATTTTTTTTCTCTTTTTTGAAATACAGCTCATCCAAATAAGACATACTATTTTTAATTTAATCTATGAGTGGGTTAATATATTAAACACACCATATGATCAAATTTTCAAAATACTGTTTCAACACAAATACAGCACATTTAGTAATAATGCCTGGTACAATGTGAAATAAAAAAGAAATAAGTCTGTGTTTCTCGCAGTTTTTTCAATAACAAAATGTAAGAATCAACTGAAGCAACCACTTTCTCACCCCAGCCCATCATAAAATATAATTTCTCACCCATCATAAGATATAATTACAGCCAGTTTAGAGAATAACTTTATTAACGAAATCATATTACAACCGCTCGATAACGTAATTAAATATTCAAACTCAAGACTACTCGTAGAACGAATAGTCTATTGAAGAGGGGATAACCATGTAAAAATAGAAGGCGAAAGTGATTTCGTGCTCAACTGACCATGACACGGCCAATTTGTTTCTTCGTGCTACTGGCATACGCGGGTTTCTCATTCAAACTTTTACACTCGTGCGAAAGTGATGCGATGATTAATGTGATTAATCTATGCAGGTAGGTTACGTGATGCTATCAGTGACACGAAACAAACTTATCAGACACTATTTCAGCAATCTTAGTTGCATCTTAATGCCTCGCATTTCACCAGCTTACTAATCTTACTTTTAAAATGAATGATGCGTAACTATTTTAAATGGTTTTAGGAATAAGATAATACTGCATGCTAAGAATAGAATTAATCGGATTGAAAGAACTTCTTAATCAAACATTCTAAAGACACTTTTGAGGATAGGCTCATAATTTAAATGACTTTCCTAGGTGGGATTTATTAGAAATGGAATTTTGCTATTGAATACAAAAATAAATAAGATTAGAAGAGTAAATAATTATTTAAGAAAATTTATTGGCACTGAGGACTGAAAAGGATAATTGATATATTGTACTAATCATAAAGATCTGATTGCCAGAATTATAATTTTTTATACGCATTTTAGATATTCGTTAATATTCTTTCTACTTGTGAATTTCCTTCCAATTAAAGCTGAATATATTTCATACTATTCTTAATTTTTTTTTGTGAAATTAGAATCAAATTAACTTTAAGATCTCAGTCTACAAAACACTAAGATAAAAAAAGAGAAAAAAAACTTAAACTTACAAGGAAGTTTATCATCTACACAGATTTTAGCAATCATTCACATATATACGGATCAACAAAATAAGATAGTTATACTCGTATTTATTCATACATATTGTCAAGTGCTAAAAAATAAAAGAGAATAAAGAAATTTAACTGTTTAATTAATTTTAAGAAAAAAGAAATAATTCGTGGAGCGTCTTAAAATGGAAATTGGTTCGTATTCACTTTGCACATGTGGAAAGTCATGGAAAGCTTATACAATTAGCTCATTTGCAGGAAATCGAATGTGGGATGAAGTACTGTATTCAGTAGTCGTATCCACTCGATCAGTGATGAGCTAGTCATATTGAAAATTTAGAAGTGGAGAAGCTTTATTACCTGTGTATTTTACACGCTTTGTTTCCACATTTTTTCATTCAGATTTTAATCCTCTATCTGTACAAAACATCCTTACATCTTGTTAATGTTTATCCTTCAATATATCTTCGATGCCACTCCAGGGTCATTAACCTGCAAACTGCGTATTTCAACTTATATCTGTCCATATGTATATATTTAATCACATCTCATATTTATAATAAAAGCATATATCCATTTTCGATGTTATTTTTTATTGTTTATCGCGAAGTTAAAGTAAAGAGATGTTAGTCCTTGAGATAACTAAGAAAATTATCATCTAAAAGATATAACTTAATTTTTCTGAAAACAAAGTGATGCTAAATGTTTAAAGGAACATTTATATCTTTTCTTTTTTCTCTGGTCATGTTCTAGATTCATTACTTTTTTTGAAACAGGGAACACGAAAAATGTTCAATGCCCTTGCCGGTACTCGAACCTGCATCTCTGGAATATGCGCCCAGTGTGCTACCATTACGGCATGCTGAAAGAAGGGAGAAAATACCTTACATACTCTTACAAACCTTTGGTCCTTGTCAAGTAGCAGCAAAAAGATTTATCACGTTTTTGAATTATGTCTGGATTAATTCCAAAAATAGTCCAAGAATTCCTTAAATTTAAATTAATTAAATGAGAATATATTAATACAAGAGTTAAAGTATTTTATTTTAAAGAATTAATTACTAAATTAAAATTAATTAAATTACACCAAAACATATTAAATTAAATTTTAATTTAAAAAAATTCAAAGTATATAATGATTTGGACCTATGCTAGACTTTTTGCTGCCTGGTGCAAATTATACGACTCCGATTTCTGCCGCCTGGTTCTTTCCTAAATATTTTGCCGCTCCTAAATCGTGCAGCGTGATGCGGCAGCATGGATTAAACTTGCTATTATATGAAATCAATCATCAAGATAAAACCTGCTTTTTGCTTGCCTTTTCTGTAATTTTAATTTCTGAAATTGCCTTATTCTTAGCAACTAGTACATTATATCAATTTGGTTTTCAAAGTTACTAATTTTTATAAAATTAAAAATTTAATTTAAGATTTAAAGATTTTCCTCCTCCTGTTTAAACACATTTTGACTTTTAGTCTAATTTATGTATTATATAACTAATTTCAAATCACGTTGGAGCAAGTTATATATTGATGATTGATTCCAGATGATGGGTTTTAAATTTATCTATAAAATTGTGAATACTTTAAATTTTGTATTAATGTATTCTTATTTAATTATTTTAAAATTAACAAACTCTTTGATTATTTTTGCAATTCATCCAGATATAATTCAGAAACTCGGCTCTATTGATAATTCTTCCGGCAGCTTCTTGACAAAAACCAAAGAGTTACCAACTGTTATTTAATATCATACGAATTTTATTTTATTGTTGTATTAACTGAATATTATTGCAGTTTTGTTTTCCAAGCTGTTGATTCAGCTGTTTTTAATTTATGCTTTCTTGTTAGAAAATTTGGTTGACATTAATTTTATATATTTTATCTTTTTCTTATATATAAAATATATACATATATATAAAGACAGTGAGAAAAGGAATAAAGGCATTTAAAAGAAATGTAAGAAATTTAAACCAAAGGAGAAGTAAAAAGGGGAAAATGTTGTCAACAAAATAATTAGGAAGCGCTAAAAAATTCTTAACATTTAAATTAAGAGTAGAGAATGAAAAATGAAAAAAAAAAAAGTTTGGACCTTCTTTTTTTATCGTTATTAGAGAGCAGCCATAAATGCATTCAAACTAAAAATGAGTTCCTAATAATAGTCTTGGATGAATTATCATTAATAATCGAAGTTTAGTTTGTTTGATTATGGCAAAGTACGTGAGGGGTATCTGTCTAAGCGTGTAGAGACATTAGGCATTTTTGGAAGCAGGGACCATGAAAAATATGCAATTCCTTCGCCGGGAATCGAACCACAGACCTCTGAAATACCGGCTCAGTGTGCTGACCATTACACCACGAAGGCACGCTAAGAATGTGGGAGATATACCTTATATACTCCCCTTTTTAAATGGCGACTAGGGTTTCAGGGGACCTAGTCGCCAAATGCTGGGTGTGGAGAGTCATCATCCACAACCCTTTTAGTTCGGGCGCCACTGTAGAGACATTAGGATTTTTTTGGAAGCAGGAACCATGAAAAATATGCAATTCCTTCGCCGGGAATCGAACCACAGACCTCTGAAATACCGGCTCAGTGTGCTGACCATTACACCACGAAGGCACGCTAAGAATGTGGGAGATATACCTTATAAGCGAAAGTAGCTTTCATTGAGGACTTTTAGAGGGAAGCTGACGCTTATCCACCTTACACATGGAGTTAATAACATAAAAACGTTCATGTAGTAAGTCAGCTCACCAGGATTTGAACCGAAGTCGAATTACCAGTGTTCAACTATGGTACCAGCTCGAACTATCAGTTGCTGATCAACCGCTGGTGAGGATAATCAAAGTTGGAAATAATAATTAAATTCTCAGCAACACTTTATCAAAAAAAAAAAGGCCTTTAAGAATTAAAACTCTGAAACGCGGTGGAAATTGAAAAACAACATGCCTGGTAAGCCAACGAGAAAAATGACGTTCATGATGCCCCAAAATCTAAAACGTTCGAAAAACAAAGCAGTATAAAAATAATAAAAAAGTTGACGTAAATTTTTAAATAGATAATAATTATAATTAAAGGTGAAAGCTAAGTTACAAAACAAAATTGCGAGGAAAAACGCACGCACCTGAAAACCTGGTATATACCGGCAAAACATACGTAATTTAATTTGCTTAGTCAAACAGTATAGTCTCTTTACAAATTTAATCAATAAAATAAATACACTAAAAAAACCGAAAGTACTCACCCAAAAAAAATTTTTTTCAAATCTGAAAGGTTTCAGATGAGTTTGTTCATCAAAAATTCGTTAAAGTTTTACAAAATATGAAATAGATAATAAAACAAATTCCAAATTTGGGCTTCCAGATGCGCATATTCGGGTGGAAACGTACTTTATTCAAAATTGGTGGCTCTAGGTACCGTTGTTTTATCACATTTGGACAAATATACATTTATGCAGATTCTTCATTATTTAATTATTATTCGATAATATTTGTTGGCAACAATTTGAAAAGCGAATCGGACATTTATAATGAATCAACGCAAAATGCCAAAACGAAAACAATAGTCCTTTAGAAACAAAGACCGTTTGGGCTTGAAAAAAAAAGAAAACTGAAATAAATGCAGTAAAAAAGAAGAAAACAGAAAAGCAAAGAATTCTACCTTTACAAGGTTCTTGTTCCCCTTCCTCCAAAAACAGGAAACCAACTCATGGAGGATTTGAATTACATTAATTAGCAGTGGAGTGGATTTGCGCACTGCTACTTTGAAACCCAATGAATATGAATATGAATGCTGGTTGGATTAAAACGTGGTAAATTATAAAATTTGTGACTGTATATTTAAAATTAGTGAGATGCTAAACTTTATCGGTGTTAAGAGCCTATACTTGTATCATAAAGCAGTAAAACCTAAAAAAAATCGATAAATAAGTTTAAACTGCTAATAATTAACGTTACATTTGCCTTTTAAAATACATTTTAAGGTGATTAAAAAATGAAAGATTGCTAAAAAAAGTAGAAAGTACAAATTAATGCCCGTCTTCCAGAACAAGTAAAAAAACAGTTTACATGTGTTAACAATGATAAAAAGCGAAAAGTAAATTAAAATAAAAATTGCAGTTGATTAAAATATGAAGCACAATCTATCAAGTTATCAAATAAAATAGCAAATTTCCTATGATTTAGATTGTGAAAGCGTAAGAAACAATAAGAAAGGCCATTAAATTCATCCAATCAATCCTTTTTTTTTTAATTCTACCTTTCTACACCCACTTAGTCTATTGTTTCGCTCGCTTTTTTGGGGGGGGGGAGAAAAAAATTCATGATGTTCATTAATTTCTTTTTCTGCTTATTTAGTAAACTTGCATTTAGATATGAACTATCTTTTAATTATAAAACTTTTATGCGTAGTTTAAAAGCTTGTCAAAATATGTTTTCTTATTTGAATTTTCTTTTAACTGTATGCGTATATATGTCACTGTTGTCTATATAATTTTTTCCTATATATATATAATGAAAGTTTTATATGTATATGACGAAAACAATTTTAAAAACTTTAAAACTTCCTCAAGAAACCAACAAATAGAAATAAAAAATTAAGTGACGAAACTAATACAAAGTTAGTCTATCAGTTTTAAAACCTTTAAACATTTTAATAAGCAAATTAAATCAAATTTAAAAGCAAAAGAGATAAAAGGTTAATAAGATAAAAGAATACTGAAGATTTCTGTAAACACGCTGTCATTAGGAGAGAAGACGTGTTTAAAATAATCTTAATTAATCTAATTAAAACAAAAGCTATATATCTGAAATTATACCAAACAAAATAAAAATTTTAGGAACGGCAAATAATAATGATATAATATATATTATAGCTTTAATTTGTAACGTCCCGTAAATTCTGTTTAATTTGGTTTTTCTTCTTTCCAACTTAGAAATGATACAATGC
>KK122167.1:801366-868637 GCA_000611955.2 Stegodyphus mimosarum
ATTTACAGTGACCTTTTAACTGACTTTTTCTTTATAAGTTTTAATACAAATAGTTTGTTAAAAAATCTATAAATTGTGCAAAAAGTAATTTATTATGTACAATCATAGTTATTTCTTACTCTTTCCTCCAATCCATGACCCCCGCCACTGGCTAATCAAACTGATTTAGGGTTCCAGCGAACTAGTTAGTATGGAGTTTTCATGGTTTTAAGATCGTGTTTACGTTGTCTGCAGGCAACACATAACGTAAATATGAGCTAGTTTCCGTTAGAAAGTCTTCCACGAAGGGATCCCTATTTTAGATTGCAAATCCTTGTGTTACGCTGTAATCAGGTTATTAGGGACTGATTAGATAATAGGTCTCCGAATGTTTAAGATCGTTGAACACTTGTTAATTTGGCCTGGGTTTGAATCTCGACGGAGCGTGATTGCTTTCATGATTTTGTCTCGTGCTGTCAATTGCCCTTGGTTAAGTCCTTTACGAAGGTATCCATATCCCCTAGGTTGATAGCCCTGGAGTGTTTGGCCTTAATCAACTAAACTGCTAATCCTTCATGTCATAATTAGTGAAGGCTTCGACGTTGTCTACTTAAGTTGAAGCATTTATCTCGCAGATACTGCACGAGCTTTTTTTGTATGGCTGGAGGCGGAAGGAGTGTGTGTGTAACACGTCTATTGTGTTTGCACGCATCATGATTGTAACTTTTAATTCGGAATACATACAGCAGATAAAGAAAAAAGGATCGTTTCTGCATTTAATGCTACTTTAAGGGGACGGAGCAAATATGTTGAAATAGCACTGTCATATTTTTTTGTTGTTGTTGTTTTGTTTTGTCCTCTTTAATTTTATCTCAGACAACGGAAGCTTCAGACGGAAATATTCAATTACAATGTCGGCATTTGAAATTAACCATGTGAATTCAAGCCTTAAACAATGAAGCAGAGTTGACTAGATTGCATTTTCTCTTACGTAATTATTGCGAAGCAAATGTGTTTGCATGATATTTCAAAATAATTCTCAACTACATAGTTAACGCTAATCTATTCTGGCTTTTTTCTAAGTGTTCTTTTAACGATGAAGGTCACACGAGAAACGTTATTGTTAATTTCAGCCAACTTTTTTACATATCAAACTTTCCGATCGAAATTTGGTGTGATAATTGCCAGTAACTCTTTCTGCTACGAAGCCTATTGTTCTTAGTTATCGTCTTTTACATGTCAGTAGAACTTCTCTTTGATGATTTTAATCTTAATGATTGCCTTATTTTCATTCAAAAAGATTTCTTCTTGATTTGGGTTTATGCTATTGCGTAGAACAGAGGAATTTTTAATCAAAGGTTTTCCTAATCTGAAACATAAATATAATAGAAGCGAAAAGAAACAAAAAATATGTATGCTGTGAAAAAGTAAAATTAATTACAGAACTTTTAAGATACATCTCCCTCTTCTATTAACGATTTATACATAAATGCTTCTCAATCGGTCTGCAATTTTTTTATCACGATTTCTTAATTACTGACACTAGCAATTTTCTCTTCAAATTGGTGCTAGACTTCGATTAAATATATTTCGGGTATAAAGATATCATTTGAAATCAGGTTAAATTTAAATTACTTCAAACAATATTGAGGTTAATACAGTTGTCACGTAAAATGATTACTTGTGCATAAAATTAATATTTAAAAACTTTCAAAGAACACTGACGTACTTGATAATGATTGAAAACTAGCTGTATTTGATTTGCTAGCACAGAATAATTGCTGTTTCAAAGACCCAATCGATAACTGGATGTCTAAAGTCACGATTTGGTTGTTTGGGTGATATAATAAGGCACGCAAGGTCTGTGTGCTTAAGGAGTGAAATGCCTTCGTGGAGAACCTTTTTTAAGGGAAAGTGGCGCATGTTTACGTTATACATGTAGAAAAATACGGAAGCTGTCACGCAGCCAACCTAGATCAAAATATCAGTATTCAAGGATCTTAACCTCTTCCTGATGTAAGGAATACTGGTAGTTACTCCTTGTCTGTGTTCCTGGCGACTGAACAGACGTACCGCTTCCTGTAATATTTCCTATGTATAACATAAAAATATGGGCCATTTTTCTTTGAAAGTAAGCATCATAAGACTATTAAAATAAGTACAGCCAATAAAATTGTCATAAAGTTCAGAACTCAGAAAGGAAATATTACGCTAGCCTATGGCCGGCGTCTTCGCAGGCTTACCCGTGGATGAGGGATGGAATAACCTGCTAAGAAGCAAACTACTACTACCTGTCTCCTCCCCCAAAAAGTTCAGAGTGGTACAAAAAATGTAAATGCATTGAAAAGCGCTAGAAACGAAACCGCTAGTTCTTCTGAAATTACAGATAATATCCAGGCTTTATTGGAGATAATAAAGATTAATCGGGAGACCAAAGAAATCTTTGTTCATGCTTCGCAATCTTAACTTCTAAAGGAATAATTTCAGCCATCTATCGCAGATATAGAAATGCTGAAATACTGCTTAGTACTGGATTTCAAAAGCAGCCAGAACATTGTTTTAGTTAATTAGGCACAGAGGACCTTGTTTCACAAAATAATGGGTTTGAAAATTGGCGGAATTTAACCTGTTGCTCAACGGACTCAGGAAGAGCATGCGTTTAGTTCCTTTTCTAGCTCACTTTGTAATTGCAGCCGGTTTGTTGTGATGGCACGCCGTTCCTTGAAGTCAGTAATTAAATCCGGTTAATGGAGCTTTCAGGATCACTGTGACTATCAGGAAACTAGAAAAGCACCTTGAGGATGAGGAATCTCTAATTTGTTTTAACATAATTATATTTCTAATCGTTCAAGGTCAAGTTGAAATGTCAATTAGTAATGCCATTCGTAGTAATCTGGCAATTAGGCATGTAATCAATTCACACGAATCCGTTTCTTTATGAGTTGCTAGTGTTGTCCTGTTCTATGCTTATTTACTATCGTGTTGTCTGTATCAGTTTGATTCATTTGACGAAGAATAAGGGGAAGTTATGTAACAGGATTTAATTTTATTATTTTGTCTTAAAGATATGACGATAAACCAGTTTTTTATTGTATGGAAATTAGCTTAAGGAAGATACTGCTAAATGGCATGAAATAAATCTCGCCGTTAGTGTGCTAACCTCCCTCACCCCTAAAAAAGAGTAATTCTGGAATTTATCCTTACATTTTTGCTTAATTACGCAATACTGATACCAAGATTAGTAAGATGTGTCTAGGATTTATACACCATCGTGCGGTTTTTCATACACATTTTTCTAAATCGTCCGATATTTTTTAGTTTTATCCACTTTAAAAATGCAATGCATGTTATTACTAGACTTTTCAAATTATACTTTTAGAATGGACATCACAACGGTACAGTTAAATTAACCTAGTAAATCATTCCATTTACTGCTTGAAAATCATTTTAATCATCTCATGGAGTCAACTGCAAATTGCCAGTTCTCAGAACATTAAGGATTAGTGTAATTTCAATTATTTATAAAGCAGAGCTGAGGAAAAGCTAAAATATTTATATCAACTTATCTTAGCAAAATGATATTTATTTGTGCTCTTGAAAGGAACATCTTAAGAATGAAGATTAATTAAGACTTTAGACTTGTTAAATATAGTAGGCTATTGTTTATCCGACATACGCGCAACTGATTGGTGATCGGATAAGTAGGAATATTGGATAATACGGAAATACTGAAGTTAAATTAATGGAGACTCATTCAAACAAAAAATAAAATTTTAGAACTTAGTTTAATAAAAGAAAGACATAACTGTGTATTGAAACCGATATGTAATTTTATCTTTTTATAACTGCAATAATAAAAATATTCAATTACAAAATATGAGTTCCTTTTACAGTACACTGTACGGAAGGAACTAAAAAGCTGTTTTAGCATTGAAATCGATACTAAAGAAAGTGATATATACCTTGTAAACTCAACAAATTATTTTGCTAGAAACAAGTTTAAAGCATTTTGTTTTCCTGACACTAACAGTTACTTCGTAAAGCTTGAGTCGGAGAGTACTCTTTGATCGACTTTGCATTATCTAAGTGTCTTAGACAGGAAGTTTCTATTCATTTGCACTTCTTGCAAAACGATGTTTAAAGACACCCGAGTACTTGGGCGAACCCTACCCCGAATCGATAAATACAAAGCTTCGAAATAGTACTATAATAAAATTATATATCTTGATTTATACTAATATTTCTTTTTTTCCCTTTCTAATAATATATTCATTTGCAAGAGCGACTTTCTTTCACCATTTGATATGATACATTTTTAATACATTACTGAAAAAAAAACCACACTAAAACACAATAGTTGAATTAATGCAAAACAACTAACAACATTCGAATGAAAGCATGAATAACTTAGATTTTTCAGAATGAATACCTATGATCTTGTCTATGTGATTGCTTTTCTCAGAACTCATTTGCTAGCAATATGGATCATGTGTCTTGAAGGAAACAAACAGTAGAGTATTCGTAATTTCTCATATTAGTTACATTTTCGTGGTTATGTCGGATAATCGGCAGCCTACTCTATATATCAATCGACTCTACTGTGTAGAGCTCTGGAAGCATTTATGGTAAATATGCAAGACTTGGATAACCTATTGCAAAGTACGTATGAGTAGTTTAATAACGCATAAATATTCAAGATCATTTTTTGCTGGTCTCTTTTTCCCACATGTCGTCTAAGTGCTTCCAATAATAAATTCCATTTGTTATGTGACGTGTTATTTTTGACTTCATTAATAATATGTTATTGTGCCTGAATCTTTACTGTGTGTATTCATTTTACAAATGTATTTTATTCACCGGTAATCATTACTTTCATTGAATACAAGGCCACAAATTATGGCATCCCATATAATAGTCTTGCTCGTTTCATTAAGGTTTCATGTTTATTTTGTTCGCATATGTAAAAGAAATGCGTGCATAATTTCTCATTTGAAAGTTAAAATGATGAACTTATGAATGTATTATGATAAGTTACTTATTTTTAAATAGATAAAAAGCTTGTAAGAAGAATTTATATCTACATAATCTCAAGTCTTTAAAGTTCTGAGCTAATGGGTGTATGGCAGAACGGCATTACATAAGTTTTATTTTAAATTAGTATGAGCATTATGGTTAATGTTATGGATGCAATGTATTTGAATTTTATTGGCTGGAAGGGAGGCAAGAAATGCTCACAGATAGATTTTTAGCAATGTTTGCCAGAACTGATTAAAAAACGTTCAGCAATAATTACTGAGCTAAGTACTAGAATTGAATGTTTTGTAGTGTTCTCACAAACAAAGTACTAATTCTAGCAAAGTACATTTAAAAGCCAGTAATAGCCAATGTTTAGGTCATTAAAACCGCATAAAATATTTGTCTGTGTAATCGATTATTGCAAAACACGCGAAGGACATCCGCTTAAGAGGAAAATCTTATAATGAAAGGCTAAATTTGAATGAAATATTGATTAGGTTACCAGTAAACATTACAGTATTTGTGGGGAATTGTATGGGCATTTGAATGTGTTAATAACTGGACATTAGTCATTTACGGTACTTTAAAACTGATGTAATGCATTATCTTGAATAGTCCTATTAAACATTCCTATTAAATAAAAATTTATTGGAATAATATGGTTGGTAAACACAAATCAATCTTAATCTGATCACCTTTAAACTTCGCTTCAGTTTTATTAGTTAGAAATTATTTCAACTATAAAATCAATACTAAACATTCTAGTTTAACCTTTTAGTATAAGCTTTCGGATAGCCATTTAAGTTATTTAAGAAATGTAATTAAAATGCTAAGATCATATTTCTGTATGCATTTAAAAAGGGATAAAAATTTATTGTTAAATATTTAACTACCGTGTTCTATCTAGTTAGCGGTTTTATCTTAAAAGTAGTTAATTGAATCATGTATTGAAGTATTGTCATTATTTAAAGTTTCAACGTAATTTTAAGTCACCATTGTTCAGCTTCGTAATAATCGGTAAGTAGATTTAGAATTTACTTCTATTTATCTGTAAATATTAAGTAATAAATATCAAATTTTAATTTACATTTATAATCAACAATATCTGAAATAAAGAATAAAAGGGGATTTTAGTCTTTATGAAATTAATCTAAAGGTAGGTACGAGTTCGTTTTTTCTTACATTTAAAATCCTTCCATTTTTCTATAATCTAAAACTTTACGTAAAGTTAGATAAGAGATTAAAATAAAATTTAGGTTACTGTCCATTTTAATGCCACTTTGTAAGCTCTTTTTATATAGATGTATGATCCTTTTATTTGTATTGTTATTATATGTAATATTAAAAATGTTTAACATATAAATAACTTTTAGAAATAATAAATATTTTGGAATTTATTGGAAAGTGTGTTCTTTTCTGAAACGTTTCAAACACACAAGATAAATCAGGAATATAACTGAACTTTGCATAATATTTAGATTTTTAAAACTTATAAAACTATTGAGTACATATATATCAGAATATTATATATACCTTAAGGTGATCAGATTAAGAAATTTAACAATTAGTTTTATTCTGGTGTTTTTATTGCATCGTTTTTCTTTGTAAAGTAAAAAGTAATAATTCACATTTATTAGTTCAGTCTAGAACACCGTATGCTTAAAACTGTATAAAATACATATAAATAAAATTTGTTATAATAGCAATGCCAAAGAAGTATAATGAAAGTGATATATGTCTTATTACATTTGAATTAACAAAATTCTCATATCAAATATTGTGCGCAGATATCAAACTAAAAATTCTATAGCAGTGCTTCTCAACCTTTTTTGCTCCATGCATCCCTTTCATCATTCCTGTTCTTTCGAAAACTCGAAATATACATTTATTTAAATTATTTTTTAACAAGTCACGCTGACCGCATCCCTTGAAACTATGAAATCCCCCTTCCTAAGGTTGAGAAACCCCTGTTCTGTAGGTTAATCTGTATCGAGGTGGAATTAAATAACGGTTTCGCTTTATTATTTTTGTTTTATGTATAAATTTAATCCATAAAAATAAAGCGTTTAAACCAACTTTGACGGATTTCATTATTATGTTTTTTTTTTTTTTTTTTTTTTTTTTTTTCCCGCGTGTATGTGTGTGTTATGAAACAATTTTACTTCTTAATATTATCAAAATAAAATTTTTCAACTGAAGTGTTGTTTTCGCCGATATATACATGTATATTAAACATCTAACCAAACTTAAGCTTATATTTACATATGTACTAAATATTTAAATAGTTCCAAAAACATTTCTTTTTAATTTAAATTCCATCAAAAAATCCGAATTTGGTATCAAACACGTGTAAAGGATAAATGTCTATGCTATCGGTAGATGTGTTATTATGAAGGTTTTCTATACGCGATGAACCGAAAATTATTATTGCAGTATTTTCCTGCCAATATTCAGTAGATTTATAACCAGAGGAAATATGGAATTAAATACTCATCAAAATATCAGAGGTACTTATTTACCGAACGACAAAAAAAATGGATATCATAAAATTATTTTTTTGTTACGTTTTAATTACATCTCTAAGATCTTTATTATTGATAAAATTCTTTGTGAGTGAATGTTAAAGGAACTTTATTTTTTGCCATTGCAAAAATTGATAATAGCAGCGTTATTTGCGCAATACTATTTAAGAATAAATATTCCTTAGGAAAAATTAAACCCTTTCTCAATATTACGATAGAGCAAACGATAGCGTAATGAAGAAACCATACGTGCAGCTGAATCGCAGCCGAAACTGTGTACGTGTAGGTTTTGATGGAGGGGATAAGAGACAGGGGAGGAACTCAGCCTATTCGGCCTTCAAGGTCGAACTGAACAGGTTAGCGAATCTATTTCTTCCGTTAACATCACATCTACTCGAAAGACGCGGTTAGTTCCACTTGTCACGCGCAAATCACTTTTTCGGGCTGTTTCGAAAGCAAATTAATATTTGATTCTTATAAGATGAATGCACTAATATTAACTTTCGGCGTACGCAAATAATTGATCTTCAAATTCAGCCTTTTTTTAATCAACTGATTCTACGGCACTTCTTTGTTAAAAGGAAACACGTTAAGTTAGGTTATTCGAATATGGCAAAGCAGGATAGGGCTGTCTGTCTAAAAGGAGGGATGCCTTCGTGGAGGACTTTCTATGGAAAACTGGCTCACGATGTATTCATTATGCACTTGGAGAAAACCAACCATGCATTCAACCTGTTAGCCAGGGATCGAACCCAGGTCGAACTGGGTCAGCGGTCATTAAAAGGAAATAAGGAACTGGTGAAAGTAATCGCTTACGTATCGGCTGTAAATAAGTGCAAAATAAAATAAATAAATTAAGTAATTAAATAAAATTTTTATTAGTTAAAATATTACCTACAATGTAAGTAAAATTTTAAAATGTAGGTAAAGTAAAAATTTATTTGATTTGATTATAATGAAAGGTTATTTTTTTATATATATATATACACAGAATAAAATAATAATGTTATTACAAATGATTTCGAAGTAAAAGATAATTTTTAATAGTACTTATTGTTGAAATGGAACGCAAAATGGCTTCAAAGAATAGAAAGAAACAAAAAGAACGACATTTCGTTGCATTTTCAGTCAAATTTCTTTCGGATGGACTATGGTAAGAATATCCTTGTCTTTCCATTAACACTCTCATCGTGACGTCTTCATTAAGGTGTCCCGGCACAAGGTGTGCGAGCACTCTTAAGCAGCCCGGTAAAGAAAGCTGCCAGTATTCTAAAATGAATAAGTGCCCTTAAATAAATGCTTTTTGTTTTGCTTTCTTTTTTTCTATAATATACATACAACTATGTAGTGGGTATTGTTAGAATGAGCCTAATGAAATATTTCATGTACTTTCAAATATTGTCTGATCTATAGAATATCCTTCCATCTAGGTCTCATTTTGAATATTTTAAATAAAGGAATTCAAAATGGAGAGGAATAACTTTTAAATTCTCATAATCCTCTTTCGCACTGTATGTTTGAATATTTTGTTCGAGTAGTTGATGTAAAATATTTCTTATTAGTAAATATATAAGCAAAACTTTTTGTTCGTAAGCTTCGTTAAAAATGATCGCAAAATTACCTTACTGCATGCAGAAGGAGAAATTTTTTAAAAAATATTTTAAAGGTTTTAACAACTTTTCCTTCAACAAGAGTTAAAAACAAACTTTTATCTACGTGTAATATGCTTGATGGTGCCATGCATTAAACTCTGAGTATTTTCAGTTTCTTATTTAGTCTTAGTGAAAAGCAATATATGAGCTTATTTAAAGTAACCACATTACTATAGTAAAATAAGGAATAAATTGCGATGAGAAAAATATTCAATAAATTTTACTTAAATTCAAACTGCCGGAGTAAAAGATAGAATATGCATTCTTTAGGCTTTGCTTTAGATTGTCAAATTCATCACAGGCTGGAGAGAAACTTTTGTACGCATTTTACCACAAAACTGAGAAAACCTCGAATTTAATTTGGTATTTAATATAAAATAAACTTTAGTTAGGGTTCATATTTATAGCTGTCGACGTAAAATGTTTATATCAAGAACTATTTTATTAAGTTTTCCTACAAACACAAATATTACATTTCCAGCTTTTGCTCGCTTCTTTACTTAAAAAGAGGAAAAAAATGAGGAACCACCCATTAGCGAACGTCAGTGGGTTTGAAGTGCTTTCATCTTCTTAACTGCTGATTGAATTAAAAAATTAATGATTTGGGGGCTGCTCGGAACGCGAGGCGCCTCACGATTGTGACAAGCGTATTCCCAAAACCTGCCTCTGACCTAAGCATCACTTTCTGCCAAATTAGTTTTTCATTAAAAATTAAAGTATTGATTTTAAAGTTGCCTGTAATGACAGTTGTTACCGTTCGACATCGCTTAAGACCTTTGCGTTAAAAAATGCATTGTTAGATATGCCTAACATAATTACGAAACAGTTTCTTTTTAAAAAAAACCTTGCTTGATGCCATTTCTCTCTCTCAAGCTGGTAGACTCACCAGCGGCCTATCGATAAAGTCGCTGAAGACTGGTAGTTCGGTCCGTGCCTCCAATCCCGGCAAACGGGCGTTTTCGTGATTTTTCCCCACGTATAACGTGTATACGAGCCAATTTCCCTTAGAAAGACTTTCACGAAGAAATCCCTCCCCTTAGGCAGATAGCCCTCAAGCAAAGAACCTCTATGTAAAGAAGGAAAGGCTCCATAGACGTAATGTAAACCACTTTGTCTGCAACGCCGCTACAAAGAAAAGGGAACATTCGCCAAGGGATTTGGCGACGGAATCTGTTGGCGAGAATTTCCCCTCTGTGATCTGCCGGTTCTTTAGTACCTAGCCGACATTTTCCCCATCCGCGACGTATCTAGGAAATTGAGGAACACGGGTTAAGATGAATCGTTCTTTGACTTGTCACGATAATTTAAACTCGGAAATGATGAAATATTAGGTGAAGTTTCACTTTCACTGGCTGTTGAACTTCCATTGTCCATATCACTACTTGAAACCAAAGAACCTATTCTTTGTTTAAACTCTTGCTAAACGAAACGGTCGAACCTGTCCAAACCAACTTCGACATTCAGCTTCGAGCTTTGGCGCTTTTTGGAGACAGATATTTCACGCATGCGCAGTTGTTTCCCTTTTCGTTGGAAGGGAGCCACTTCTGCGAAGTTTTCCTTCTTAACAGTACATATTCTTTGCCTCGAGGACGTTGCCATAATCAAATAAACCAATAAAGTAACTTAAGCAGGTAGACTTCTGTGCTTTACCTTATTCCCTTGCCCGCCAGCTGCCAAGAGAATAGCACTGAATGCTGGTAGCGTGGTGGTTGCATGGGCATTTTCGGACTTTTACTTTCCAGGTGTAACGTAAATACGAGCTAAGTTCTCTTAGAAAATCCTCCACGAAGATATGGATAGCCTTAGTGCATTTCATCGTAATCTGGTAAATGCCTTTTACCGTGATCTAATAAATTCATCGGTATCTTCTATTAACTACTGTAATGGTTCAAATGTTCATAAAATTTTTCAATCATGTACATTATAAACAGCAGGAACTTCGAAGTATTATAAATTACATCAGTTAGAGCTTTTGTTGTATATATCTTTAAATCCATTTTATTGTATTGTTGTATTTATGGCCACATATATTTTTCGTATCTGTGTTTGTTTGTTATATGGAATCGTTGATTTTGTTGTTCTGAGAGTGCCAATATTCAGAATGTAAAAATAGCCTATGTGAAACTCGAGGTACACTCCTCACGTGCCTTGGCGACTTTCTAGAAGCTCGGGATACACCAGATCCCTGCCCATAAAACTGACGCTAAGAGAATTCGGACGAGTTGTTACCCAGTTGGGAGATTAAGTATTAGCTGAATTGTGAGTTTACTCTGCAAGTGATACTGGTAACTGCTGATATTTCTCATGCTAAGCAGGAATTTGTTTATATGCACGTTCTGCTTAAGCTGTTCGATTTTTTTTACTGTGCTATCAGTAAATCTGTAATTTGCGTAATTAGCTGTTAATTCCGTCCTAATATTCGGAGTGATAATTCGGAGGTCATTGAAATGGTAGGCCGCAACAATATTAAGGTTTGCTTTTTTTTTTTTTTTAATTATGACAAAGCACGAGAGGGCTATCTGCCTAAAGGAAGAAATGCTTCGTGGAGGACA
Organism: Stegodyphus mimosarum; assembly: GCA_000611955.2. Lineage (NCBI taxonomy): Eukaryota > Metazoa > Arthropoda > Arachnida > Araneae > Eresidae > Stegodyphus > Stegodyphus mimosarum. Next base: position 813,088 of record KK122167.1, read on the forward strand.
TTCTAAGGAAACTGTTTCGTATCCACTTTGCACGTGGGAAAAACCAAGCATGCAGCCAGCCCGTTCTCCTCGTCTCGAAGCCAGGTCGAACTATCGGTGTCCATTTCGGCTTGCGGTGGGGCGACTTTCTAAATGAAACTGGCCATGTTCTTGTTAGGCCTACCAATGTTCAACAACTCTATTGCCCGGCCTCTGGTGGGCCTCGCAACAATATTAAATAAAGATTACTAAATAATACGCTTATTAAGTAATACATATCCTGACTTTTGAAATCGTTCAGTAAATTAAGCATTAGATAGATTTAATATGGAAAGATAAAGGTATTATGGTATGTCGAATGGAAATGCGTCTGATAACTGCGAATTTGTTAACGCCTCGTGAATGACGAAGATCTTATGCCTCGTGAACTCGCAACATCTGCTAAGATAAATGTAAATGCCTTGGCAGCGAAACATAACAGGACTCAAAAATAGAGCCAAAGCTATAACGTTTCTGACATTAAAAAATAATGATTTAATTTTGAGTCAATACAGCCCACTATACAAGTTATAAACAGATCTTTTACTATGTCAGTTACAAGTTGCATAATTCTGATATGCTGCTTAAAAAAGTATATTAATACTATATTGCGTTCAAGGCTGCTGCCACATCAAAATATTCACGAACTGCCTGTGAGGTAAACGCAGCATCATTTCTAGATAAAGTGTCTGAAACTGCAGTGAATGGGAAAAGGATTACAAGAAGAGAAATAAACTGCACTGCATAGTTTTTAACCACTGTTTTTTTTTTTTTTTTTTTTTTTTTTTTTTTTTTTTTTTTTTTTTTTTTTTTTTGAAAATTCACCAAAAAGTGGGGAAGAAAATATTTACAAAAACATTGCAAAAGGGTATATAGATAGCTGTCTTGCAGGCAGAAGCCAATCAATGGTGTGTTAAGATATGTGTAGTTATTTTGTAACGTATTTGTTTGAATTTTGGTGGCGGTACACAAAAGAGTTATCTATCTGCCAAGAGGTTGATTTAATTTGCCGTACTCAAATAAAGCACACTAGAGCTATCTGCCTAAGAGGTTTTGTTTGGTTTATTTGAGTACGGCAAAGCATACTAGGGCTATCTGCCTAAGTGGTTTTGTTTGGTTTATTTGATTATGGCAAAACATTTGAGAGCTTTCTGCCTAAGGGAAGCGATGCATTCATGGAGGACTTTATAATACACATGTGGAAAACCACGAAACCGGCCATGCAGCCTGCCCGTTCGCCTGGAATCGAATTCATGTCGGAACTACCAGTGTTCAGCGGCCTAACCGCTCGGCCGCCGGTGGGCTTTCTACTAACGGGAGGTAAGCCTTCGTGGAGAACGCTTTAAGGACTTCATATCACACATAGCAGCATTACACTCGCATTCACATTACGCATCAATCAAAATACAAAAACTCCCATGCAGCCGGCGTGTTCATAGGAATATGAACCTGAATCGAATTACCATTAGCGCCTTACCACTTGGTTCCCTATAAGTCTTTTTTTAATATATATAATACATTGGATGTAAATAAAAGAGAAAGCTTCACCATCCTGCAAGATTAATTACTTGTCGAGTGGATAAGACCACTTAAACACTAACAATCTATATGGAGTTCAGCTCCTGGTGATAGGGCTGTTTAGTTGCGGTTGTTTTTCGTTATTTTCTTTTTCCATGTGTAATGTGAATCGGTTTCTCTTAGAATGTTCTTTACAACGGAACCCTTCGAAAGCAAGTAGCCTTCGCCTATTTCCGCCGTTATCAGTTAAGCAAGCAAAAGAAACCCTTCTAAGTCAGAAAATTCTCGCGTGCATTTTTATTGGTCAGTTAACTAACCAATCATAAACAAGTCTTAATTTTTGTAAAGCTCATTATTTTAACGTAAATAGTTTACAGAAAAACCCGCTGTTATTAGTGGCTTACATTTCTCTTTCTATTAGCCTAACTTAGTTACTGCATGAAAATTGGTTTTATTGTGTATCCGAGATATCGAGTGTGCCAACACAAACTAAAGACTTTTTTTTTTAGTTTTTTCGTTTCTTTCTGCGAAGAAAGGATACGTAGTCCAAGCCAAGCGTTTATTATACCGTGGAAAAGTCTTCTGTCATGAAACGCAACAAGACCAGTTATTATTAACCTAGTTTCGCTGAAAAATACTTGGATGATGAGGTAACGCCTAGCTTCAGAGTTCATGAGATAGTTTGGAATTTCAATGATCTTGTCGCAGGCAGTTTGCAAGTTTCAGCCTTCACCTAGTAAAGGCTCGGGAATATTCGACATAAATAAGTGCTATGTCCGCTATTTCCAAGTTTGCGCATTTTATGTCTATACTAACCCGGAGCTCGTGCTAGTTAGTTTTTCTTTCTCATGGCAAATTCACTGTTCTGAATAATTCGTGCTGCGTTTTGACTCGGTAATTCCGGATACAAAAATCACAGGACCGTCGCTTCTAATTTTGCGCTTGTTTTATTTTGCGTACTGCGTGGGATGTTATTTTGTTGTATACGAAATAAGTGCGTTTTGGTTTTGAAATTGACATCTGCTAATGCGCATTTATGATTTTAATCCTTTGATTTATTTTGGGGCATTAAATACTGTTAATTTCTTAAACGGAAAATTTAACTAAAAGTGATGAAAATCTGATTTACGTATTTAAAGATTTTTCATTCTGATTTACATTTAATTAAATTTATAACATCATATAAATATCTGCATATAATGAGAGAACTTCCACACAATTCCGTCAAGATATTAAAATCGATCTCCTTTATTCCATAGTTACTATATTTCGGTGCTGTAGTTTATATATTCGGTTGGCTACATTTTTAAACGAATTTGCTTAAGAGTAAATAAATGTATGTATTTTTCTTAGCTTGCGGGTGCAGTCTTGGCCAAGTGGGTAAAACCGATAAACATTGCTAATTTGACTCAGGCTCAAATCCCGAAGAATGGGCTCCCTGCGTAGGGGTTTTCGTGGCTTGCTTATGTGCAGCATGTTACTCTCAGAAATGTCTTCCACGAAGACATCCCTTTCCTTAAGTTGATAATCCTCGTGTACTTTGCCATGATCATTCTAAACTAGTCCAAACTCAAATTGTTGAAAAGAATTGTTTAAAAAGAAATGCTCCACTTTTCGTGATTAGTAAAAATTATATCAATTAAATACTCTTGAAAGGGGGATTGCTGTAGAGGATCGACATTCGTATGATGACAGCCTTTTTTGTCAGTACAGGATTTATAAATACATCAGTTGACCGATGTCGATTTTAAGCACATAACCTAAGAACATGGAAATTTAAACAAATTCTTACCTTCTTGATTATGAGAAGTTTCTAATTTTATTCGTATATCAGTTTTGTTACTGTTCTAGTCACAAGGCACAAGTAATTAGCAGCAACGTCTGAGATCTGGATGTACGGCTGTTTTTCATGGGCTTATATACGGATATTTGGTGTGCATTTATTGTTAATCTACGCTATGAAACTGTCAATTTTATGCTGGTATGAATTTTATACCATGTTGATAGTATGCCTGTGTCAGGCCTATGCAGTCTGGACCTTGTGCCGATGAAAACTGTCAGGTGACTAATATGCATTAATCCTCTGGTTACATCATCACCAAAATTTATTTTTTATTATGTTGATCTTACGAAGTGTCGATCAGATGAATGCTAGCCTTGAAAAATAGTATTATTTTATGAAAATCATTAATATCTCGGATGTTTGTTGTGAATTTCAATTTATGTTTAGCCGATGAGAAAACACAGTTAAGAAACTTTGAAACAGGTCTTAAGACTCTGATGTTTTGAAACAGGTCAAAGGGTTTCTGAGCCCGAACAACATTACTTCATAAATATTCACCTGATGGAAGGAAAGATTTTGCTTTTTCTCTGACAACTTCCATCCTGTAATGCGAAAGGTCAAGCGGACTTGGAATAATGAAATGATTGCCAGAATTCTGTTACCGAGTTTCGATAAAATTCATTTACTCTTAATGATTATCTTTTAAATCAATGAAAGGAAAATATTTTCTGGGAGAAATTCTTCGCTTCTTATAAATTAGTTTTATGCTAACTTTTTAAAATATATTAAAGTAAAAAAATATTTGAAACATTTTGCTGAATGCGTTTTACTTTAAAATTTAAGAATACTTTAAGAATAAAGTGTTTCAGAAAATACTGAAATTCACAAAATAGGCTTTAAGCTGTTTTCCTCGAAAAATAAGCTTTTAAATGCAGAAATGCTTTTTCATGTTGGTTCCATGTAATTAACCGTAACAAAAAATAAGCCGATACATTTGAATATATAAAATGTATCTTTTTTTTTAATTATTCTTGACTAGCAGTTTGTAAGCTAAGAAGTAGTTTACAGATTTTATTGAAACTAAAATATGAAAGAACAATTTTTTTCTTGAAGTTCGACTATCAATAATTTAAATAATAGGAAATATATTTAAGTCAACAGGGCACAGATGATCATCGAAAAACTACTGATTAAACGCGTGTTTGTCAGAAAAACTGAATTACTTTGATGTGCCAGTAATATATTCATCTGAATAGTGGGATGTTAATTACTCAACGATCGAATGTTAAGCGTGTAGTAACATAGTATTTTAGGTGGCCTTAGTGTGAAACTTTCTTCTCTATTACATATTCGTAGAATTTTATTATTCGAAAATAATAAAGCTGATTTTACGAATGAAGGAACTCGGACAATTTTTAATTAAATAACGCATTCAGGAATTCGGGAGACACATTTCTTTCAGTTTTGCATAGTTTATGAATCTTAATTACCTAAAGTGAAAATAGGCATATCCGAGGCATAAGAAATAGTGGCTTACTTACTTGTCTACAGAAAGGTAGAATTAAACTGAGGTTGAGTAGCTTTTATTTTTATTTATTTGTATTCGAGTAATTAAAGATTTTAAGTCCTTATTTCCAGAGACATCTGCAACTGATGAATGAGTATTCCAGGGCTTTAGTTATTAAGGCGGGAAATGCTTTTCCTTTTCATACGATTTTCAACCTTTTCTTTTACTTTAAGTGGAAAGAAAAGCTATTAAACTAAATTTGTACAATTTAAACAATATAATTTGGAAACCTATATTCACCTGTTTCTGAACGCTCTCGAATTGGGTAGTTTCATCCAAAATCTACGCCAACATAAAGTTGTCTTTTTGCCTAATTTGAAATGGAGTATGTTTCAAATAAAACTACACTGTGTATATATGTAATCAAATATATGTATATGTAAACAAATATATAAGTATGTAAGCTATTAATATGTTTTACATATTGGTGCAGCACTTTAGGTATAAGCCGCAGAGTACACACATAAAGAAACAGGAATTCTTCTGATGATTCTTGAAGACTTCACCTCGTTTATTATAAAAATTTTAAATACACGACTTTTTAAAATGCTTGAAATAGCGGTTATTTTTAATCTCTCTTTACGTGGTAATAACAGGGTCAAGAACTTATGCGCAGTCCAAGGAAGAGAGGCTTCCGGTCACGCGAATCTTTGTTTGCATGGCCTAGTACCTGAATGCGGTGCTATGTCCACTCAAGCATACTCTCTAATGCTGTCGGTGAAGAAGCATTCGTAAGTAAAACAAAAGTGTAAGAATTTTTTAAGTATATATGTTCCATCATTCACGCTGAACTAGTTAATAGCTGCATCTCATAATCCTCTCATTTGCTCGTTGGATCATAGACTGATTCTGACAGTTTAGGGTTTGAAACCGCGATTTGGTTGAGTTATTAATTTAACAACCTGGATCTGGATGAAATATGTTCGTAAACTCGGTATACGGTTACCTCATTAATGCGGAAGTGTTGAAACATAACGGAAAGAACACTGTGATGTAAAGTGTAAATGCAAATATTAATGAATCGATGTTCGTTTGCTATTTGCTCGTAAGCACGACTTTAGTTCTTGTTGTGCTGAGAAAACATTTGGCAGTATAATGATAGACATGAGTGTAATTCTAACTGATCATCCTCATCCTAGAATTTTGTTTAGAGGTATGGAAAATAAAACTTATTTTCTTTTCACAGTTAATATAGGTTTTACTTTATAGAGTCTTTGGTCTGGTACGGATCTCCACCATTTGTGTTTGCGTTTTGTTTTTCGTGAAAACCTTATAGAAGGTGCTTTTTTTACAACTTGATCAAAATTTTAATTTTTAGATTTACGTTTACGTGGTATTAGTAATGAGTCTTGAAAGGCAAAGGGAGGAGGCGTAAATGATTTTTCTTTCCTCGAGAAAGGAATATTAAAAAATAGAATGAATTGTGATTTTTAATTTTGCATAAATAAGGATTTATTAACTTTTTACCACTCACATTCAACTCTACAATTAATTGCTTTTAATATTTCACACACGATAAAGCCAAGTGGTGAATGGCATATCAAATAAAGGTACTTAGGTCCTTTTACTCTTCTCGAGTTCATTATAAACCAGTTTTCAAGGTACAGTTTTATAACTGTGCGCTCTTTTAATAGAATCATTTATATTTAGTCGTGAATCCTATGATAAATGCGAAATAAATGCGAACTGTCATATTTTTCTTCAATTCCTTTAAGCTAAGTAGTAGAGTAAAATGTTTAGTCTATTTTATGCAACTTTATATTTGAAGCAGTTTTTTTTTCCTGAAGGGGAAGGCATCTATTTAAATAGCATAGATATTCCGTTTTCCCACTTCGTTTAACTTCTGGAATTCCGGAATGGTCTTACTGGAAGTCAAATGCAAAGCAAATCTGAACAATGAGAAGAAGTGCAGCTAACACAGTTTAATTAGGTGAAGGCGAGGCGGATATGAATAAACTAAATGGTTTGTGATTTGAAATAAAACTGGAACTCGGTTAAATCGCTGTATTCAGTGTTTATTGTGTCTCAGACTCTTAGTGTATACCTTTAGTTAATTTCATTAGTATTGGTTTAATCAGAGAAAGTCCAGCGTTATTTTGTATTTATTTCCTTATAAAAAAGCATGATATCTCTTCAGTATTTTTTAGATATTATTTAAAATCCTTCCCACAAATGTTCTACATAATACGTGTAATTATAAAGATAAAATATTAAATAAACTTGTCTAGTAATTCGTTGGTTAACTTTTTTCGCTGACAGCAATAATCATGCAGTGTCAGATAAATTTTGACTTAGACTAGCTCTCATTCAATCCAGATGTGATGTACATACTGTAAGGAAGTAGTCAGATTCTTTGTAATGATGTCTCGTACATCAAGAGTTATTGACGTATTTACAGTCATATTTTCCTGTTTTGTTGGAAGTTCTGTTTTATTTCTCACAGACATTTTAGATGTATGAGGTGCTTTATAACGGAGATGTTCAGCCTTGCAGAAATAGAGTAATCGATTTTCATGACACCCATAAAAGTTATAAAGTTCTCCATGAAGACATCCTTCCCCATACGTAGAGAGCCCTCTTATGCTTTGCCGTAATCAAATAAACCAAACCATGTGTAATATTCTAATTTATACAAGGTTGTTCAAAACTCTATATCAAAAATGTAAAGGCAAGTAGAGGGGACCTGAAGAAGCAGATTTCGTATAGGAATATGTATGCAGTAATGCGGCATTAAAGGGTTGAGCACGTAAAGCAGTATGAATAACAGGAAACTGAAAAGATGAGTAAAAACAAAAAAATATTAACAGTTTACAATAGGTACACGAAAGAGCGGCCACCAGCAGTGATACAAGATTCACAGCGGCGGCACATGGGATCGGCTTACATTAGAAAAGACGTCAGGCATGTTGAGCACATGTCCAGCAGCAACAGACAAGCGAGCAATAAGAGCTACTGCAGATGTGACGGGACTCTCGTATACGAGGCTTTTAATATGACCCCAAAAGAAGAAATCCAAGCAGGCTAAATCAGGAGAACACGGTGGCCAGGGAATTGGTCCGACCGTCCGGACAGCGTCCATGTAATTTTTGACGTTCCGGCAGAAGTGAGTTTGGGTTGCATCGTGGTGGAACCACATTCGACTGCGAACAGGTGGAGGAACGTCAGCCAAAAGTTCAGGTAAGACCTCCTGTAGGAGAATGCTGTACGTTTGGCCAGTTAAACGACTAGGTAGGAGCTACGGTCTTACTAAGCTATTGTGCAGAATGCCTGCCCAAACATTAATGTAAAACCTTTCTTGGTAGACGTGCGTTATTGTGCCATGTGGATTATCATGAGGCCACAGGTGAGAATTATGAATGTTAAACATACCCCACCGCGTGAAGGTAGCCTCATCAGTGAATAGAACATCTGCAGGGAAGGTTTGATTGCCTGAGTCTGCTGTAGGTACCAACGAACAAAGCTGAGACGTGGAGGATAATCGTCGAGAAGGGGGGGGTCATTGCTTGCACTCTCTGTAAATGATACGGATTTATTCTGTCTTCATGTAGTGTCCTCAAAACAGTTGCATAACTAACACCCAACGCACGTCCTATAGCTCTCGAAGAGGACGAAAGATTATCCCCTATTGTGCTTAGTATTCTTTCTTCCATCTGTTTATTTCAAATCTGTTTATTTAGATCCCGTCTACCTGCCTTTACATTTTTGACGTATAGTTTTGAACCATCCTGTACAAAGAGCGTCATAATGCTGAAGACGACAGGTACTTCGTTGAGTCATGTCCCATAACGCAGAGCACAAGGGATTTATGTCCTAATTTTAATGCAAATATAGTTTCAAAATTTTGTGCAAGAACTGTTACTTTTCTGGAGAAAAAAATAATTAATAATAATAGAGATATAGTGGTGATTGAGGCGTGAATAAAAAATTTTATGTTATCGATTTAGTCTAACACCAGTTATTTTTCGTTCACATTATTTATTGATTAGCGTGTATGTGTTCAGGTCTAATTGGCAAAGGGATTATCCCTTTAGATCTACTTTATGTAATATTTTTGGTTATTTTATTTTTAATGCTTTTTGTTTCTGATTTCCTGCACTTTAGTTTTCCTGAGTTTTTAAAATTATTAGGTTAATTAAATTTTAGACAATTTCTATATTATGCATAGGTAGCATGGCTGGCCTTCGTTTCTTGTTGCACGGCCCTAGGACTATCGTATAGCTAAACATGTATTTGGCTAGGTTGGTCGATGTCTTGCCTTTTAATGAAGTTAAATCAAACCAACGTGGCATAAAGTTGAAGAGTTAGAACATTTAGACAAGATCCTCATACCAATTTCTGTCAACGTAGCAAGATCTGGATGCCTTGCAACGAAGTTCGGCTTAAGCCTTTTGTGACTACAAAGCCCTTGTATGAATAATTCGTAATAAAAGCCCTTTGTTTAAACTCCCTTTATACTTCAGTAACTAATGTTATGAAATTAAATTCAGTTTGGCCTACTCTAAACACTAGTTTAACATTCTAGAAAGCCAGTCTCATCCTGTCTTTGCTTTTCAGTATTTGAAAAGTCGACGATGTAAAACAACTAAAGGAATTTATCTGAACTTCAGCTCAAAGTTACAGAACACAAGGAGTTAACAATATCAACTTCCCGTTCTGGCGAGATAGATGAACAACGAAGATTCAAAAGTAATTACAAACCAAAAGGTTAAATTTAAAGCCAAACAATCTGGCTCAACTATTTCACGATTACGTATTTAGTTTTTAACAAAAGCAACTCTCTGTTGTTGCTACCAACAACGCTGAAGATAAACAGAGGATAGTATCACTGGTGGATTGTAGTTACCAGTCCTCTCTCTTGAACTTAGATTCTTGTTGATATTTAAAACTCACGTGATTTACAAATTCAGGTGGGTTAGAGAAAACAGCAGAAATGCTGTAAATATTTTTAACATAAATTAATTTATATAAACCTTGAAATAATACATGGCGATTTTTCTTTAATGTAATTTCAGGATGTGTTTATACATAATTTAAATAACTATAAAAAATAAACCAACTGGAACATCGAGTCCTATGAGAGCAGTTGTTCTTGGATGGCATTTTTTAATAACTAAGTTTCGCGATTCTTTTAGTCAGCCTTGACAAAAAAGGAGTCAGACTGGCTAAATTAAATTAACTTTTTGTGAATAAAGATAAACCTGTTCTTTGTCTGGATGATATTTTTCTAAGCTTCAAGAAAATGCAAGTGAGGCTAAAAGCATAAGAAGCATAAAAACTGAAATTAAAATCATTGTCAGTAGCTTAAAGCCATTTGCATGATTTCGTCCTTTTCAGTTTTTTTAAAAAAATAAAACCATTTAGATGAATGTATACATTTTTAATTTTAAAAAGTACAACTCAAATTACTTTGAGGATTGTTTATTTGTAGAAATACACTGAACTTTTTTAATTCTGTAAGTGTAGTATTTAATCCACAATTTTGCAGTGTTGTTGATGATTTATAAATGAAAGAAGAAAATAATAAGATATGTAATAAAAGTTAAGATTCTAGACTTTTCTGTTCTAAATAAGATATTTAAATTGTTTTGCACTTCTTTCTGTGTTAGTTCATGTTTTCAAGAAACTAAAGTCTGTGTGAGAATAAGATGGATATGTGAAAATCGCAGCTAAAATGTTTAAGAACAAAAATTTCTAAATGTTTTGAAATTTAAAAAAAAATAACTTAAATTTTTAAAATTATCACTTCGCTTATTAAGCTGTCAAACGTAAGGAATCGAGTTTCTTCCTCAGTTTAAATACTTGGAAAATGTTCTTAAACCATGTATGGTTTGGATGATCTATGCTAAAATTAAACGCTTTACTTCACGCTTCATAAACGACGGGTAACGACCGTGTTTGAAACTCTTTACCTGCTGTAAAGGATAAGAATTACTCACCCTACGTGACAAGTAAAAACGCTTGTAAATTATTAACGGTAAGTATTGCAGAAACAGGTTTTGACATATTTATTAACTAAAATGTGCTGCGGTCAAAGCATATATGGAGCAGCTCTTTAAAGTGACGATACTTTGTATGCGAAACATTATGTGCAATATAGCTTGATGAGCAAGAGAAATAATTTTTCACACAGGCTTCTGAAAGGTCTAAAATGCCAAGGGTTTTCCTCTTTTCAGTACTTTTTCATTTTTCGCTTTTTTCTGAATTTTTTATTGTGTTGCAATTGCCATGACACATTTAATAGAGCTGGAATTATACATTCGTTTTAAAGAATGTCTTGGCTTATTTTCCGTCTGAATTGTCAAGGAGAAGGTCACAAGTTCCTCAGATTTTTAAAATTTGACATGATCTTGAGAATTAGTTGTTGCTTGTTCCGCGAGCTCAGGTAAACGCACTATAGAAGGTCTGACCCCAACTTAGGGCCTTCAAGGACCAACTTCGGCAGGAGGTGAGTCTGGTAGACGAATTGGCTCATATTAGCCTGAAGATTTCGCTGAACATCTAAATGTTCCAGCCAGTACTATGCGGGTAACCTGAAAGCTTACGCTAATAGAATTTACACCGACTCGCTCAGACGGGGCCAGTAATGTTTCGTCCCAAACTATACGAGTTTTATGCCCCCCCCCCTCGGTGACGAGGCTGCTTAAGTACAGATCCTAGCCAGAATAATACTCGACCCCCCCAGAGGAGGATCTTGTAAAGATACAAAGAAGCTAAATGAAGAAGAGAGTGGTATTAAAAAAATCTATTGTTTAGCAATTAAACCAAGATTTAGACTTACGATGTCTTTCAGCTGCAGAAGAGGTTAAATAAAGGAACAGAAGGTTAACGATCGAGCAAAGGGAATAGTTCTTACTCTATTGAGCAATGTTTAAAAAAAAGTTTAAATGCTGTTTTTGTTATCCATGACATTTCAAAACCACTTTTATCAATTGTTTTAAAAAGGAAGAAATGGAACACCGAACAGAAGATGGAATAAAGCATGCCAGCAGTCATTCTATCAATTCTGATGATAGAAAAGCTATGGCTTATAGGCACATTAAAATATACCTAATATGCGCATCTCATTACAGCAGAATTAAACATTTCTACACCTCTTGGATAATTGTTATTTGCTTGATGGCTGGAATGATCTGAGAAACACTGAATGACTGTAATCCATATTACAATGAGCTTAAAAACACTGTAAGCATCCTAGACAAGTAACTTGTGTGTACACTGCAAGATTTAAAGATGGATTCCCGAAGCTCTTTACAAATATCTATATTTACAAATTATATCTATAATTACAAATATATGTTACACGTCTCAAAGGCCATATATCATGTTTCGTTTACATTATTTTTGTTTAAAATTTTTAGAAATTGTTCAGTTCTTCTATTTTCTGTGTTTAATACTATTCATGAAATATCATATAATTTCTGTACAAGTAACTTCAGTTATCTATCACATTTCTGCTAGAGAAAGGTGAAAAATTCTTTTTTAATTTCCTATGCTGTAAAGTTAGGATTTGTGGCATACGTCTCTTTTCCTCTAAGCCTTTTCTCTGTTAAACTGAAAAAGCACTGCTACTTTCTGTCAACGCCACTCTGTCCGGGTATGGTCATTATTAATGCCGGCTGCCATACCATTTGACCTGGATTGGAATCTCAAAGAAGGCACGGATGTTTGTAGTTGTCCTTCTTGTACTCGCTTGTGTAAAATCGATCCTCCGGGTGTGTGCATCTTGGCAAGGCTGGATTAAGACTCTTAGAGGCCCTAAGCACTTAAAAGATTTTGGTCCTGTTGCATAAGTTTACTCCAATATTTATCTCATTTCTTCTCTCTCTCTCTCTCTTGATTTAGTTGCCTCATACATTCTATGATGAAGTTGACAGTGAAAATTTTTGTGGTACCCCCTTTCTCGAGTCTCTCAGTATCTTTTATGTGGCTCCTCCTTTCTTGGATGCCTTAAGCACTTGCTTATTTTGCTTAATGGTTAATATAGCTCTGCATCTTGAGCAACGTTCTCGGTGATGGAAACAGCTAAATGATCAATATTTTGACCACCCTTTTTGCCTTTTCATATAATCATGAAAAAAAAAAAAAGTTCTGATCACACTATTACACATTATCGGGGGTTATGTGATTAAGAGGCGGAGCAGGTGCTCGGTGTACTATAGTTAATTGTACGCTCATTTCGATATCTGTTAAAAAATTAATGTGTATAAAATATTATACTTTGGATGTATAATTTTATTTCTCACTTGTCTATGAAGCCCCCTCCCCCAGTGGCCCTCTGGATAAGATGGCTGAACACAAGCAGTATGACCGTAATTCAGTGCCCGGCAACATGGCTAGCTGCAAGGGATTTTCTCCGTTTTTCTTACTGGTAACTTGAATACGAATTAATTCCCTTCGAATTTCCACCATAAAGGCATTTCTACTTTTATGCAGATGGCTCTTGCCTGCTTTCGAACTATCAGTTAGGCAAGTCAATCACTTATAGATAATTTCAAATCAAGTATGGATTTTTTTCTGGTTTATTTTCTTCTAATGAAAACACTTCTAGCGCTATTTATCAAGACGTCTCATATCTATGCAAGGCCGTTACGTATTGCTTAAAATTGTAAAAGTATCGCGCGGATTAAATAAATATTGCGAAAGATGACGTGTTATTTAATAAACATGTAAACTTAGAAGTCTATATAAATCTAAGACTAATATTGCAATACTTTAAAAGTGCAAAGTACCTTTTTTAAAATCTATAACTTTATCTAAGAAATAAAAGCAATTTTTCATGCTAACGTCATGTGCGGTCCTGAACTAGCCCGTTTTCCTATTCTTCTCTATCATTTAGAACTCTCTATGGTGCCATTGTGGGGATCATAAAGGATCTTATTGTTAACACTCTGCCCTTATTCCTAGTTATAAAAGCCTTTTGTGGAATATTGCTTTTATGGATCCATTCTTGACAGTACTTCTGATTATGCCGCAAACTGCGGTTTTTTGATTCTCAGATGCTGTATATATGTATTCTATTTTGATATGGTTTGTGATAATTTTTGTTCTCACGGTGTTTTTTTTTTAACTTAGGGATTTTGTGGTTTATTCCTAGGTGCGTTTTTTTTTAGATAAGTAGGTGGTTTTTTAATCGCTTCATTATTTTGATGAAACGTTTACTTTCTGAAATTTGAAAGCTCCAGCAAGCTGCTTTTTAATCATTATGTCAACATTAAACATGCATATTTTTAAGACTAAATGACGTACGGTAAATCTTAAGTCTATTGACAATATAAATACGAAGATTACAAGAAAAAATACTTTGAAATATCTTTATGCCTATAATTACAAGAAAATAAAATCGTTGTGTTATTCAGTTTATGGAAAAGAAGTGTAATGGAAACTCACTCACTCCGTTACCTGAATTTTGACTGCACCTCTGAAAAATTTTTCCGAAAGCCTGATGGTGAACAGTGTCTGTTGTTTGAATCCTATGTTGCGAGTTCGATTTTCTTTAAAAATTCGACTGTTTATTTGTTATTTTCTCACTCCCTTGAAATAAATGTCCAAACAAAAGCATCGGATTAATATACCCCCAAAATACTTTATTTAAAAAAAATTTTAAACTGTTTTTTAAATACGTAACAATAGGTAGATGTTCCGATTTAAGAATGTCGAGTTTGATTTCACCTGTCAGCACTGGCATTTTATCACTGTCAGTTAATTTCGCAGCTTCGCCGACATGTCGGGTTACGCAAAGGAACAGCCAATTTTGTTTGCGAAAATTCATTACAAGAATGACGAGCGTTATGCACAGATTTTTATAAAGCTTCGTGAATTTTGGACGTGAAAGTGCATCTAATGAAACAACAGTTCATAGACTGATAAAAAAATTTAGGCGCGCATGCTTCAAAGCAGCCATTAAATCACCACGCTCATTATCTAGTCAGTCTTTTGAAAACATCGCTATTCTGCGAGACAGTGTTATCGCAAGTGCAAAAAAACTCCGAACTTAAAAGAAAAAAGAACAAAAAAATTAGAGTAAATTGAACTTGTCGTTAGCCGTTTCAAAAGACAGATACGTGAAAAAGTGATTATTTTTATCGAGAGAGTATGGTGCTGCAGAGCAAGTCTTGGACATATGTCTGGTATTATTTTTTATTCTTAATTCCGAAAGCTTACTTGTTGTAATTATATAAAACTATTTGTCATTTTCTAAAAATAAAGCATTTTATTGGCATATTAAATCTGATGCTTTTGTTGGGACATCCTATATATTAGTTGCCCTTTTTCGGGAATACTAGACAATACTCTGTGATGATATGATTTAAATGCATTGTTAGGAAAAGCAAAAAATAATTAAAGAAAGGAAAAGCATTCGTTATAATGCATTTAATTACTTCATTGACTTCTTAGAAAATATTGTAAACATACATTCATCTCGAACTTTCTGTATTTTTATAGGTTACTTTAAGAATAAAGCGCCTAACGCGTAAACCTTTGGAGGCACTTGAAACTTGCACATTACAGATCGAGCGATAAGTTTTTGGTTAGTTTAGATTATTTGAATATGGCAAAGCCACGACTGGTATCTGCCTACGAGAAGAGATGCCTCTGTAGAACACTTTCTGAGGAAGCTGGCTCGTATTCACATTACTAATGTAAAAAACTACAAAAATTAATCGTGCAGCTACCCGGTTCGTCTGGGTTCGACCCTCAAGTCAAGGAGAACTTCTACCATTCAGGAGTCTAAACCACTTCGTCGCGCATCACAGGACAAGTGGTAAGGGAATACGAGTAGTTCGGTCAGAGTCTCGATTTCAGACGAACGGGCTAGTTGCATGAACGTTTTCGTAGGTTTCCCCATGTGTAACATGTATGTGAGCCCGTTTCCTTTAGAAAGTCCTCCACGAAAGCATCCCTCCCCTCAGGCAGATAACCCTCGAATGTTTTGCCATAATTAAATAAACCAGCCTATTAAACCACTCGGCCTCTGATGGGGACTCTAGTTTTCGGCGACTAAACGCGTTGTCACCATTTAATGTACTCCCCCCCAACAAATATTGGGATAAATAAATAAATTCCTTACTTGATATAGACAATAAATTTGTTTAGCACGTTATCTAAATGTATGTTTATTTGTATTTTTTTATAGTTCACTTAAAATACTGGCAAATAAGTTAAAGTTCAATGTATTTCAATAAAGCTTTTTTTTTATTATTTTAGCTTAATTATTCAATAAAGCTATAAAAACTTTTTCAGTAATACTCATTCATAAGTAAAATAAATTTGTCAGATTCCTGTACTTTAGATACGAGAAGCTTTTGTTATTGTAGTGTGTGTGGGCTCTGTACATATGTTTCATCTGTAGCTATACATGCACATGCTTTTATATTAGCAGAAAATTTATCTTCACACAAAAATTCGTTCTCAAAACTGTACTGAACAACAGTTCAGTACTGGACTTTATTTTAAGAAAAGACAAAAAAAAACTACTCAAATGTATATTAAATTGTTATATTAAATTTATATTAAATTGTTATATTAAATTTATATTAAATTGCTAAAATTTAAAGTACTAAATTTATATTACTAAACTACTAAAATTTATACTTAAGTGTATATAGAATAGTTTTTTTTACTAGTTTTCTTTAGGAAAACACTAAGCATGAACAGCTTGTGGCGGCTGAAGATTATTTCATCTTTTATTATCGCTAAAATGCTTCGTCAAGCATACGTACCTATAAAAATGCTTTCTTGTAGAAAGTTCTTTTGAATATCATAAGATTGCTATTAAATTTTATACCCTTATAGTGCTGTGTGTGTTTCAAAGTTATTAAATGTATCTGCTCATTTATACCTATTTGCTAATCCACTGAATGCCGGAAGAAATATAAAATTTATGCATTTATTTCTGAATCCGAGTATAAACTAGTATTCAAGTTGATGAATGGCAGATTCTTCGCATTTAAACAACTGATTTCCTTTCAACGAATTTAGATATTTGTCATTTTGTTAAACAGCAAAAACATTTAGAAATTCCAATCAATTCGGCATGGTGGTAGGGAAGCTGGCTGCCACAGCGTTGGGCCCGAGTTTGAATTACGGAAAAGGCATGGATATTTATGAATGCATAATGACTTTACAGCATGGGAACACTTAAAATACTATCAAGTCAAACGTCCTTTCGAGAGATAAAAAAAATAGCATGGGGTTTTTATGAAAACTTGAATGGAGTTGAACATTACTCGTACATCACCCATGAAGTGTTTAAGGTCTTTGCTAGAGACAGACGCAACCCCTTTTCTCTTGACTATTTTCAGATGAAGAAGATAGTCACAACAACGATTAGAAAGTTTTACAGTAATAGATAAAATTTTCAGGCATTAGTCCTTCATTTACGTCTAAATGTTTGCGCAATCAATGTTCTAAAAAATTCAAAAGCATTCTTATATTAATATCTTACTGTTACAAATAAAAAAAAATTGTCGGTTGTTTCTACGTCCAATAATGAATGCCATTTCTATTCCTTTCTGAAGAAACTGCTCCAGATTTTCGGAATATACCCAAATTTGGTTTTATATTTTTCTTTCTTAGAAATATTATCTGTGTCATGAATACCAAACGTCAATAAAATAGCTTTCTTTTTAATTATTATTTGTACATGCGATCTAGCATTGTGTATTGTTTAGAGCAGTCAATATCCATCAGGTTGTTATAGGCCTGTCAAAACTTGTAGTTTTTTATTTCCCTCATAATCGACTGTCTTTCGCGACGGCTGTCTCTAAAATGTCTTGCATTGCTAGAATTTCGCAAAGCCTATTGCGACAAAGAGTATGTGTGTTGCAAGCGTGCGTTTTGAATTATCGTGTTTCTTTCTTTCTTTCTTTCTTTTTTTTTTTCTCCTTTCTTTTTTTTTCTCCTTTCTTTTTTTAAACGTGATCGCTTGTGAATAGATATCTTAACAGCAGTGATTAAGTTGCTAACGACTTGTGTATGCAATACATTTTAAAATAATGAAATTTTCTGCACTTTACTTTCTGTATAATTATCATATTGCATACTTTCCCTTTTAATATTGCTGATTAGAGGCCGAGGGCTAACGTCGCTGAACACCGGTTGTTCAACCCGAGTTCATATACTGGCAAATGGGCTGGCTAAATGAATCTTCGTGGTTTACTTCGTGTGTAACGTGACTGCTGCGAGGAAGTTTTCCTTAGAAAGTCCTCTACGAAGGTATCCCATCCTGTAAACAGATGGCTTTCGCGTACTTTACCGTAATCAAAATAAAGTAGACTCTTTTAATATTACTTGCGTGAAATCGTGTTCACTAAAGTGATGATTTTAATTTCTTAAAATTTCAGTCATTTACGGAGCTGTTATGTAATCACTTCTTCAGTTAAGCACAATTTATTTTGTTATTTGTTAAATAATAGATTTAATGCTAGTACAATTAGGAAGGGATTTCAGGGTCTTCTCACACTGCAGTGTAAATCGAGATTAAATGCTAAGAAAATTCTAACATTTCTTATCTCTGCGTTATATCGGTTGTAAGAAAAATAATAAAGAGGTTTTGTATTTAAAAGGCACTGCAACTTAATTTCCATCTTTTGCAATATTGTCTGATCATCAAAAACAAGAATAAAGACTATCATTTCGTGGTTTAAGATAATTCGTTTGGCAAGAAGAATATCTATTCCATATTTTTAGAAATAGCTAATTTTCTTTTTGTATTGCCTACTGAAATTGAAGAATCTGCTAGCCAAACAATGTAAGAGGTCGGTCCAGAAAAGCGAGGATTTTATATAAACTCAACCGATTTGTAGCATTGCAGAAATATGTTTCAGTTTTATATTTCCCTTCACTACTATATTTTAATGATTTCATTTTCAATACTCTTTATTTTGTCTTTATTTTTTGAAGAAAGATTAGCTCCTAATTGACAGTTTTAGGACTTTATATAGTAGTTGTTGAGGACTTTTGCTAAGTAATTAATTGAAAGCTTACAAAAGCAAACTGATCAGTATATTTTGAAGTATATAAAAATAATCATTTATGTATCTAGCATGTTCTTTTTATTGCATATCAATTGTCCTTAAATACGGATACTTCCATGAATGGTCGTGGATGAAACAGAGGATGCATCTATCATAAAGCCTGGGCATCAGTTGTGACAGTATGACTATTTAGCCTACCCCAGTTTTGAACAAGATTATGGATTTCAAGAGTTTACCCTCAATTGATTTTTCGTTTACAGCCTCTCGAAAAGACTTCTTACCGACGAATTTTAAATGCCTCTACTCCGCACAGATATTTACGGACACTTTTACATGATTTAAGGAACTTCTGCCTTAAGGTATGGGAGCAATCACATTTGATTACCATATGATTGGGCAAGTTAGTTATCTTTCGAAACGAACAAGTTATCACTTAAATTTTACCTTATCTTTTAATTTAGCTGGAATTAGCGTTTATTATATTACGGCTAAACCAGTTTGACTATCTGCTTAAGAGAAGACATATCTTCATTGAGAACTTTCTAACACACTGCTGAAATAAATTAAGAGAATTTGCATATTTTATCGAATTGCATGACAAGAACTGAACTGAAGAAAAACGATTGCTTCTAGATAAAAATGCAAATCTTGTAGGGCAAATACGTGAGTGTACACATCTGTGTAGGCGGAGCCAGCAGAAAAACAGGCCTTAGAAGCGCGTGGAGCGTAAGATGAATTGCGTACGCTAGCATACTTCGGCGAATTTCTTGGTGTTATCTTGCAGCAATCGGTTAAATTCGCATCCGAACAGTAAAAATGAGTAACCACCAACGTTTAGAAGCTAGAATGAGGTGGCGAATTGAAGGGAGGCTAGAGACAGGCCAATTGTAAGTCCAGATATGCAGAGAGTTTAATTGAAAGCCCAGCGTCCTGTGTAACCTATGAAAACAGTTCCAGGATACTGGATTCATCGAGAGAAAGCCTGGGCGAGGTCATCCAAGAGCCACGACGGCCAGAGAATATCGCTATTTGTCCATTTCAGCAAGGCCGTAACACAGCGGCTACAGATTATCAGCTCTCTCGGGACCTGTATGCAGCCACAGGAACCGATGTAACAAGGGTGATTGTTTCCAAAAGACTGAATGAGAGAAGTTTGTTTGCCAGACGACCGGCTGTCTAAGTCCCGCTCACGTTTACGGACCGGAGAGTCCGATTAGCATGGTCAAGGCAGCATAGTGATTGGAGTACGGAGCAATGGGCAACCGTTCTGTTCATCGACGAGTCCCGTTTTAGCCTAAACACCGATTTTCGCCGTACTTTCATATGGAGAGAGACAAGGACCCGCTACCTGCCTTCCAATGTCCGCGAAATCAACAATTATGGCGGTGGCGGTGTAATGGTCTGGACAGGCATCATGTTGGATGGCCGCACACCTCTCCACGTCTTTGACAGAGGTTCTGTGACCTTAGTGAGGTATAGGGATGAGGTCTTGGAGCCTATCTTCGCCTTTTCTGGTGTGCAGTGGGCCCCGAGTTCATCTTACAGGACGATAACGGGAGGCCACATAGAGCTCTTCTGGTCGACGGATTTCTTGAGAGCGAGGATATTCGCCGGATGGATTTGCCAGCCAGGTCTCCAAAACTAAACCCGATAGACCATGTTTGGAACGCTCTGGGGAGGGCAATTGCAACTCGCAACCCCCCTCCGAGAACCATCCAGGAACTGAAAACAGCATTGTTGAATGAGTGGGACCAGTTGCCACAGGCACTGATAAACTGCCTTATTTCCAGTATGGCATCACGCTGCGAGGCCTGTATGGCTGTAAGAGGGGACCATACGCCCTATTAACCCATTTCTTTTGTGTCTTCTGCAACCGCTGTTCCAGACCTTCAGACTCCTATGAGTGTTACACACGAACATGTGTGTCTATTATAACTGTTGAATGTCTACTTTGTTTGTATTATGTCAACCTATGTTCACGCCAAGTTTTATTAAAATCTGTCCGGTAGTTCTGGATATCGTAGATCAAATATGAAAATTCTCTTAATTTATTTCACCAGTGTAGAAACTACTTGTATTCATATTACGCATGGTGAAAAACACGAAACGCCTATGCAGCCAAACCGTGTCCTGAGATTTGAACGTGACCCAAACTAGTATATTCTGTAGTCTTGTATTCTCGGCTACAAGTGGGTAGCTGAAGTTTAATTTCTGTGTTCCATTTAAAGTAGAACAAGTTAATATAAAAAAACTTAAAGTCAATTTTTACTTAGTTCAACAAAGAAAAATTTTTAAAATACAAAAAAAATTAATTTTTAATTAAACTGTGTTTCAAACTTTAATATGTGAAAACACTGTACTAACTTCAAGTGCCATCCATTACAAGTTTAAAAAAATGTATTTGAACTCGAGTGAATGAATAAAAAGTATTTTATTAGCGATTAAAAAATTAATTAAATAAATTTTTTTAAAGTCAATTCCTACTTAGGTCAACAAAGAAATTTTTAAAGTGCAGAAAAGATTTTAAAAATACAAAAAAAATCGTCAATTAAAATTTTTAAAAAAATTTAATATGTGAAAAAAGTGTATTAACATCAAGTGTCATCCACTACAAATTTTAAAAATGTATTTAAACTTGAGTGGATGAATAAAAGGTGTTTTATTAACGACTGAAAATTTGAACAAGATATAGGGAGAGTGTGAGCTAATAGTAGGAATTTAAAAAAAAGTGGGGAGGCGTCATGCAAAATGGATATCTTCTTCCAAGCGCTTTTGCATATATAAATTTCATGATCTGCATTTCATGATTTTCACACTGAAGAGTGTTTTCTTTAATATTTACCAAAATGAGCTAGATATTTCCTGAAAGTTTCTTAATTCTAATATTACTGTGCATGGATTGTGATATGAAAGGAAATCTAGAAATGTTATACAGTAAGAATAGTTATTTATTGGACAGTTTTCTTTTTTTTTTATTTGAGATTATTTCTGCATTTATACTTCGAAAGTAATAAACAAAAATTCTCGTTTCTTTTCCAGATATTTTTTATCATAGGATGCAGTTTGTGCTTAGATACATTAAATACATTTCATATTAAAGGTATTTTAAATAAAAGTAAAATCTGTCTAGAAGTTTTAAACAAATTCTATAATACCACGAACTCCTCCTTTCCATCCAGAAGGAGAATGCAGAGATTAAACTCTAATTCCTTTTCTCAAGGGACTAGCAAAAGAAGTTACCTAATATACGTAAGCCTTCCTCTATTGCATTCATTACAGACGGTGAAATATTGTTATGTGCGAATGAAATTTAAGGTAAAAAAATGTTAGGAAAAATTATTACAAAACTACATGCTACCTATTAAATAGGCTAACCTATTAACTTTAACATTTTTCACTTTTTACTTATTATTAAATTGAAATGTTATGTACCAAGAAATAATATTTTCCTCTGTACCGTAATTTGAGAGTGAGGTCTTGCGTAGGTCTATGTACTGTATACTAGGAGAGATTTAAATACATCGGGAAAGGCGGCCCTCAAATAGGATGAAAGAAAGACAGCTGTCATGCCATGTGGATTTAAATATGGAATATTCATTTATATGCTTATGTTTCCTGATGCTTGCGAAACAGAAATCTGAGCAAACTTGTCTTGTAAAGTGTTTGAGAGTATCACTTTGATGTCGTATATTTAACTTCTAATTTATAGTTCACAGTTAAGGATTATTCTGAACAATATTGCAAAATTCCTCTTTTCTCCGAGACCAATTTCTGTCACAGAGTTTCAGTGTAAATGCGGTCGGAAATGTCTTCTTTGTATAGTTCTGTACGTACAAAATTCGCGAACTCTTAAGTTAAATATGAGAGAATATCAATTGCTTTTAGAAACCTGTCAAAATATGTCATGAATAAAGAATCCGTAAATTTTGAAGCAAATTTCAATGAAAGGCCAAAAGAAACACATCTTGAATATACGTAGGTTTCTGTTTACTTTGGAGTGAGTTCTAGGTCGGAATTTGAAGCAGGATTTCTCATTTCCTGCATCCAGAAGTGGAATATAAACTATTTTACTCGAAAGCAAAAGAGAATGACTTATTTTTTTTTCACCTGAAGATGAGGGATCGTTGTCTGATTACCCTCGAAATCGATAGCGTTTTATTCAAAATCTACGCAATAATAAGGTTTGTCTTGCCTAATTTAAAATTTTACGTTGGCGTGTTTCTCTTCAAGTTTGATGGCAATATGACGTTGCCACCGTGGAATATATATGTTCACACTTACATACAGTATATTTGAAAAAGGGGGTGATAGGCTTTATTTTGTGAATACAATAAAACCTTTAGATTATGGCTGTCTTTCTATGTAACGCGCGTCTACATGTATATATCAAGAGTGATAGATGCAGGCTGCCAGGATTATCTAAGTTATTTCAAAAGGAAATGCAGATTTAGTTAAAATTAAGCTTAAATAGTGTTAAAACTTGAAAAAAAAAATAAACTCGGTTTTCCAGCTTTTTCTAATGTCTTAAGAGGTGAATATTCGGTACATTCGTGATGTCATTGAAACGCTAGTTTTTATTTGTCATATTAAACAGAAATCTGAAATTTGAATGGAAACGCCTTTTTTCCCCTGCTTTGGAATGCCTCTTACTAAGTTATTTATTACGTCTTCATTTTTAAAATTTTTTTCTCTGCTGAGCTGAGGCTGCTTTGAACATTTGCAGCTCCTTTTAGGTCCGATTCCAGTGACTGAGTTATCTCTATTTGTATGATATTTCAGTAGTTATTTTCTGTATTTGTTACTGCTAATTTCACTTTTTGACACAATCAGAACAAGCCCACGAATTATTTTGGGGCAACGAATTCAAGATTTCGTCTGTCGTTAACATGAGCTTCGAGCACCATATAAGTGATCTATAATTTTGCCGAGCTCCTCCCCAGTTTCGAAGAAGAACATCCCGAGGACCGGCTTTGGAATTTCCCACCCGTCTTCGCCGACCCTCAAACTACACTAAAGGACTTTCGGCTATTCCTATATGAGTGCCCCATACCGCACAGACACTATATGCATTTACAAGCATCCTAGCCTTCTCCAGGATTCGAGCGCGGACCCATCGGTAAGGCAGTCAGCGTCACTAACTGTTACCCTGTCTGAGCAGTTTTCTATATGTTATGTTAATAAGTGCTAAAATATGTGAGAATATCAATCCCATTTAATACCCGTTAAACTAAGGCAGATAGCATTCTACCACTTTGCTGCAATCAGTAACCTAAGCCAGTTGAACCCTTTTGTATTGAGATGAAAATATTTTTTCAAGGAAAAAAATCTTGATTTTATGAAGAAAATCAGAGGAAAAAGGACTGCATATTTGGGACCAAGAAAAGCTAATAAATTTTTAATATTTTATGAAACAGTTTGAGTTCGTCTTGTATAATTTGTCTTAAAAACCATATTATTGAATGTAAATGCTAAATTATAAAGCAGTCTTTTCCAATACATTTGTTTATTGCTACTGGAAATATGCTTTGAATACTAAATAACAGTGAAAAATAAGCATATGGCAAAAGTCCTATTTTGAAAATGTAGATGGGGTAGGGGATTTTAGTTTAAAAAGCATGGTTATTTTTCAGTAGTGATGCTCAGGTTTTCATTTTGTTCTTATTAACAGTATTTCCAGCATTCAAGTATTCTCGGCGTTTATGGAAAATTTTAGATTACAAGCTGAAAGCTAAATCGTCTCCAAGTAGCAGCGTTCACACTGAAAGTGAGATCGAGTGACATTATTGTACATTCTAAGACATCAGCTTCACTGATTAAAAAACGTTTTGAATCTATTTCTTTTACGAGTAGACGTAGAGAGTATCTAGAAAGAGTTCAAAAACCTCTTTCTGGATATTGTCCATTAATCATGATCTCTTGTCGAAGACACAAATTTCTCCTTTTACTGGACCAAATTGTGTCATCAGTATTTTCACTTTGATTTTCTTTTCTGATATTCGAAAGACGATAGTGATGCCCACGTTCTTTTTAACGGTTTTTGAGATTATTTGCGGAGGAAAGTCTGGGTTAAGTCGTAAAGATAATAGTTAGCCCACACTTACTTAGTTCATTGAACATGCTACTGAACCCAATGTAGGCGTCTTTGTTGAACAGAAGATCAAAGGTAACATGTATCACTCTCCCCTTTTCGAATGAGTTCCGTCTCACGAAGCTTTCTAGAAACTGTAAAATTAAAATTCTTGTGTTTTTAAACTTACGAAGTCCCGAAACACAGTGAGTAAACCTTCTGTTCTGGAACATTGTTTGTTGAAGTTAACGTAGTCTTAGAGTACCGAAGCTCGTGCGCTGAAGCACAATTCATTTCTTACTATGATCATTATCTGAAATTGTTTCTAGAGCAGGTGTTCTCAACCAGTGAGAAATTCCTACCCTAGGCGGGGGGGGGGAGTAATTTCGTAGTTTCAGGGGAGGATGTAGCACCTTTATTTAACTGTTAAATATTTAGTTTTTCTTTATCAACGTAAAAAACTACTTTTATTCAAGTTTTTTTGTTTAATTATTAAAACACATTAAAAACTAATCTAAATTTCGATAAGTTTGTATGTAGTTTTCGAGTTTTGGAAAGGTTGGAAGATGATCGACTAGGAATGGTGAAAGGGGTTGCATGGGGCCAAAAAAAGTTCAGAACGGCTCTAGAGCATTGAACAGTATTGCTACCGTAACTTCACATTGAATGAAATCTGTATTTTGGCGTCCGTTATATCAAAACCTCACCACGGTAAAATTAACTTGGATCTCTGAAAATAAATGCTGTCTGATCCGCTAGCCTTAACCGTGCTGTGGTGGCTGGTAGATAGCAAATTGCTTCCCACAGGATGACATTATTGTTCTACTTATCTTATGAGAGCATAGGCCAGAAGTCCTCCTGCTGGTTTGAGTTGTAATGAAGTACTGATACGATGTCATTAAGGTATTTATAGTTAATATTCTGTATTATTAATACGAATGCTATTTCAAGTTACACTTGATTCTTTGAAAGCAACCTTACATAAAATCAGGTTACTTAAAAAAATGGATATTTGAAACGGATTTAGTTATTAGGTTATTATTTAAAGAAAAATCTATTGTTAAAAAAAAGGTAAATTTTGGTTTCTTTTTCCATTTGTCTAGAAGATTCACCTAATTTTGTGGCAGGATAAAGATGGGTATGGGATTTTAATCCTTATATACGTCAACCGGAGTTTACTTAAATTGTTTTAAACTTTTCCTTCTAAATTAAAAATAAACTGAATAATTAACATGAAAAGCGTGTGTGGTAGAAACGACTATCCTTTAAGTTAACTTTCATATGAGTTAATAATCAGAGTTTAATCAGAGTTAACTTTCAAACATGCTAGGTTAAAAAAAAAAAAAAAAGGCTGAGATATTTTAGTCATCTTTCAAATCCCGTATATTTCAACTGTAAATTGTAGCTTTGATTTTTTTATGGGACACGGCTTTAGAGTTGAGAACTATTTTATGAGTTTTGATGCTAAAACCCCGTTATTCCTTTACTTTCTTTTAAGAAAGAGTGGCCAGTTTTTCCTGTGACTGACTGTGATAGAATTCTTGGACGCTGGTGCTTATATATTTTTAAGACTGCTTAAAGATTAAGGCTGCTTCACTGGGATATGCTTTATGAGTGCTCTGTTGACAGCAGAATAAAGTTGTTATTATTATTATTAAATTACTGCAAGTTCTAGCATCGAAGTGAAAAAGAAATTTGATTATTTTTACCATCCCTCTAATATTTTGCTCGTTTTTATGGCATTCTAAGAGAACTATGACTATTCTAAGAGAATGACACAGTGGATGCAACAATTCTTCAAGATAATGTTTGAAATAAAATTGACTTAATATAACAAAAATTAGGCGGATCCTTATACAAGGGAAAGTAAACTAATTTGTTAGGACATGATCATAATTTTAGTTGACTGTAAGATTTTGAGTTCAACTGTGTAAGATTTATTTAGCACTTTATTTCTTATTTTACATCTTTCTTGCACTTCCTCAACTCCTCCACCAGAAATGTTAATTTAAATGAGTTTAAATGATGAATAAGAATTTAAGTTTAGAGAGAGAGATCCGTGATAATTTAAGCCCGGGCTCTAATACTGAATGCTGGAGTGTTGTGCTGATTGTTGGTGAGTTAACTTTTATTTGTTGCCTCTGAGAAGGCACGTTAGCATAGGAGCGAAGTTCTTAGTCTTTAATATTTGATTTGTAAATGATTAAACTATAATAGTATTTTTAGGCCGCATTCGGGAGGAGTTAAAGTTTTGTTTTTATTAGTTGTGCAACTTCAAACTGGAATTACCAGTAAATGTTTTAATTACTTTCATGCTATAGATGTTATCAGTTTTATATTATTGAATTCTAGTTACAGACGCAATAAAAATTCGTTTGACGGTCTAGCAAGGTTCATCAGCGTTTAGATTTAGTGTAATTAGAGTGTAAGTTTAGTTTTAGTGTGATTAGAGTGTAATCATAATATTAAAGTGTTATCATAATATTTTTTATAGGAAATGTTCTTTTGAACGCAAAAAGAAGATTAGATGGCTAAGTTAAATATTCAGGTATTGCTTATAAGATGATTTCCTTCCTTTAAACGGTTTAAATTTAAGCACTAGTGTCCATAAAAGGGGTAATAAATCTAACCCGTTGATAAGTCTATGTTTTGTGCAGTAAATATTAAATTGAAAATGACTGCATATTCCTACATGTTTTAATATAAGGGATGACGACTTAAAAGCAGGAATTTATTTTGTAAGTGAATTTCTCTTTAACTACAACTTGAAAGCATGTGATATCCGAATAAACTTCACCAGTTTGAGCAATTTACTACGCTCTTTTGCAAAAGAAATTGCCCCTTCAGCTACTTAGCCAACGGTAGATATAAAGCGTATCGAATTCTTGAATAATGCAATGGTAACGGATATTATTTTATGGGTGGTATGATATCCTGGGGTATAAATAAATGTCACTCACAGTAATAACTACTTGTCCACATATAAAAACTGTGATATATTGTTCGCCTATACAATTTAAATTTTACCGATATTTACAACGGATTTATAATTTGTCTAGGTTATTATTTAAAGAAAATTATATTATTCTATAAAAAGAGAGGGGGGAAGACACAAATTTGAAATTTAATCACAGCTTTAGTTTTATTACTTCTGTTTTGTATTTGACAAATTTCACAAAGATGTGCATGGGGGCAAAACCTTATGTAGGGTCTTCAGCACTCGGGGGCAGCTGAAAATTTTGCTAAGAATAGAAAATGTTTCATTCTAAAATTTCCTAACATCAATTTGGCACCCCCTGGATGCTACGCCCAGGGATGTCTCAGATGTCCACATATGTCCTTCTTTTCTCCCCCCTAGCTATGTTACTGCATGAGGGTACATCTGACTTGCAAGTAATAATTCGAAAACTGTTACTCTCCATCTATGAAGTTCACAGTTTTTTAACTTTCATGCAGTGTAAATTTCAGGGCAAGTCAAAATTTCTCCATTGAAATCAATAAAGTGGTTGAAAATGCACTATAAAAATTCAAATGCAAGTGGGCATGAAATTATCTCCTTTGGATTTCGTCACAAGCAGTTGTCAACGGTAGAATTTGAACTTTTTTTCTCACATAAGCAGCAAATGGTGCATTTATTTTTATGGGAAACTACTCTTCCGTTTCAAATCCTTGTTTTCATTTTTGAAAGCAATAAATAACAACAATGGCGTGCCTTTCGTTTAAGAGCAGACTACGTAATATTCATTGCTAGTACTTCATTTTGCATGCAATTTTTTTTTATAAGAAATAAACTGCAGGTGCTGTAAATTGAACTTATATTGCATTTTTTAATATAGGTGAATATTTATCATTTTAATTATTACACCTCGAGCTTGGAATAATTTTATCTTTAAAAAAAAAATTTTAAGATTTAATCGGCTAAAATGGTTTAAAAAAAAGTACTTCTTTGTTACAGCGGCCCCCAACCATATTTGGCGATTTTAGATTTGCGCCAAGATCTCAGACGTAATTTCTCCAAGCTCGTGAAGCGCGAATGTAAAAATCACAACAGAATATATAATAATTATAATAATAATGCTCATATGTCATTTCCTAAGAATATTTTTAAAATCCTTATCCTTATCCTTATTATTATTTTATTGCACGTAATTGTTCCAATCAACTGCAGCACTTTCACACATATTGAGCTGCTTGTTACAACATTTCATTGACGTCAACTGCTCGGCCCAAGAATACATAAAATCTAATAGCAGTGACGAACGATATTCTGGAACCGTTGAACCAATATCCAACACGAAGGCCCTTCTTCATTTTGCAGTTTTTAACATTACAGCTCCAAATAGTTTCATCGTTAGCATAAAATTTCCGTTTGTGGCCATTTTCGCATACTCGTTTGTCAGGTAAAAGATCTCTTTCCTAAAAAACGATATGGTATCCATCTCATTACTTGGTAAATTAAAGATTGTTAACGCCATATTCACACAAAAAAGGCAATGAATGTATTTTTAAATAAACAATGTGAATTCGAGGACCTCATCAGAAATTAATAACATAAGAACACGCGGCGAGAGCAAAAATGCAACACGGTACTAATGTACAATTACGTGGCGAGGTATAAGAAGACGCAGCCAGATTTTGGCGAGATGTCTTGGTTGATTGGCGATTCAGTGTCGAGTCCGCTATAACAAAGAAGTACCAAAAAAAAAAAAAACTTTTAATAACAATATAATATTATGTATAATATGTAATATAATGAAACTAACGTATCTACTTTTAAAAAAGTCATTGTTTTAAAGAGTGTGAAAACTGGTATGAAAGCTAAATTGTGCAAATTTTTGCCATTTAATAATGTACGTACACGAATGTACACGTAGCTAAATTACGCAAATTTTTACTTTTTGTGCATACATACGTATGTATGCTTGCCCTTACGCCACCTAACTTTTTAAAAACATTGCCTGCGGCCAAGCATATAAGTATGTGTACTTTCGAACAATAATATACTCGAAAAACAGTTATTCCTTTTCAGTCATACTTTGTATAATAAACACAAAATATAATTCTTCCTTGCGCTGTTTCATTAAATAGGCATTTGCTAAATAGTAAATTTACCCATCTTAGTTTCAGTTTATCGCAATTAAAAGAAATTAATTGTCGCATATTAGGTGGAGTTACTTCACTGTTTTGTAGATAATATAAAAGAAAAAGAAAAGCATAAAATATTTTATAGAATAGGCACCTTTATAGGAAAACTGCTTTTAATGATCTCACACTTCTTAAAATGGACTGAATTATTTCTAAATCTTTCTGCCATCATACATAATAATCCGGTTTCTACTATAACGTGAGATACATTAGCTAATAACGGAGTGAAGACACCTAATTACATTCATCTTTTTGTTGTATTATACTTGATTATTTATTTGGATTACGGAAAGCTCGCCAGTACTGTCTGCCTAAGGGGAAGACATAGATGACTTTCTGATGAAAACTGACTCTTGTTCTACTATTTATATACGAGGGAAAACACGAAAATATCCGCGCATCTAGTTGTTTGCCAGAATTTAAAACTCGGATCGAACTATTAGCGTTCACCGAGCTTGCCGCTCAGTCGCTGGATGGGCTTACTACCTATTAAGGGGTGGTTATCTTTAAAATTCGCAACCAGTTTTTCATCCCAACAAATTTCGAAACTTGAAGACATTGCGCTTAAGCGGTTGTGTAATTATCCCAAATGTACATGAACTATTTATGAATATTTTTTAATTTATTCCGACAGCAGACAAAATTTTCTGTTTTTCCCCTTTCTTCTTTTTGGGGGGGGGAAAGAATGATTATCTTCGTTAAATTTGCGTGATATATTTTGTTTATAAGTAACATTTTTTGCCCTAGCTGTAAATAAATCTGTATTTTAAATAAATAAATAAATAAATAATAAATGCTGTACCTCAATTGATTCGACTACAGGACTTTGGGTATAGGGCGTGACTCATTTAAAAGTAGAAAATCTGGATTTCGATACCGTGAATCGCACAATGTATTGCCGAAACTTTTATGCAATTATCTTGCTTTTTAGTAAGCTGAGTGTAATGCATCTATCTGTGTTGTTGTTGCACATAAATCGGGAAACGCCTGTCTCCAATTTGAAGGGCGTAACCAGTGAGACAAATACCACCCAGCTGTTGAGATAAAAAAGGAATGAGAAGCAAATACTTTTATCAAACATATCTTACAGGATAGAAATCTCGGGAATTCATTACCTGGAAG
Organism: Stegodyphus mimosarum; assembly: GCA_000611955.2. Lineage (NCBI taxonomy): Eukaryota > Metazoa > Arthropoda > Arachnida > Araneae > Eresidae > Stegodyphus > Stegodyphus mimosarum. The sequence goes on from KK122167.1 coordinate 844,284, forward strand.
AAAGATTTGTTAAATAATAACCGCTTCTTTATTTACACATTCATAACTTTAAATCTTTGAGGTCTACGAATGGAAAAGCACTGAAGAGAGTGAATTTCCCTTAATATTTCAAAGCATCATATGCGGTTATAAAGGGCATAATGTTTATAATAATCGTTCTCTGATTTCAAATTATTAAATGGGAAAATTTCTATTAGAGTCATTAAATAAATAAACTTTTATTAGTTTAAACTTCATTTCGAATTATTGTTTACTGGTTTGAATACTTTTATTCGTTGAAAGTTTATTGAATTTTGTATCTGCTTTACACATAGTAGCATACCTAACTATAAAATGAATTATGTAAGGAGAGTTCCGGAAATTAATTAATCTTGTAAATAATATGTAGCCTGTGAGCTGATCCATAAGGAAATTTTGAAACTTAAACCTTTTTCCTTCATCACCTAAGTTGCAATATAAAACCAATTCAAGCGCAACTTGGTAGCGGAAAATCCAAATAAGCCAAGCCTCCCTAAACCGGTTTGCGTCTACACAAAAAAGACGGGTTTTCTAAGAAAGGCAAATAAGTGAATCTCTCTGATAGGAATAAATGTGTTTTGTAAGCCATCATTCCGCATTTTCGTCATTTTATAGTTTCGAGAATAGATTGGAAAGGGATCGAAAACTTTGGAAATTTTGGATTTCATTATAAGAGAATGAAAATAAGTGGTTTTAACTATGATTATATTGAGTTCCAGAAAGGCGTAACTGATAGAAATGGCCATGGTTGATATACCGTTTAACTAAATAATTTTGATGCTAAATTTTCACTTCTATTTATTACTTTTTACTAATAAAAGACATAAATATAAAATATATTAATGAAAAGATGAATTATTTTAACTAGTAATATAATACTTAGTGATTTCATTACAAAATTTGAGGATACATGGTTGCATTCCAGAAAGTCTAGACAATCACGCATGTAAGCAAGGTTTGTTACACTTGAAAGAAATAAACGAGCGTTTAATTGAGGTACCACTAAATTACTTAGCAGTAATTCTAAAGTATCTAAAGCGGCCAAGGTACCCTAAATTTTTCTATGCTTTACTACTATTAAAAGAGCTTTTCCAAGGAGCATTTAGTCAAGGTGCCATGGAGCCATACATATTGATGTCACAATGACTTACGCATTTGGGCGTTTGGTAGACATTATAGCTGATAGTTATTTAGCCATTCTAGCTCTTGAATGGCATATAGCCAAGGTACCATTGAAGTTCAATAGTTTTTCTTGAAACGCAGAGAAGAAAGCCATTATCGCTGGCTTTTCATATGCAGGCTTGCTCTCAATAAAACTTTTCTAATGATGCACAGAGTGTGGTGATTAAGGCAACGAGCCCATCTGCATTCAAACTCCGTTTAACCCTTTGACGTATAAGGAACAACAAATATATGCTATAGTAAAATGCATGCTTTTTGCTTATCTAGGCACACAAAAATGCGACATGGTATGAAGTGGATCTATATCACTGTGTGTAAAAGCTCAAGTTGTCAAGCCACTTTAAAAGCTCATTCATATATGTGGTACGGTGTTTACGTACTGGTTACTATCAGAGGCGTAGCTAAGATTTTCAGCGCCCGCGGACAACTAAAGATTTTGCGCTCCTTTTTGTGTTTCAAGAATGGAAAACATTTCATTTTAAAATTTGTGGCATCAATTTGGCGCGCCCTGGATGCTGCCCCCCGGGGACAGATGTCCCCCCTTTCCCCACCCTAGCTACGCCAGTAGTTACTATACTAAAAATGGAATATATGAATTCTATCAGCTTGTTTGCATATAATTTTTAAAAAAAAACTTATATTTTTATATGCATCAAAGTGTTAACGAACCTTGCTCAAATGTAATCGCAGTTAACCGAAATACTGAAGAAAATTTACATTAAGTAGTGAAAAACAATTATCTTAAATCTTCCCCTTCTCCCCAAAATTTTAGTCTTTAGACGTGAATTCATATTTTATGACAGAAAAAGAAATTTCAGACGGTTGTTTGCGAAATCAGGAAACTGTGTGTAGGAGATTATTTTTACATTCACTGCTCATTAACTGGTGTCCTTCCTCTAAAAAAGTAGGAGACATACCTTCCATGAACAATCTGAGAAAGCAGATTTCCCGAAATGATTCCGCCCATGTTAATTAGGATAAACATGGTTTTCCTGTATTTTTATTCCCCGTTTTTGGCCATGATGTTTAACTGATTAATTTTTCTTCTTAAATGAGTGTCTTAAAAGTCATACTGGCCAAGATGTCCGTCAGATTCCAAACTATGAGTTTGAATTGAATTATTCAATTTGGGCAAAGCGTATGAAAGCTATCTGCCCAAGTTTCAACCCACTTTTGGCCAGGGGGTCTAGTACTCGTCTTCCTCTACCAGCAGCCTCTCGAGAGAACTTTTGGCTTCCAAGCTATGAGAGGATTCATGCCAGTTCATATTATCACTCTAAGTACAAATTATCAGAAGCTGATAACTTGTTTTGGTAACATGCCCATTTCTGAAGTGTTGTTTTGAGTTCAAGCCTCAGTTTAAGTTCATAGTTATAATGAGATAATTTTCATACCGTATGAAATATTTTGATTTCATTACTTTTTAATTTATGTGCGCAGTTAAACGATTCGTATGTTTAATTGATAAAAAATAATTTTTTCCCAATCTGTCTTTCCAAATCTTTGGCCCACCAACGGTGAGCGGTGAAATTGCTGAACACTGGTTGTTCGGTCCGGGATTCGAATCCGGGCGAACGGGTTAGCTACATGGGCGTTTTCGTGGTTTTGTCAGTGTGTAACGTGTATACGAGTCAGTTGGCCTTGAAAAATCTTCCACGAAGGCATTCTTCTCCTTAGGCAGATAGCCCTTGAGTGTTTTGCCATAATTAAATATACCATATCATACCATACCATACCATACCATACCTTTTCAAACTTTCATGCTTAATTTTTAGTAACTGTCTTCAGTGGTGATCGCATTTATACTCGTAAGTCTTCTTTTTATTAGGTCAGACTGTGTCATTCTTTCAAAAATATCGGTAGTTTTTGGCTATATGATGCCAAATTATGGTTAGGTTTGATGTACGTAGTGGCTAACATGTAAATTATCTATTTTAATAAAGCTAAGAAATTTTAAATTGCAGCGGAAACTAGAAATTTTAAAATTTCTTTGGAGAATTTAAATTTTACATTGGCGTGTTTCTCTTCCAGTTTCGTTCCCTGGAACTTCTTTAATTTCTTCATGTTATTAAGTTTATTTAATATTATGAATATGTAAACAGCCTAGAAAATATTTTGTATTTTAATGCGATAAGTAAATTATTAGCCAAATTAAAGTATAACTGTGTAGATAGCATTAAACTAATAACATCTTAAGGCGAGTATTATTAAAATTTTCTCACTTAAAAAAATTCATACAGTTTTTTAATGTTATGATTACGTTAGGTTATTTGAATATGGCAAAACGTGCAGTTATCTGCCTAGGGGCAGGGATGCTGGTGAATTTTCTAAGGGAAACTCGCTCGTTTTCACGTTACACATGCGGAAAACCAACCGTGCTCTCAGTTGAATGGGTTTTAATGTTATGTGTTCTGGGAAAAACATTTTGGCATTGTAACATAAGAATCTTTAACTGAAAACGAAACATAGAACTTCAGGAAGTGATTACTTATAACTCTAAATAATAATAAAATATATTAAAAAGTATTTTGAGAATTTTTTCAAGGTTAATAACATGCCATTAATAATGTTATCCAGGAATTTTAGTGTTCATTTCTGGATCCAGCATAACATGATTAAAAGCTTTCCGAATTCTGGAACAAAATTTTGTTGACAGAAAGTGACTGTATATCAAACCCTTTATAGCTTGCAGAAAAATAATTTTTTTCGATTAAATGACAAGCGTTTTATTGTAGTAATGTCTTTCATCGCATTATAATGACACAGTTGACAGTCCTTGAATAGAATAGTCTTAACGAAGGAGCTCGTTAAAAAAATGCATGATGCCAAATGATGGTAGTTGGTACTTACATATTAACTCAACTACCTTAGTAGAAATAGCCAAATTTTCAGAATGTGCCAAACTTTGCAACCGTGCTCATAAAGCAAGCAATATCTCCATTTTCGTATATTCCAAATTATAGAGGTTTTAATAGACAAGCAATGATATTTTTTGCCTAAAACTCAGTTTTAAAATATTTGCTTGTGGAATTTGCCAGCAGAGGGAAATCTGCAAAAATATAGTATTTGATGAGGTGTGTTTGGTAAATAGTTGGTGCGCGATGTCGAATTTGTGCAATTCTTTGATGGTTTTCGAACGAAAACAGATCGATGTGTATTTAAGGAAAACAGCGCAAAAAATTGCACAAGGATTTCGCAAAAAACATGCTTCATCTTTTTAGTATATCGTATAATCTTTATTTAATAATTATAATTTGTACTTTAAGTTGCTAAAGTGTGTGTTAAGATATTATCACTTGGCCCTGATAAGTAACTTTTTCCTTTAAAGTTGCCAAACTGAGCTAAGGTGGTAATACGCAGCTACTGGGTAGTTTTCTGTATTTTTATTTACGCGGAACTGTTAAAATGTGGGACTGTTAAGAACAATTGTGTAATCAAAGTTATTTAGAACCAGCATAATAGCATACCGAGAAGGGATTTTTTTCCTTTGTCAGCAAAGAAACTCTAGTGTTAAATCAGATTGTGTTAATCCAGTTGCTAGAAATTAAGATACATAATCACATTTAAATTAAGATTGCGCTGTTTTGTGATACAATATTTAACCATTTCCGAAAAAAAAAGAATTGTATGTTTGTTCATTAAATTATGGCAAACTGCTCAAAGGCTATCATCCTGAGGATTTTTTGAAGGAAACTGATTAGTATTCACGTCATACATGGCAAAAAAATGACGAAAGCTCTAGTGCAACCGGAATTTGAACCAGGGTCGAACTATCAGTGTTTATCAGTCTTATCCATGGTGCTAAGTCTGGTCAGAGACTTTACAGAAGAAAAAATGTATAGGTAGTCTCAAGATTTATATTCTTCAAATATTTTAAAATAACCATTTGACAACTGAAATTCGAAAGACTACGTTTGTTTAAAAGACAAAGAAGTACTGTTATGAAGGATAGGTAAAAAGACCGATAGCTAAGCAGAGATATAAATTAAAGATATATCTCTGCTTAGCTATCTTTTTCCGAATCCTCGTGTGTTCTTTCCTTTTAAATTCGGACAAAAATAATTTTAATTAGTTAATTCCGATATTTGAGAACACTAATAAAGTATATATGGGTGTTTCATGGTTCATTGTAAGGTTATGATTACGACCACCAACAATCGAGCGGTAAAGTCGCTGAATACTGGTAGCTCTGTCCGGGGTTCAAATTTCGGCAAACGGGACTGGCTGTATAGGCATTTTAGTGGTTTTCCCATTGTGTAACATATATGCGAGTCAGCTTCCCTTACAAAGCACTCCACGAAGGTCTTTTTGCAAATATCCTTCGTGTGCTTTGCCGTAATTAATAAATCAAACCAAACCACTGTTAGAATATTTCTTGCAAAATCTTTTTATACGCATTTTGGTTCCGGATAGTATTTTTTTAAGTCGCAAGTTTAGAAATCAATCATTTGTTTCTCTTGATTTTTGAGATCATGTTATGATTCCTAAAACAATGTTAAGAACTTGATTTATAGTAAAGACAAAACTTCGATGATAGTTGGATCGATTGCGGTTTTATTGTAAACTGTGATAACAGTGCTTCTGATGTAAATTAAGGAACACAAGATACGTTTCTAACGAGAAGACGGTGAGAAATTTTAAAAGCTGAAAAAACTTAAAAACTGTTTCGGTTATATTGTATAGCTCTTTTTAAAAGACGTGTCTATTTAAACGTATCGCTGTGTAGCAACTGCTGAAGTCTGCTTTTCATTGAATGACATTATTAGACCTGAAAAATATCTTACACTCGTGTGCAGTGAAGCGCAAAAACACAGAAGCAGCCATAATTTTTTTTAGCCCTAAAAGTCGAACACAAGATGCAATATTTATGATTATGTTAAAATTTGCTTTGTTACTTGTTGATTTCAATCAGAAACTTTTCAAACCTTTCCGCTTCATCGATGCTTTATATATGGCGTCTTACGCTTGACTGACCGTTAAGTTCTTTTAAATGTTACCATATTGCGACAAGAAAGAAAGGTCTTTGCCCTTCAGAAACTATCTATCGAATTATTCTTCATTCATTCTACTCTTAAAAACAAAATCGGTTATTATGTCTTTTAGTTTGAGCTCACTATTAAATCATATTAGTTACTGAAGTGAAACTCGTACAAAACTACGTCTTTTTTTTTTCATTCAAATAATTTAAGAAGGTATTATTTTAGGCAAGTAATTAAAGAAGTAAATTTCAAGTAATTTAAGAAGGCAACAGCTTAAGGCATCATTATGCCAACTGGCTTAGAATGAAATTCACTTGAGTCTTCAGATTTAAGTTCAGCCTATTGACGTATTTCTGAAATATGGTGTTAGAAAGGTAAGAAAATACTCAGATAGTGGAACCTCTTTAAAGGCTCTTACCATCGGGTCCAGATCTGGGATAATTTCTAAAATTAAAAGTGCCTGAAAGCTGTCAAGAACCATAAAATAATGGTAACAAAAATAATAAGAGTGAGCAATTTAAATAACACGTTAAGACATACAAAAATAAATAACAATGAATTACATTTATGATGAGTAAAAAAAATTAAATAAATATAAACAGATAAAATTTGTCTTCAGATGCGGGCTCTAAGTTTACGTCTCCCACGTGTAAATACGTCCTCCACGAAGAATCTCAGATTTTTGATATCATAAATGTGTCTACTTTTTCCAGGGGAAGTGACACATTAATTATGCAGTGGGTATCAACAGTCATACTAAGTACTTAGAGAAACAACAAATGAACAATAGAACTACAGCAAATTTTGGGATTCAGTATCGTAAAGAAAAAAAGGTTGCAACTTCGATGCGCTTTATTTGGAAATAACGTTTTTTTTTTAAAGGTTGGACAGCACTGTCCAAGAAAATTTTGCTCTTCTTTGTAGGTGGCAAACTCAGAGAACATAATAAGCAATGATGTTAAAAAACTGTTATTTAATTCATTATGTTCTCAGAAATACTGATCGCTTTCTGGTGTGGTACTTTTTGAGTTGTGGACGCAAGTGTTTCAATGTATATAATTTTTCAAGTGAGATGTTATTGTGCATTATTTATGGATAATGATCATAATTTACTGCAGAATTTCAGTGTAGGTATATTACAGTATTATTAGAATATGAAACAAGTGCATGTATTTTAAAAGGAAGATTTTTAAAAATTCATTTCATTTAATAATGCAAGAATACTTGATAATTCAAAAACGGACTACTTTCTATTCCTCCAAAAGTATCACATTGATATACCAGCTTTAAACTTATTTTTCTAGGAGTTATTTCTCTTCTTCTAATCCGTTAGCACCATATAAATTTAAAGGCCCAAGAGTAATATCCAAGCCTAGTATAAAAACTCCTGAATATTGAAATTTGCTTCTCGTTTTCGATATCTGGCGGCTGAAGAATTATCGCTTTTTCCTTCATATGTAATATGAAACGATCGAATTTTCTTTAAAAAGCTGACTCCAGATATCTTTCGCTAGGTAGATAGCGTTTGAGGCCTCTCTAGCAAGGTATGTGCGTTTGCATTTTTAGCTTAAGCCTTTTGGTTGCATCGAAGTTGTAACCAAAAGGCTTTTTGAGGGGCACCTCAAAATCCTATCGAAAAGTTGCGTCCTATCCAGAAGAAGGAAAACGAAACCTTCTGCTTCCAATCCATGAAGAGCTCTCGGTCAAAACTGAATGTAGCTTAAGCAGAGAGTCCTCGTTTGCTGTGACTAGATTAACTAATACTATTCATGCTGGCTCTTATTTTCAGATGAGTTTCTTTGGCTAAATTTTAGTTAATTGCAAGTGTGTATTCAAACTGAAAAGCTTCTAAACTAGGTGTATGAGCAAATTCCTTGTTTAAATTTTTAGATAGCAATGCAGACGTATTTATTTTTTATTTAATGATGACCATAAATTTTAGTTAATTGCAAGTGTATATTCAAACTGAAAAGCTTCTAAACTAGGTGTATGAACAAATTCCTTGTTTAAATTTTTAGATAGCAATGCAGACGTATTTATTTTTTATTTAATGATGACCATCTCTTTCCAAATTCTCCACTGAACACAACTTAACGGTATAGGTAATGTTTCATCGTACGTGATTCTTTCCAAAATGATTTCACCCACCATAAAGTCTTAGCGGGCAAAGAACTAAAAGCTGCGAAAGGGAAAAAAAATGTTCAGGGGAATGATTCGTAATGACTGAAATAGATGGCATTATCTAATTTTGCTGTAGAAAATCCTTTTAGGAAGGCAACTGTCCCACCATTGACCGAGTCGTTAAGTCCGCTGAATACTAGTAGTTCCGCCTGCTTTGAGTTCCATCTCATTCGAACGAACTGGCTGCATGGTTTGTTTTCTTCATGTGTAACGGGAATACGAGCGAGATCTCAGATCCCCCCATAAAGCCTACCACGAAGACTTCGTCCTCTTAAGGCAGGTGGCCCTCATAACTTTGCCATACTCAACCTAACCTAACCACCAAGGCACTTCTCATCTAAGGCAGATAGCCTACTAGTGCTTTATCATAGCTATCCAACATGTAACCTCTCAGTGTCAGAACCGTTAAGGCTATATTTAACTATTAATTAGTACCTCAAATTTATACAACAAATCAAAATGAGCTTTTAAGACTTTCTTTTAAAACTTTTGGAATTTGAACTACTGTAGTGTTGTGTATTAAGAGACAAGGCGACGCTTTTAAGTCATTTTTCCCTTATGTATTCTAATGACTTTCATTAAATTAGCTACTGTAAGTATTTGATGAGTTTTTGGGAAATTCGCAGCAATCGGTTAAAGATGTTATACATACAGTTATAATTTAGGCAAATCAGTATTAGCAAAGTCTATAATTGCCTTTCTGAAAGGAATTCATTTTTAAGAAGCTGGTAGTTTAAATTTTAGCCGTTATTTTTCCGGCTGAGAATTTAGTTACCATTTCATTTAACCGAGTAAAAAGGTTTGGTTTAGTTTATTATGGCAATGCACATCAGGCCTAAGGGAAAAGATACCTTCGTGGAGGAGTAAGTAAAATTGGCTCGTATACACGTTACACTTGGGGAAAACCACGAAAACACCCATGCATCCAGCCTGTTCGCCTGGAAACGAACTTAGGTTGGAACTATCAGTGTTCAGCAATTTTACTGCTTGGCCGCTGGTGGGCCCATCTGAGTAAAAGAGTAAAGATTTCAGATGAAACTCTTCACTGTATGATAGTCAGAAGTCTGTAACAAGTATATAGAGTTAATAAGCCACTGTAGTTCAAATAATGCTAATCTGCAACGTCTATAAACTTAAAACGCATTAGATTATGCTTCTTAACCACGTTTTCACAACGTGTCTCTGTAATTAAACTCTCAATTATTTAATAAAATGAGTAGTTTACTTCCAAAGTGTAAAATATTTATTTTTTTATAAGCTTCGAAACGTGCAAATTCTTCATAATTAAGAGCTATCTATCTCTTTGTTACCGAGGACTTTTAGATAGAAAGACACGTGGATTTGCAGCACGGTTCTCTAATCATGTATACGTCATTGCACTGCTGTCAGTTATTTTAGAGAACGACATCTTCATTTATTTTAATTATAAAACCTTGACGGTAAAAGCTGTTATTTTAAGGTATGGTGTTTCTCTCAATTATAATTTTACACGATTTTGAGTGTTTAGGTAACGCTACTTTAATATGAACTATCTTAATTTCTATGGTTTGTGAAACTCTAAAAATTGTTGTAGGCTTCGAAAACGTTTCTAAAAAGTATTATTATTTAAGCGGAAAGAATAAAAATTTTATATTAAATTATTGCATTACTTATTGTAAGAAACTGAATCTTACATAACTGCAAAATTTTCTTATGTTAAACTGTCATTAACATTTGTGTATCGAAATTCAGGTTGAAATACCTCAGATTACGTAATTTAACTGAGAGATAATTTAATTTTGCTGTTTGAATATTAGTGTTTTTTGTTGTTGTTAAGAATCTGCAATTCTCGCGAGCATGCCTTACGTAAGACTCCTTGATTCTAAATATTTCAAATTTAGTTTCAAATCTGCTGCTTAAAGTAGGATCCCCCCTCAACAGTTCATCACGTTTGCCAGGTTCTTGACATGAGAACTTATCTCAGCATTCCAGGATCCTTCTATCTTTTATTATGAAAAGCCATTTGACTATTGCACAGGTGCTTTCAAAGCTTATTTCCCACTTTTATCTTGCTGTTCCAAACTCAAGGACACAGGGATCTTTTTTATTGAAAGCTTTCATTCTTCACAAACATTTTATCAGCGTGACGTGGCTGAAAAATGGTAGTAATTTTAGCTTTAATAGTTAGAAATACTCTCGAATGACAGAAAGCATTTTCTAAATAAAAAATATGTTAAGAGGAAAAGCTATTATCCCCAAATGAAGGTCAGCCTGTGAGGCCACTATATCCATTTGTCGCAGAGTGTCCAATGAATTGTTTAAGAAATTGCAGTCTTCGCTTCGTTTTAGATACTTTCAGGAAGACTGTTAGAAAGTCGTCTTCTTCCCTGCGCTTTTATCAGAAGTCTTAAACTCATTCGAGTTCTCTTGAGGAAGACATTTAATGGAAAGAAAATTTAAATGCGATGTATCCATTTTCATTTTTAAATGATAAATGCAGTATAATACTGCTAAAAACTATAATTTAGTGTCTTAAACCGTTTAATAGAGTTGGTTACTTTCAAGCTGTATTTCTGGCAATGTAGGGTTTTTTGGGGGAGGAGGATATGTGATTACAACAAAGCCTCGAGGGCTATCTCCCTAAGGGGAGGAATGCCTTCAGGGAAGACTTTCTAAGGGAAACTGTCTCGTATACACGTTACGCAAGGAGAAAACCACGCAAAATGCCCATGTAGGCAGCACGTTCGCAGGATTCAAACCCCGGACCAAAATACCAGTGTTCAACGACTTTGCCGCTAGTGGGCCTCTGCCAATGTAGATACAAATATTTTATGCAGAAGTACAAAATGAGGGATACTCTTTTTCTCCAAAGTAAACAGCACCGCTTAATCTATTGAAACGAAAGAAGTAGTTGACGAACTGCAAACAAAATTATTTGTAACTGACATTGAGATATAACACACAAAATTAAAATATTTTAAACTGTTTGAATTAGGATTTATGAAGTTTTTTTTATGCTATCGAATTACACTTGGGCATCAGATTTTGTTAAACTAAGTTTGAAGAACTTAATCCGTATTATTATTAATGAAAGACAAATATCACAGTGACAGAATAAATGAATTCTTTAGCAAGTGTTTCACTTCTTGTGTTCAGAGCTGCATATAAGAAAGAGCACAAGGGAAAAGGAATTTTTCGTGCACAGAATGTTAGAGAAAAGCGACAGTTATACGCGAAAGTACAGCAAAGTTACTTTTTTTCATCATCTAATCCTCCCTCTAAAAAAAAGTGAAAGGAAAAGGGGGGACAGAAATGCAATAGATCAAGCGGACTGATTTCTCTCTCTCTCTCTCTTTTTTATTTTTTTATTATTTTTTTGTCACTGTTTTATTTATCAGATGTTTATTGTTTTCTACAGTAGATAATCGGAATTAAAATGTTTGGTTCTGACTATTTAGTTTTTATTTTGAACATAAAAGTTAAATGATGCGTGATTTTATTATTTATTAGCTTTGTTTGCTTTAATAGCCACAACTTATAATGATTAATTAACACGATTAGTAGCATTTTCATCATACAACAATGGCTGCAAATGATTAATCAGAAAGATTTATTCCCGATTTATAGATACGTCATATTACACAAACAATATATATAAGAAAATCATAACAAGCGTATAAAGTAAACAGTTCGTAAAACTCCACCTTCATTTAGTGTTGTTAAAATTAAAACGTTCGTTGCTTTTCAAGAGAAAAAAGTAAAAAAGAATGATCATTCATTTTCATGAAAGTAATTTTAACTTTTCACCAATAAGGAAATCAAATAATTCAAATGGCCAAAAGTAAGATAATATTTCTAGAACATTAAGTAAATTTGGAGAATTCATTCATGCATGATGTGAGGGAATTAGTTTGCGTGAAACTGTTGAACTTTAAATTGAAAGATGTTAAAAATATCACAAATTGAATACTTATTACGTGGTTGTTATAAGGGGTTTGATTCACAAGTTTGTCTGTCCAGGGGTAAGTCATTAGCCATTTGAATTCTAATATTCTAGAAAGCCCAACAAAAAGTACTCCAAGCTCATGAAGCCCACCAGCGGCCGAGCGGTAAAGACGCTGAACACTGATAGTTCGGTCCGAGGTTCGAATCCCGCGAACGGGCTGGCTGCATGGGAGTTTTCGTGTTTTTCCCCATGTGTAACGTGTATACGAGCCAGTTTCCCTTAGAAAGTCCTCCACGAAGGCATCCCTTCCCTTAGGCAGATAGCCCTCGTGTGCTTTGCCATAATTGAATAACCTAACCTAACCTAAAACCAAGCTCATGAAATATCTTCCAATCTTTTGTCCCAAAATAATTTTAGTAAAATTTTAGTTTTGTTAATTTCTGAAAGGTCCCAATGACTGTAAACGTGCGTATATATAAACCTATATAAAGAGAAAAATATGTTCATATGCAGTAATGGCCGAGTAGTTAAAACCGCTGTATACTGGAGGTTGGTTCCGTGTTCGATTCCAGAGGAACGGACTAGCTGCATGTTTGATTTTCACGGTTTTTCTTAACGTGAATATGAGCCAGTTCGCTTAGAAAGTCCTACAGGAAAGCATCCCTACCCTTAAGCAGGTAGTTGCTGCGTGCTCTGTCATGTTCGAGTAACCAATCATAAGCCATGATACGTTAGCCCAGCCGTCATCAGATTATCCTCTTGAACTGAGTAACTTTTCTGGTGATCTAACTCAATAATACATTTGATTGCATTGAACCTTGACTGAATTTAATTTTTTTAATTTCATTTTAAATTTATTTAAAATAAGTTAGTAGAAAATCTGCTATATAACTCTCTAAAGCGGATTAGAAACAGCGCCTCAATGGCCTACGAGAGAAAAGTTTAATCGTGCAGTCTTTAAGTTATTCTATCAAGGATTTTCTAAATAAGTCAATGAAATGCTCTTTATAAAATAATCCACGGAAGAAGGTTAAGAAATGAAGGTGTTCTAGCTTTTGATGGTACACAAGAAAGGCGGAAATTGCTACGTTGATAAGAATGCCAATTACTTCAGATTTACGTAAGATTAAAACTGTTAAATAAATATTAATGACTGAAAGCATTTCATTCATTTGTAACAAGTGGAAAAGTGGGTCGGTGATTCGTTTTCAACTCATTGGAGTTATGGTAATACGATTTACCGAAAGCTGTAGTAAATGAATATTTGAAAGTAGATGACCAGAGTGAAGAGAAACAGTTGTTGCGCAAATAAGTATTGCTTTCCTGAAAAAAAAAAGTAACAAAGATTTTGAAGGTTTGTAATTTAGTGTAAGTCACGTTCTCAAACGAACGTTATTTATTCATTTAGATCTACGTTTATGGAATTAAAATCTTTTTACTATATTGCATTTTGAAAATAACTGATAAATATTGCAATAAAAAAGCTTGTTAATATGTTTTAGAAACGGCCGCCCAGACGGGGAAGGTGTTTAGTGACTCTGTCTGCCGTGCCGGAGGTCCCAGGTTTGAATTCTGGACAAAGCATGGATGTAATCTGTCCCTCCCTTCACAAGAGGCAACGGGGGCCCCGACTTTAGTAGTACCCAACACCTATTATACGTTAGAGTCCACCATTTGGAGGGGGGGAGGCATTTTAGAAAGGAAGATGAAATGAAAATTCAGTATTATGACAAAAGTTAAGTACAAATGCCCAGAAAAGTAGTTCTTAGAATATACTGTTTCTGTTTGATGTACCTTACCAAAGAAAATTACCTCTTTGTTTTAATACATAGTCCAGATTTCTTTGTTATTAACATTTTGCAGCATGTTGTAATTCATAATTTAGTTACCGCACTGATTTCATTTTGTAAAAATTCAGTCCGCATTATCATCAGTGTCAGCGAGTTCTGAGATCTGTGTCTGAGGACTGTATAAGGTATATCTCCCACATTCTTAGCGTGCCTTCGTGGTGTAGTGGTCAGCACACTGAGCCGGTATTTCAGAGGTCCGTGGTTCGATTCCCGGCGAAGGTCTTGCATATTTTTCATGACTCCTGCTGCGAAATAAACCTAATGTCTCTACAGTGGCGCCCGAACTAAAAGGGTTGTGGATGATGACTCTCCACACCCAGGATTTGGCGACTAGGTCCCCTAAAACCCTAGTCGCCCTTTAAAAAGGGGAGTATATAAGGTATATCTCCCACATTCTTAGCGTGCCTTCGTGGTGTAGTGGTCAGCACACTGAGCCGGTATTTCAGAGGTCCGTGGTTCGATTCCCGGCGAAGGCCTTGCATATTTTTCATGACTCCTGCTGCGAAATAAACCTAATGTCTCTACAACTGGATCGATGATTATTTGCTTTAATTCTTAGTTAAACACTGAATATGTTATAAGTGAGACAACAGTTTCTTGAGGTACAGCTTCCAAGCATCTGAATGTAAGAAATTTTTAGTAATTTGTTGCATTTGTTATTTAATATGTGTCTGTTATTAAATTTTTATTTTTTCAATTAAAAAACTGATTATGAAGACTATCATTAGCATTTGTATGTAGATGCTTAATTAATTCATAGTTTTAAAATACTGAAGGGCTGTCTGTATGCTTTTGTGAGACTTTCAGCAAACCTAGAAGCTCATATTTTTACAGCTAGGAAGCATTTCATTTAATGCAAAACTTGTTCCATCGAAAACCGAACTCTAGTTAACACTGCTAGGGTTAACTTGTTTATCTATCCGGCTACCTTACGGCCCTGTACTGTAACTGCTAGGGTTCACTTGTTTATTTATCCGGCTACACTAAGGCCCTGTACTGTATGTAAACTATTTGAAATTCTGTATTAATTCATTTCATAACCACGTGGAAGCTTATGTCTGTCTTCGTAATTTTAAGAAATTTAGGCTTTTATAATTAACTCTGGAAAGTGCGCAGTCTTATTTAACATAGTTTCTTTTCCATTACTTGCGTACTGTATATGCACCACAGCTGCATAAACGTCTATAATAAATCTTCCTCATACAGTGTGTTGCGAATAAACACTGGAAGAAGAATTATGTACCAAAATCCTTAAATCTGTTTCATCAATTGCGACAGAAGAAAAGCTGCTTATATAATGAGCATTGGAATTTCGATTTTTTTAGCACTGCTATGTACAATTGATATATAAGAGATATGATATACCTACTATATCTACTAGTGCAACAAATAAGCCCTTAGTACCACAAAAGGATAGAAACGCTGGTCCTCCTCACCTCGGAAGTTAGACATCGGCGGTATTTAGAAACAATCACACTCAAAATATTAGTATTTTAGAAACAAATATATCACAGGACGATTCTTATCAAGTTGCACCAGATGCCTTCCTTCATTCGTCTCCTGAAAAGAATCTTCTTAGCTCAGCATACATCTTCTTTGTTCATTCTGCTAGCGTATGAAATATTCATTGGGTATTTATGATATGGGTTACTAAGGCTTTCTAATGTTATATGTGCCTTGTTCTTCTTTTGTAATGCATCTAACTGACTTATTTAAATGTTTGTCCCGTGGGAAACAAAGAAAAGGTGCAATTTATGCACAAATGTTTTTCAACGTGCATTACTTTGAATCTCGAACGAAGTACGAAGTGAAGTAACTGATTCAACCTCTTTTATCTGAATTTTTATCTCCAAATACCAGTCATGCTCATATTCATTTCAACTCTTCTTCAAGCGTATGCAAGCGCGGAATCTGTGAGAAATTTACCAGGAAAGAAAAATCTGTCCGAAACTAAAAACCACTCACGCGTAGAGAACTTGATGGCAACGAACTGACTATCTTTGACAGAAGCGCATCGCATCGAACTTAAAAGAAAGAAACAAAAGCGGGTAACCATTGATAGGTTTCACGTAATTCTCTCCGTAGGAGGATCTCGGATGACGTCATGCTCTGTCCTGCAACGTCGACCATGCGCTTGAATTTGATTATCAATACCAACTGATTTGAACAGTGATGTCATTTACCATGATACACGCCGGCTGGAAAGTTGATCAAATGAAGTATATATACACAGCTTAAAGAGCAGAAGCATGGTTTAAAAGATGATGGAATTTTGTGTAATCCTTAACTTTCCGTCCGAGGAGAAAATCTGCTGAGAAGGAATAAAAGTGGATGCTAAATTTTTATAGTAGATACGAAAAGCATGGATCAAGCATTTTATAGACTGCGCAAGCTGTTATTTAGTTGAGAATGCACGACTAAGCTTAATTCAATTCATGAACAAATTTGAATTCCATTTTTTACTTGACTGTCTATGAGTTTATAACGTCCAAAATTTTAAAGCGATAGCTTTTCAGATTTTTCAAAATATCTCTTTTATCTTTTTTATTAGTCTTTATAACCTCTTTATGATGAATGAATGTGCAGTGCGAAAAAGATAATTCTTCGTCGCAATCATTACACCGTTTTGGTTGTTCAGTTGATTACGAAAAAGTACGTAGAGCCTCCAACCTTAGGAAGAATGCCTTAAGAATTTTCTAAGGCAATAAAACTGCCTTGTATACACATTATATATGGGGAGGGGGAGACCATGAAAACTTCATATAGCAGTCCGTTAGCCTGGAACTAAATCTGGGGCGAACGATTAATATTTAGTAGTCTCATCCGCTTGGCCACTATTTCAAAATAAGTATGCAACATAAAATAACTCGTGTATTTGACTTAGTTCTTGAATGCTTTGGGAATAAAGTTAATGTTAACCATTTCCTTATTTCTGTAACTTAAAATTGTAGGATTGTAAGATGTACATCCCTAGATCTTATAATCTCTATGAATAGAGAAAAATATACTTTACAATAAAATGCGTTCGATTACAATTTCATTTTAATGCACTGTGGGATACTCAGTATTACATTGTTTAAATAGCAGCAGTAATTAACGACTTTAATTAATATTGTTATGTATAAGTTCCGTTTATAATGAGTGGCATAGTTCAACTTAATCATCTTTATACAATACTGATTAGTATTTGGTCGAAACTAATTATTAGCCGAATCTTCTATATTGCTAAGCAGCTATTCTAATTTTTCAGATTTAAAAAAATCAAATTTTTTGACTCGAGTGAATTTACCATTAAAATTTTTTTAAATGCTTTTGCCAGTACAAATAGAGCAATTAGAGTTCAAGAATTAGATAGTTTGTTTACGTCAAAGACCATCTGGTCTATCTGCACGTGAGAGAAGATGTCTTATAGAAACCTTTCTGACGAAAACTGGCTCTATCGATTTAAAGTTTAAAGAATCTTATACATTATAATTCTGGAACTGCTCTCACAAGTGTTTGTATCAAAGCGATGCTTCATCAATTGATTTATTGTTCTCATCGACAATGTTACTAAAATGCTTTTAATACCTTGTCACTCAATAGAAAATTAAGGCTATTAATTTGGCAATGCTGATAATTTTAACTTGAAGATTCATAGCTATTTCTAAACAAGTAATACTTTTATTTCTGGAATTTTCTATTTCTAAGGTAATAATAATTTTTCAGAATAACATAAAATAATTTATTTTATGTTAACTAAGACAAATGTTTTCAAACTGTTTGTATAGATGTTATGTAACTATTTAGAGCCCTTTTGTCAACCTTTTTTTTTAATGTAGCATGTACTCAGCTGACATCTATTAAAGAATTTATACATTATAATAAGTACCACCTTCATATTCTTGTATACTTGTGAATTTAGTGTTAATATGATATATATTTCCTATAGTATGCATTGTAAGTGGCGGCTGTAGAAGTCTTGCAAATAAAAAGTTAATGCAAATTAGAATAAGGTAATAAAAGGCGCATTCTTTATATTGGCATCAACCTTACTTTTATTGACGAGAGGATAATATTTGGAGGGTGATAGAAGGGTAATTTCACAGGAATGTTTTTCGAAAATAAATTTATTGCTTTCAAATTACCAAAATTCGAAAGTTATCATAAAGAGAACATGAAACGCAAAAAAAGTTGATAATACATCCTGTTTTCCGTAGCGTGCAGATTGTTTTTGTTGGACAATAAGGTTTACGAGAGACAACTCTCCGTAGGTCTTCCTTTAGTATATTTTCTGTAATTTTAAATGAAATGCTTAGGAGTGATTTTAATTAAGAGACTACCTAAACAGTTAAACTGAGTGCTTGTACTAGAAGTTGTAACTTCCAAAGTATGCAGTTAGTTAAATCGTAGGCTAGAACGAACATATTTGTTACTGAAATTACAAGAAAGAATATTACTGTTATTTTAGGACTAGAGATATAATTCATGAAATCAAATAAATACTGCTTTAAAATCAAAACTAGCTACTGAAAAAATGACGCGTAATCAAGAAAAGCTAATATAATTAAATTTACATTTGAGAAAGAAGTTCAAATTCACCCTTAGTTCAGTCATCACTAAAATAAAGAATGCTCGTATGATAACATTCGTTTACCATTTTAGTGATGATGAAAATCATATTTTATTAATTTTAACGCCTTTAATTGCATATTCATCCAAATGCACCCGTTTTGCAAAATTAAGAGAATTTGCACTTTATGTTGAATTTCCGAAAAGATAACTAACAGATTTTTATG
The DNA here is from genome assembly GCA_000611955.2 of Stegodyphus mimosarum. Lineage (NCBI taxonomy): Eukaryota > Metazoa > Arthropoda > Arachnida > Araneae > Eresidae > Stegodyphus > Stegodyphus mimosarum. Next base: position 863,197 of record KK122167.1, read on the forward strand.
AAATTTGGTATGAATATACATTTGTAACACAGAAAGAGGTGTACCGTTCAAAAGTCGTATTATGTAAACATCAGTAAAACTCGTACTGGAGGGAGTCCAAAATCCACGTTGTGATATGAAACTGAGTCTAATATGGGATATGGTCTCCTCTCGCAGCCAGATGTGTGGCGCAGCGTGACGGCATACTGGACCGAAGGCAGCTGAGAAGTCACTGTGGCTGTCGATCCCGCTCCTGCAGCAAGCAGCTCTCAAACCCGGTATAACTTACAAAGGGGATGGCGAGATGAAATTGCTCTTCCAAGAGTGTTCTGGGTATGTTGTATAGGATTAAGGCGTTGTCGTCCATTAATACTAACCCAGGACCAATTCCGCCCCTGAAAAGAATAACATAGAGCTCTATGATCTTCTCTGTGTATCTCATAGCAGTCAGGAAGCCTATGTCAAACCTATGCCAAACCTATGCAGGTGTGTGAGGCCTGCTCAAACCATTACATCTCCACCACCGTAATGATCCGACGGATGGTATCGTGTTCCAGGCTTTCTTCAGATACAGTACGACGAAAATCAAGTGTCCAGAATGAATCTCAACTCATCTGTAAAACGCACAGCGTTCCACTGAATTCTGGTGTCCATCATGTTGTCTGTACCATACTAAACGTTGCTAACTAAACTAAACAGTAAATAATACTCTTGTGTGCTGCAGTGAGCATGATGCAAATAGCGGGTCTTTTAACATACAGCTCTATCTTGTGAAAGTTATGAAACTAAAGTAGTTCTGTATCGCCACGCTGAAAGCCCCAAATAACGATCATTCGACGTTAGGCATCTTGATCGACCTTGCCCAGGTCTTCCCAATTGGGATCCAGTGTCCTGAAACTATTTTCGCAAATTGCAGACTACGCTGGGCGTTACACATTGAGCTGCATAGCTACCTGCTCTTGTGAATGGCCTGCTTCTAATTTACCGACAGTTCTCCAATATCATTCTGTCACCCATACGCTTGTGGCTACTCGTTTTATCTGATTTTACCTTATAAAATTTACACAACTCTTGCGAGAAACTTGCAGAATGTCGTGAAGGCATACGAGCACAGAAATCGCCGAAAACCGTTCGTGCATTTAATATCTCCTCCACAATTACAGCTTCGCAAACACGCTCGTAAACGCCTACATATTCCACTCTGAATATTTGCACAATTCTTCGGCGACTTAATTAGTACTTCAATACGTTTTATAAAAATCGACATAATTTGCAAAATTTTATAAATTTTGCGCACGAGTGTGAATTAGAATATGAGCGAAAAGAAAAAAAATTCAAGAAATAAAACAAGAAAGCTATAAATCAAAATATGAAAGAATATAATAATCAGAAGAATTAAAAAATTCAAGATGTTAACATATCTCGTAACATCTTAGGGGGTTGGTGCCACGAGAGAGAAATAAAGGCTAGCCGTGTTTCCGAACTGCATAATAAAGAATTTAAAATTGCTAAAAAAACTAATTTTAAACTAGGAAATGTTTATAATTTTGCATAAAAGTAGCTAATTGTTTATTAATGCAGATCAACTCCAGTGTGACTAAAAATAAAGCACGTGACTCATATTCGACAAAAATCCGACTATGGTAAACAAATTATTTAATTTAAAGCAGTAAACTAATAAGGAAAATAATTAAAAACATGAATATGCAAATTGGTTAGTTAATATTAAGTTACAAGATATTTTCTCCATTTCTTCCTCATGCCGTCGTGGTGTAACTGGAAGCAAGCTCGACGCGTGTTCGGGAGGTCCGAAGTTCCAGTCTCATCGAAGGCATCGATATAACCTAACGAGTCTGTCATATTTTTTTATATATATTTAGGCATTATAATTTTGTAATGCCTTTAAAACTGATCTTAAGGTGATGAGTATAATTCCAAATAGGATGGACATAAATCAAATTATTGCACTGAATTGCAAAAAAACCCTTGCCGCATTAAAATAATAATTTACGCATATATTGTAACAATACTTGACTGCATTTATGGAAGTTCTCAATTTGAATTTTCTCCTTTACTCCTAAGTGTTAATAAAACCAATCAGAAAGTTTGCTTAAATGAAGCTAAGACATGGAATTTTTCGTTTTGGCGATATATGAAATTTTTTGATGAAAATAGCTCATGAAAAAACTTATCTGTGAGGAAAAAAAAATATTTTTTGTTGAAAAATGTTTAAGAAGCATTATCTCCTGTTTGTGTTGCTATGTCAACAAAATCACGTTGAACCTTTTTTTCATCTGTCGTTGAGCATTTTTAAATGTGAGTGAATTTATAAAACAAGATACTTGGCTGTAAATGCGTAGAAACATTTACAGATATGCAGATGAGCTTACTTTGAACAATTTAAGGATGGATAAAACTTTTTGAGAGTTTCTAATTGCAGCAAATAGAATCATTATCATTTCAATCATTACAACAGTATTATTATTCTAAAACAATGTCTAGATTTTTAGCTGAATGTAATAAAAATAATGAATAATCTTATTTTAAAACGTATTATAATTGTTGTTTATATCACAATTATCATGATAATAATATATTATAATTACTTATACCATAGTTAATATATAATATAAAAATATGTAAATCGGAATGATGGTTTTAATTTGCAATAGCCTCTTAAGTATTCTTTTTAATTTGTTTATTTGCCCTTTCTATCCTAAAAATTGTTACTGCTTATAATTAGGGTATTTGAATATAACAAAGCCACAAGAGCTATCTGCCTAAGAGGTGGGAATGATTCGTGGAGGACTTTCTGAGGGAAACTGGCTCGTATTCACATTACACTGGGGGAAAACCAAGCATGCAGCCAGCTTGTTTGCCTGGGTTTGAAACCAAACCAGATCGAACTTCGAGTATTCAATGGTCGTAATCACTCGGCCACTGGTGGACCCTACTTGTAATAAATCTCTCTAAACTGAGTTATTTCAAAATTAATCCTTCTCGCATGATTTTTGCGTAACGCTAATGACGCAGGGACTTGCATAACTCTTCAGATAATCATAATTTTTATTTCAATTTTTATTCCAAAACCTTTAGCAACCAATCAAATCAACCAATAAAGCTAAATCAAAGTTAAATAATTCTGAAACGGGTTTTCATTTTAAACATGTTGCGTTCCCTCTACTTCTGTGGCCCGCAACTGCTTTTCTTTCTTACTGTACATAATTATTGTATAAAAACAGGAAACTTCGGTAAAGAAGAGAAGCTCTTAGCTCCAATTTATCCCAAACTGTGTTAAAAATATGATATCTACAGTAAAGGACTTAGAGAACTGTTTACGTTATATACATATATATGAGACGATATACTTTAATTTGTTACAGTAATTTGATGCGAGATGAGTGCTTGATTGTGGAAGCCATTATTTTGCAGTCGCAAGTGGATTAGGGTTAGAAGATCACTGAAAGTATCGATTACGTAGTAGAAAATGCCGGGAACTTTTGAAGAATCACAAAATCACTTAATAATCCAAATATATGTATTGTTACGTGTTGATTACTCTTATTAAATGGGAGAACAAAATGGAGGCAATGCGCAGCCCACAATTTTTGATTATGGCGTGTTACATTTTTAACAGAAACAGTCAAGTAAGAGACATCTTTCAACTAGGAAGCGTAGGTAAAGAAAGAGATTTGGATTGCAACGGTATTTATAGTAACATTTTTCGTTAATCTTACTGGCTAAGAACTATACGCAATACAGAAGATTAAGATGGCACAATGCGAATTAGTTTTCAGATATGACGCAGTTTCGAAAAGGTTATTGTCCTCTCTAAGCTAAGAGAGGCAGAAGTGCCAAACCAAAAGTAGGAATTAAGGGGCTATTTCTAATTTAAAGTATAATTTATAGTAATAATTTAAAGCATAAATTACATATATATATATGAAACTCAACATTACTAACTTTAATTCGGCTGCGTCCCCTTCTGGTCTTAAAAATACTAATATATAAATCGAAAGTGAGTCATCTGAATATTAATCCGTTTCGTATTTACGTAATCATGCTGCAATGCGATAAACTCTCAGCCTATCAGATCAAAGAAATTTTGGTCTATAAATGCCACTTCTACTAGTGAGTAAACCCTTTTTTCTGTATTGAGCTCACCGGTACTTACATGTCATGCGTTGAAACTCTGTCTCCATTGTCGGATGGAAAAAAACTGTGTTCAAAGGCCAAGTCTATCTTAAAGTGTCATCCGTTTACCAATGGAGCTGCTTAATTCGAATCCTTAAGTCATCATTCACACCGAAATATGACAATGTAATTTATCTGATAAGTGTATATAGAATTGTGGGGTGCTTGTTGCATACATAGTGATGTGAAAAGAAGAAACGGTGTTACTAATCAAGGAATAAAATTATTTGTCTTATTATCTACAAAGTACTCAACATCTACAAGTTTTTTCTTCAATTACGACAGTTACGCCAACGCCATGGATAACCATTGGATATAATTACAGTTATTTGTATCTTCTCGCCCGCATTCCTAAATCACTACATATATATTATTATTAACTTATTTAAATATTTTTTATTATATGTACTATTAGCGCTCCTAAAATTCTCAGTTTTGCTGCTTCCGTTTCACTAGTCTCACTATAATGGTTTTTAATATATTTGGGGGTCTTCCTTTTCACTTATACTCACTATAATCGTTTTTAATATATTTGGGGTTGTTTCCACGTATAAAGCATAGAAATCCGGCGAATTTTTAGTTAATTAATTTATATGCCTCGAATTGTATGTTTAATAAATGTTTTTGTAGTTAAATAGATAAATGACGTTTTAAGCTAAGTAATGCAGATAACCCTCTATTGCTGTTATTCTTACTTGAGTTTTCAGACTCGTAGTCTAAGTATTAACGAAAATGCAATATTAGAATTGAAAACACTAGTAAATATGTACTGTCTTATATACACCTATAAACAGTATATGTCGTAATTCATGCGTTGGCGAAAGAAAATATCATTACACCCTACAACACCCGATGAGATAAGAGGAATATATTTCTGCGATTGCGTAAGTTCTGTAAAAATTCTGTTATTTTTAGCACATTTGCTAGCATGGGTTTAAGTAATTCTTACCGGACTTGAGATTTTGATCAGAAGTTTCTTCTGGAAAGCACTCAGTCATAAGCATCACTTTAAACGTGAATGATCATCCAGATCTCTAGACCTAAAACATTGATTTTTTTTTATTTCGTGGCTACCTGAAATACATAGCTATCACTCATTGGTTTAAAAAAGAGTCTGCTTATCGACACATGCCATGAATATGTAAACAAAAGGCCGTTTTTACTGTCAATACACTTCAGCTAGTCTTCTAGTGCATTTCTGTGCGCTGCTGAAGTCTTTGAAATATAAACTATTTAAGTTTTTTTTTTTTTTTTTTTTTTTTTTTTTT